>CAHIKZ030000779.1:1302500-1772500 GCA_903632075.3 Acanthosepion pharaonis | reverse complement strand
TGGCAACAGTGTTTCATGCTTGAACACAATCTTCAAGACTGACTGTCACTACTGTGTTGACCTTGGTGTCCACTTATATATTTACACACTGCCTATTCCTGATATTGAGCAATTTTACCTATAAATATAGCATATCTTGAAAGTAATATAGTTTCAGGGTATGCTATATTTATAGGTAAAATTGCTTATCATAAGGACCTGTACTTAAACATGGTTACACACTAAATACACTTATAGTAATAATGTAAGATTCAAAAAGCCATTAATTGCTCTCATTACACACACACACACACACACACACACACAGAGGAGGGAAAGTAGAGTAATGTTTAGCAGTCCGGATTGAGAAATCAGAGAGCTGAGTTTGTTACATTTACATACATACTATCAGCTATGGGTAAAATAGCAGGATAGACTGGATCCTATAACCTTTAGTGGCAACCAGTCTAGAAGGAAATTCTGAATTCAAACCAAATAACACTATACTAAAAATGTGTATATGTGAAGCTAGTGACCACTTGTGAATACCAATTCTCACTGAAATGTCTATTTGCATGTCTGAATGATATGAACTCTGCTACACTTGGTTAGCTTTCATTCAGATGCAGCATCATAAAGGAAAAAAAATATTTTCATGGTAACTGCTCCAATGAGCTCTACACTACGGTACCTGGACTGCATGAATTTAAGCACAATACTAGACCAGCATAGCAATCTCATCAATTTACAGTTGAGCTATCTAAATGTAGCCGCAACTTCTATGCTAACAGTTTCTTATCCCACACTTCTCACTTGAACTCCCTCCTAGTTCCATGCTTTCCAACCATCTTTAATCTGCAAAAATTTAAATACAATGTCAATCACTATCTACTGTCCTCCTGATTACTCTTCTTTCTTTTCATTACTAATGTTTCTGTTCCTAATTCCTCCACACCCTTTAATGCATTACGTGCTAGTGGCTGTACTACCTTGCGCAATATCGATTGAAAATATATATATCTTTGATAGTGCAGAAACCTGCAAGCTCATAGTTCATGTAGCAAACATATACTTTAGCAAAATAATCGATAAAATGACACAGGGACAATGGTCTTGAAATCAAACTTTAACAAACACCCCCACCACAAAAAAAAACAAAAAAAAAAAAACAAAAAAACAATCAAGATTTTCAAAAATATGGGATTCGTCAGACATAAAACAAACCTAAAAGAAGCAGATTTTTTAGACGTTACCTTCAACCTAAGAAAAAGGTACATATCAACCATACAGAAATCCTAGTGACAGAAAACCTAGTGACAAACCACTGTACATACACACATCTTCCAACCACCTGACATTAATCAAGCAGATTCCACAATCGATTGACCACAGGCTGACAATTCTTTCAGCAAAGCCAACAGTATGACAACCCTAAAAATTAGTGAATTTTCAACAACACACAGACAAAAAAAAAAATCAAACAGGATAAGAAATGACATGACTTAACCCACTGTACAACAAAATCATAAAAAACAAATGTAGGAAAAATATTCATTACATCCATCTTACATACATTATAAATACACAAAACCTCCACCCACACTATCTCTCACTTTGCAAAATATTCAACAAAAACATAGTAAAAATCAGCTACAGTCGCACCAAAAACATGACAAACAATAAAAAAAAGCATAACAGAAAAACAAAAAAGTATCTGTACAAATTAAACCCATGTGTAACTGCAGAACAAAGAAATGGCAATTGCTTGCATAACAATGTAATATACTAAGCCACTGTAAAATCAACAGATAAAGAAAAAAATATAGATAGGAGTAACTGAAGAATCCTGGAAATAAAGAAACTACATGCACACATACAAAACATCCTTTACAAACAGTAAATATGCAAACAGCATAATGCTTTCTAAACATATCGGGAGATTAAATACAAAAACTAAATCACACCAAAAATATCATGGAAAATAAGGAAAACAGCATCAACCTAAAAGAACAAGTCCAAAAACTAAACTCTAGGAGAAAATAGTTATAATTACCTTCCCAGACCAACACAAACTACTAAATAAACAATCAGAACTCATCTCAAAATGCAGACATGAAAACAAAGTTTATATTACTTAAAAATTGAACACTAAAAACCAAGAAACAAAAATAAAAAAATAAAAATAAATTAGTCCAAACCAATAAATAAGTAAATAAATAACTTAAACCACAAATGCACACATCAAAAGTAAATGTAATAATAAAATAACAAAAATAAAACTATAGTTAAAAAAAAAAAAAAAAAAAAAACTGCATCCAGTTCCACAATTATTTCCACTCAATAAACACTAGAATAACTTGAAACCTAACACTTACTACCCATCAAAATAACAAAACAATAGACTACCCACAATGCATCATATATATATATATATATATATATATATGAGATGGGCAGTTTAACTGAAAAACGACTTTTTAGGTTTTATCTTCACACTGTGAAACCGCATTGTTCGGTTTCAGTGCTATCATCACAACTGATTGACCATATCCAAAGAAACACTATTGACAAAGACTTTCAGATGTTAATAAAATTAAATTTTATCAACATTGATATCACTGTAAGAGAAAAACAGTCAATAAAACTATGTCAAAAATATTCAATTGACCAGTTTTAGAAAATAAATGTGAAATCTATTTGTTTCAAAAAGAAATGAAGAAAAAAAAAAAAAAAAAGGGAAATACATGATGTCTAAAAGTGAAATCTATTTGTTTCCAAAAGAAATGAAGAAAAAAAAAAAAAAAGGAAATACATGATGTCTAAAAGTGAAATCTATTTGTTTCCAAAAGAAATGAAGAAAAAAAAAAAAAAAGGAAATACATGATGTCTAAAAGTGAAATCTATTTGTTTCAGTTTAAAAAAAAGAACTTTTTGCAGTAAAATTAACAAAAAGCGAGTAAAAATAAAAAGATACTTGCCAGTTTCATCTTAAATGTTAAATTTTATGAAGTCATTTTTTTTTAAAGAGTTTTCTAGTAAGCCAGTGTACACCAATCACAAAAAGTTGTAAACAAGAAAAATGAAGATTTTTTTTTTTTTTGAATTTGTTTTTTTATCTAAGGAATGCATCTAATAAGAATGGTTAAAATAGTTTTTAATTTCACTTTTGAAATGTGTATTGCAAGATATGCGAGTCTCTGTATAGTAAAATTGTTTCTATCTAGCGAATACACCTAAAATTAGATATTTAAAAAATAAAGTTTTAATCTCAATTTTAAAATGTGTATATTTTCAAAACTGCAAATCATTTTTTTTTTTTTTTATTTAAACCAAAAGTAAAAATTATTTCTTTTTAGCCACTAATGGTTTGTTGGTGTTTCACTGTTCTGCCTATAAAATTCTAAACAAGGAAAATTAATTTATTTTATTTTTACAAATATCTTGGTTTTATCTAGCAATTACATTTAAGATTATATATTTTGCATTTTTGGCTGTTCAAAACAAAATACCGTTTTTAACTGTGTAAAAAAAATAATTCACTAAATAAAAGCACATACAAATTATTACATATTTAGAAAGATTATTTTATTTTCTTTCCAGCCATATGAATATTTTTAAGATTGGGCCAGAAATACAAGAGAAATTGCAGGTTGAACAAACTAAGTTGCAAATTTATCAATCTCAAACAAAATTAGATATCGACTGGAAATGCTATGATTGCACAAGAAAATGAATGGCTTTCTTAGAAAGCAGAAATACTAAATTAGAAACCGAAAAACCAAATCGAAAATCACGGTATCAAAAAAAAAAAAAAAAAAAAAAAAAAAAAGTCAATACTGAAACAAAAAATGCCAAAGTGACCACCTCTCTGTCATTATATATATATATATATATATATATATATATATATATACATATACACACACTTGATATTTACAATTATACTAGACAACTTACATTTTTTTTTTTTTTAAAAATGTTCAATATCCTAGATTAAGCCACTACAAAATGGGATACAGACCAATGTTTAAAACTGCAGTATTTATAATAATATCACAATACACATCAAAGTTCAGATGCTAGAACAGATGATAAAATTGTTCAACTAATTTGTAGGTAATGACTAATCACCACAAGGTAGTAGTAGTAGTAGTAGTAGTAGTAGCAGTAATAGTCAAATTTGGCACCTTACTAAATTGAAACTATTCCTATATGTTTTTTTTTTTTCTTTTAGAATTAACACAGCAAATAGTTGCACTTACTCTGCTAACAAGTTCACATTTTCTATTAAGACAAAGTCTTGTTCAGGGTAGGTAATAATTTTCAATATCCCCTCTAAACTTAATTCCTGGAATGATTTGGCCATTTTGCAATTTTAAATTTACAAATAGAAGAATCTATGATATTTTGTAAAAACATTTTCATAGCATGTTTCTATTGGCATAATATCTCCTGGGAGAGGGATTGGTTTATGGTTGTTAAATTTCGGCTACCAGTGTTAATCAGTGGTTCCTATATAAATGCATCATTGGTTTACACATATGCTTGACCAAGCATTACCACCAAGGGGACATTTTCATGTATACAATTATATTGTCAGTATGAAGTATTTTTTGATAAAAATTTCAAGTAAACCAAAAGTACTTGGACAACAATTAATTGGTTTAAAAGGTAATATCAGTAAAAGAAAAGGTTTTGTTCAATTTGACATCAAAGACCTTCCCTTCTATAGATGATAGATATTAGGCAAAGCCTTAAATTTGGCAAGATATTATACTATTATATCTGAGAAAAATTAATATCCTTAAACATTGCTAGTTGTAATTGTTCAGTGTAAGTCTACACTTCATTTTATTAATGTAATGACAAGAGAAAAAAAAAAAAACTCACCTTAGAAATCTGTTCCAGTTTTCAAATAAAAAGAAATAACTTAAGGGTAAAGCATAAACCTACAAAACAATAGAATAAATTAAATCTTAAGACACATTCGATTCAGTAAAAAAGGAATGAAGAGAAAAAAGGCCACACTAAAAAACTTTTATTTATTTATTTATTAGGTACCTCCATTAATTCGGTATACCTAAGGTTTAAAATGAATTTTCATAAATGAAAAAAAGCTTTCTTGATGTTTTCATTATAGCTTTAATTGAAAGCTAAAGGATTAAATTTACTGTTTCCAGCAAGCAAAATACTCTGATATATTTCAAACAGAAATTATATTTATTGAAATCAGTGATTTTTTTTTTTAAACGTCTTTCATCACAGTTTAATTCTCTGCATTAAAAAAAAGAAAAAAAATCTTCCAAAAATAAAATATACTTTTTGAAACTTTCAGGAATATTAGCTGATTTAAAGTATAATTAATCTGATGTAAAAAAAATACTTATTTCTAAAACCAACAATAGTGGTGATTTACATGCTTTTTATCATGATAAATAAGCTCTCTCTCAGAGGGAAGCTCAATCCAGACCTCAAATGGAACTTGTATACATGATCCACTGCTAAAGATGCTGGAAAAATGGTTGGTTCCCTGTACTGCTCCAGTAAGTAGCCGACTCCTTCTGTTATCCTCTACCTTTACAAGAGCTAGATCAGATGGAAAATGGATTACTGCTGCCCAGTATTCACTTTCCAGAGTTGATAATCCAAAATTGTCTGCTTGTTTTTAATGATGAAATATTTTTCACCTTACAATCCCTTTCCAAAAGATGAAATATCACAAGCCTCTCACTGTTTTATCAGGATTTCCTTGGAAAGTGTTCAGGCAAACTACATTCCCTAATTCTGCTTAATTTTCACAGCTAAGGTCTGCCATGCCATGCACTTTGGAACAAACCACCATCATTCCCTTCATATTCCATTGGTGAGATGTAAGATCCACTTGAACAGCTTCTTCCCCATAAGCCACTGCTTTGTGAAACCAACTCCAAAGAGGATGCTTCCCCACCCACCTTGCCGATCCGTACAATCTTAACCTGTTAGTCTAAATGTTATCTTCTTCCCCACATATCCCCATAAACTATGCCTATTACTCTGTAACTATCTAGGGTAGCACTTATACATGGTGAACATGTGTGTGTGCGTGTGTGTGTGTGTATATATATATATATATATACACATACTAAATGAAACACCCAAAGTTTGCTTTGCTCAGCAAATCAGTCAATATAATTGCCTCTGCTTTTGAGAGAGAGAGAGTTTGATGTTACAAGGAGTTTTGTCGGTCTCTTGCTCAACTGCACCCCACACATAATAATCAAGGGGGTTGCAGCCTGAGAGTTAGGTGGCCAGATGTAAGGAGTAATGTGGTCACAGAAATTGTCTGACAGTCATGAGTGAGTTCTGCTTGTGCAGCATGGTGCAGAGTCCTGTTGACAAAGTCTTCCAGCAGCCACCCTCTTTATCCATTATAATGAAAAATAGTTTTATATATATATATATATATATATATATATATATATATATATATATATATATATATATATTGTGTGTGTGTGTGTGTGTGAAAATAAAAGTGAACACTGATGTCAACACCAGTGGTGACAGTTGGTTTCATGCTTGAATCCAATCTTCAGGCTAAGTTCTTTTGCTGTCATGATATCCCAAAGAATGCGTTCAAGCATGAAACTGACTGTTGCTACTTTGTCTTGACCCCAGTCTTCATTTTCTAATCAATCTTTTAAATTCAATATTATCATACCAATTTTCATCATCCAAAATTACTTCAATTATATCATAGTTGATGTCTGCCAACAGTAAAAATTGATATCTGTATATGTTTCTGAGAGGAGGTATTGTAACTATTTGCATTATTTACATTGTTTGGACTGTTGCACCCCATCTTTATAGTCACATTCACAATGTTTCCGCCATTGTATGCCCCAGCCACCTTCAGGTGATATTTGTTAGAATTTCTAACCAAGTTCTTTATTTAGTCCATAATGGCTGATTGTTCATGAGAAATGATTACCTTTTTTTTTTTTATCAATTCACTCTGAGCAAGGTGATAACACTAAGATGCAAGGGGGTACTGAGAGCGAACGAATAGACTTTAGAAAGAACTGGAAATGCAATCCTAAACAGAAAAAGATAAACTTCTACTTTTGTTTGAAAGGCTTATGGCCACATGTTGAAACACCAGTTTCCATACAATTACTGAAGTTAAGCAACATCAAACCTGTTAAGCACCTAGATGGGTAACCATTTGGGAATACCAGGTGCTGTAAGCTTGGTTTTGCAAGTGGTGTAAGGAATAATGGCTCAATTGTTAATCAGTGCCGAGTTCCAGTTGTAATTGGTTTCATTATATTCACTTACACGTAAATACCCTTGGGAAAGGGGTATGAATCTGCCCCCACACCCCAACACACACACACAAACACACACACCAGATTTGTGTTAATTAGACATTAACTATTATCACCAAATTAACAGCTCAGTCAGTTATATGCCATACATGATACACACTTAGCTAATCATGTATCTTTCAATACAGGACTGACGAGGCAGATTTTTCCCCCCCACAGTAGGTTGCCATTTCTTACTGTGGTAGACCAGTTGCCATCCAAGGCTATAGAATCTGGTCTGTCCTGCTATTTACCCGTAGCTGGAGGGAGAAGAAGATTAATACCTTTCCCAAGGGTATTAGCATGCAAGTAAATGTAATGGACTGAAAAATTATTTTAAAAGAAAGATTTTACAAATTTCCACTGAAAGTGGCGCTGGCTGCTTAGTCAATGAATGCTAAATTTTTCCTTAAAGAAATGGTAAATATTGCCATAACGAAACATTTGGCATTCATTAACCAAACAGATATCATTACTTTTGATTGAAATTCATAAAATCTTTCTCTTAAAACAATTTTAAGTTTCTTAAATCCAGTAGCTGTTATCACTCTTTCCAGTACTGATGAGGGTTTTCTTTTCTAACCTTTTATTTGAAGTAGTTTGGAATGTCAACATTTTGATTATGTCATTATTTTCTCTGAGTTACACATGCTCTCAATTTTAATTGTTGCCACTATTGATACTCTTTAAGTCATGTGGTTTTCTTATTTGGTACAGTTCTCCGAGTCTGTAGTACCAGTTCACAAAGTTTGAAGAAGTATGGTCTACACCAAAACCCATAGGCTTCATTTGCCCAAAGCCATTTTAACCACTAATCTTAGAAAGTGGTTGTATATAGCTGACAGTTTAGATATTTCTTAATGGTTTTGGCATCATGCATGACTTCAATATGAAAGCCTCATCAGAACCTGACTAGTGTTTTTAGGTTAATATTTTGGTTTTGTAGCAATTTGCAGTGTTGGCTGAAACTACCTCTAGTGCAGCCTATTCAATTTCTTTATCTCCTATACTAAATTTGTAATGGTGATACATATGCCAAAGTGTTTAGTATTTACTAATTCCACAATCTGAACTTTTATTCATAGTACATGCAATCATTGCTTTCATTCCAATTATATTGTTGTTTTTAGCTGAGCAACAGACTGCTTTCAACTGAGTGACAAACAGATACCTTAAACCTTTCAGGTTGAAGTTAACATGTCCCTGCCATTAATATATCCAACAGGAGCTACTGGGAGTGAAAAAGAATGAAAAAAAAATTCAGAATGAACTGGAAGTGCAATCCTAAACAGGAAACAAAGAATAAACCTCTACTCTTGTTCAAAAGAACCTGGTAGAAGTGTGAACCAGATGATAGGCAAACCTATCTACTCCTATTGAACTTATGATAAAGTGTAAAAGTTTTCAGGTAATGCATTTCGTCTTTTAGGACTTCCTCAGACAAAAAAAAACAAAAAAAAAAAAAAAAAAACTGGACACTCAAAATTTTTTTTTCCAGTCAGATTTCCCTAAAACTTTTTGATATATAAAAATTGTATATTGTTTTCCCCATATATCATCCACAGATTTCAATAGTCCACAGAGGTTAATGCAAAAAAATAAAAAATAGTTACTGTATCTTATCCTTTCAAAACGGCCATTGACTAAAATCAGTGAAAATAAATTAAATTTCACAACCATCCCTTTAAGTTTTTTTTTCAATGAATCACACCACCTTAAAAAGGAACAGATTTATAAAAAGGAGGAAATATTAAAATGGTGTGACTAAACTAGGATTGACCATGCAGCTGTTACATCATTCATTGGTGGCCTGAGCAAATTCAACCACATACAACAAAATGCATGGGAAGGGAATTATTATTATCTAGCTATTTAGCAAAAGAGACAGAGGGAGCGGGGGGAAGAGGTTTTGCTTTGTTAACATTTGAATGTCATATGTTCAGCTAAATCTAAAGCTGTGCTCAAAAACTTTTATCTCAGGCAATGCTACAATGTGTTGAGTTTACCCATGTATGCAGAATTCAAATGTGTGTATAATTCTATTTCAGCCACACACACACATAGTAAAAAGCTATAGACAAACTTACACTTTGAATAGAGATACAGAGCTAAATACAGAATCTACATAATAGCATCTTAAAAACAACTTTTAAAATTAGTGTAACAAAAAAAAGCTAATTTAATCATTGCACCCCAAGTAAAGCAATAATGCAACTAATACACAAAGGGTTGTGGAGAGGGTGAAAGAAAATGAGAATACTTTAAAAGGAACTGAAAATCAAATACTAAATAGGAAACAAGGGATAAACCATTACTCCTTTTCAAAAGATTGGAGAAGGAGTGTAAACAGAGCAATAGGCAAACCTACTTACTCCTGTTGATTTTTCAAACAATTTTTCAAACAATTTTTCCTTTTACCAGAAATTATGATTCTGTTGTAAAACACTTATTTCTTTAAAACAAAATATGATTCTGTTGTAAAACACTTATTTCTTTAAAACAAAATGTTTACAGCCTTGAGATAAAACATTTTATACAATTTTCAAGAATCTCCTTGCCAATACACTTCAGTGGTGAATATTAAAAACAGAGTACAGATATTATACAGTGAAAAACATCAGATCAAAATTTATGAGCCAGCCTTCTGAGTGCATACAACATGAACATTAATACTCATCAATGGATCTATATAGCATCAATAATAATTTCAGTGTTTGTCCATTTCCAATATACTGACTACATTGAAAGAGGAAAATTTCTAAATTCAAAGGTAATGTCGTGGGGGAGGGTCACTTTTCTTATGAGCAGTTGCGGTGGTGGAGGTGATGATGGGTGTGGAATAATTAGCAGCTGATAAAATTTCTTTAAAATTTATAACAGAAGCAAGAGGAATTTGAAAAATGCTTCAAACTACCTACACAGAGAAAATTAGCAATCAATTGCTCAAATATCCTGACGAGTAGGCCAAGCAATTACAAAAAGATTTGTATGATTTAATTATTTTTCAAAATTTTTTCCTCTTTTCTAACATGTTCAAAATTTGGGTCAAATATTTTTTGTCAACTGTGTGGGCATTTTTGTGTAGCTGTTTCTGGTGAAAACATTAATTTGGAAATTTTTGCAAAAATCCACAAAAAATTGTCGGATTTTAATGAAACTTTCAGAACTTATTCAAAAATGAATGAATTTATAATTTAAATTTTTGTTTGTAGAAAATCTTCGTAAAAATTCAATTTCTTTTTTCTTTTTTTACAGATGTAAAAAAGAAAGAAAAAAAAATTATCATTGTTAAATTAAAAATTAAATTATTATCTCACACTCGGTTATTAAATTGATAACAGACAATATAATTTATATTATCTCAGTTATTAAATTAAAAATTGGAGATAATAAAATTATCATTATCTTATTTATCAATTTAAACATTTAATAACCGAGTGATATAATTAATAATTTTATTAATTATCTCAGTTATTAAATTAAAAATGTAATAACTGATAGTATAAAAAACAAAAACAATCCGTTCTTACTTAGAATTTGTAAATTTATGTCAATTCTGGTCCACCATACTAAACATATCAATACCTTCAGCCATCAAATTATTGATGGAAATGTGAGAATAATAAAACCCCATAGTCAAGAAATGCTTGTCTAGAAAATTTTATGCTATAAGTCAGTAATATTTGTTTCAGAACAGATTAATTTAACTAAGTTTTCTAATTTTACAATAATAACTTAAGAAATGTATATTTTATTTTTGCGGGATTTTTGAAACCGAGAATTAAGTCTTGTTTACATTTCGCTAACAAGAAAAAGAAAAAAAATTAAAAATGGCCATTTCTATTGGTTTTTCAGGAGATTCTTGTTTCCTGGAATTAGAAAATTTAATCCTTCAGCTTGCAATTGAAGCTGAGGGGAAGCTTTAAAAAGGATTTTTCATTTATGAAAAATACATTTAAACCTTAGGTATACTGAATTTTTGGAAGTATCAAATAAAAAAAATAAATTTTAATTGGTAGGGATTATTCCAAAGAGGACTTCAGTCCATATGAGAGCTCAATGTATGATACAGAACAAATTATAAGGATAATTAGGAAAAAAAAACCTTAAAAATCCATAATCAGTCATAAATTTATTTCAATGAATATAAGCATATTCATCAGACCAACTACAATTTATGAAATGGAATCAAGATAGATATAATATATATATATATATATATATATATAACCAGCAAAAATAAATTGACCTAGAAAAGTTTTCTTTGGGAGCTTACATTATGAAGAGAGATAACAGAAAAAAAAAGACAATATAACAAGTAAGGGAAGGTAAAGAGATAGGAAGGTTAAATTTAAAACAGAGTTACAACAACATGTCAAATAAAGTTCAGAGGAAGGGGTTAAAATTGTGTCTAAATAGCAGCATAATAATAATAATAATAATAAAAAAATATAATAATACTTAAAGAAAAAAAAATTATTGCAGTGCATAATTTTAAGGCCACCTGAATTTTATCTTTAAACTTTAGCAATTGAGCTAATTTTTTTTAATATTTTGTATATTATATAGTATTAATAATCTGAAAGTTTCAAACAATTTGAGAGAGAGATAGAGGCAGGGGAGGAGGAGAGAGAGATAGAGGCAGGGGAGGAGGAGAGAGAGATAGAGGCAGGGGAGGAAGAGAGAGAGATAGAGGCAGGGAGAGGAAGAGAGAGAGAGAGGCAGGGAGAGAGGAAGAGAGAGAGAAGAGAGAGAGAGAGAGAAGAGAGAGAGAAGAGAGAGAGAGAGGAGAGAGAGAGGAAGAGAGAGAGAAGAGAGAGAGAGGAAGAGAGAGAGAAGAGAGAGAGAGAGAGGAAGAGAGAGAGAGAGAGAGAGAGAGAGAGAGAGAGAGAGAGAGAGAGAGAGGAAGAGAGAGAGAGAGAGGAGAGAGAGAGAGAGAGAGAGAGAGAGAGAGAGGAGAGAGAGAGAGAGAAGAGAGAGAGAGAGAGAGAGAGAGAGAGAGAGAGAGAGAGAGAAGAGAGAGAGAGGAAGAGAGAGAGAGAGGAAGAGAGAGAGAGGAGAAGAGAGAGAGAGAGAGAGAGAGAGAGAGAGAGAGAGAGAGAAGAGAGGAAGAGAGAGAGAGAGAAGAGAGAGAGAGAGAGAGGAAGAGAGAGAGAGAGAGAGAAGAGAGAGAGAGAGAGAGAGAGAGAGAGAGAGAGAGAGAGAGAGAGAGAGAGGAAGAGAGAGAGAGAGAGAGAGAGAGAGAGAGAGAAGAGAGAGAGACACAGGGGAGGAAGAGAGAGAGACACAGGGGAGGAAGAGAGAGAGACACAGAGGCAGGGGAGGAAGAGAGAGATAGAGGCAGAGGAGGAAGAGAGAGATAGAGGCAGAGGAGGAAGAGAGAGATAGAGGCAGAGGAGGAAGAGAGAGATAGAGGCAGAGGAGGAAGAGAGAGATAGAGGCAGAGGAGGAAGAGAGAGATAGAGGCAGAGGAGGAAGAGAGAGATAGAGGCAGAGGAGGAAGAGAGAGATAGAGGCAGAGGAGGAAGAGAGAGATAGAGGCAGAGGAGGAAGAGAGAGATAGAGACACTACTCACTATCTCTATTTTTCATGGTGACATTCAAGTCCGAATAGGACAGTGGCTTGCCAGTTTCTTTTGCACCACAGATGTTGCGGT
Organism: Acanthosepion pharaonis; assembly: GCA_903632075.3. NCBI lineage: Eukaryota > Metazoa > Mollusca > Cephalopoda > Sepiida > Sepiidae > Acanthosepion > Acanthosepion pharaonis. The sequence goes on along the minus strand of CAHIKZ030000779.1, from coordinate 1,759,518 downwards.
TACCTCATCCCTCCTCTCAGAAGTTAGAAAAAAGACTTACAAGGCAGCAGGTGGTTTGAAGCCAGACTTTTCCTTCTCCTTGACTCGTTGCTACCCAAGGCTATCATGCCTAGTCTGTCCTGCTATTTCGTCATAGCTGGGGTGGAAAAGAAATGGATTCATATCTTTCCCAAGGGTATTAGCACATAAGTGAATGCAGTGAACTCGACTGGAATTTGAATTCGGCTTTCAGATTCCTTAATTACGCTATTCATTGCTTCACCTTGACATAAACACGCATATGTACATACATGTAAGTAACAGGGACAGTAACAAAACTTGTATAAAAATGGGATTGTTACCCTTTCTTTTTTTCACATATATTCAGTATTACCCCATGCGAGGCAGTAAAGCCACTAAGACAAGGAGGTTTCAAGGTGTGAAAGAACAGAAACATTAATAAGGAGCAGGAAGAAGAGTAATCAGGAGGACAGTAGATAGCAACTGATACATCTGGCCAGCTCAAATGCAAATTGAAATCTCAACGCCGTCTAGTACTTCACTTAAATTCAATAAGTCTAGACACTATAGCGAAGAGCGACATTTATTTCCGCTTCAAATACAGAAAATGTGGCACAAGGCCAAAATGGGGAACGGGGAAAAGGACAATCTTTTGTCTTAATTTAAACTGACACAAACATACCACAATATTCCTAACAACAAAACACTTTCTTACTTTTTTACTACATCCACCATAATACCTCATTGTCTATGAAAATCCTAACTCATCCCCATATGTACAATTCATTGTCTGTGGAGGGGGGGGGGGGTAAAACAACAATTTAAAAACTAACCCAAATGTGTATTTTATGAATACAAATCTATTTTCAAGAAACTAAACAAAATAAGTACCATAACAAAGAGCTCATCTGAACAATTATCATGAAAGTATTTATAGAAAGGGCGGCAGTAGGAAAGTGACTGAAGCAGAGCCGCCAGATCAGGACATATATTGCTAATTGTTCTTTGGAAGAGATATATATCTCCACACAAACTAACAAATCTATAACACAAAAACTATAAAATTAATAGAATTTAACGGGTCTAAAATGTGAGCAGATTAAGAAAACTAGAACAATAATTAACAAAGAAAACTTCAAGACTTACTTTTGTGAGAGATTAAGTTCTGTGTATAAACCACTCAATTAGTTTCACTTTTTCTTCACCTATATATCTTTTAGCACCTGAAGATTGTGCAACAGCAGCATTACCACCCATACCTCTATAGGAAACAGTAACAGACAGCAACAAAATTTAAGTACTGTTTCTCCTATATTTGCTGTTTTGTATATCTCACATGAGTTATTTATAGTCTCTAAATTTTGCTATTATACAATACATACAGACATTAGGCATTACATATTTTTTATAAATTAGACTAATGAAGTAGAGACACATAAATTGAAGTTAAAATAATAACCTAAAGAACAAACCTTTGTAGAAGATAAGGCTCAACACAATATTTGATTGTTGAACTACCATTTTCAATATAAATAATCCCTAATACAGCAGATAAATACCTAATTATAATTTGTCATAATCTATGAACAACAACAAAAAAAAAAAGATTTAAATATAATTCTAAGCTAACTGCTGAATAGACAGCAACAAGAGTGACAAACCTTAATCCTCAACAGACAATCAAATCCAATCAACAGCTGGTCTGAAGATCAAAAAAGATTTTCTTATCAATGTCATTATTGGATTCCTGGTGATACTCCAAACAGTGAGCTGATTTTTTTTTTTTTTTTCTTACCTCCACCCAACCAACTTGTTTTGTCCACCTGGCATTTTGGGGAGGGGGGGGATGCAATAGATAAAGTGACAGATAATTCCATGACATGGATGTATGCCCTAACTGAAAGCAAGAGTTTTAATAAGAGCAAAGAAAGCAAGAGTTTTAATAAAGCAAAGAACTTTCAATTTTTGAAAAAAAACAAGCTCTACAAATAAAAACAATAAACAGAAAGGCCAAAAAATTGAGAGACCAAACAAATTGGTGGATGAGATTTAAAAGGAATTACAGGGTTGGGGGAATGATTGTGCAGTGAACATTCAAGAGAAACTGAATCCCTATTGCTAACAGCAAACCATAAATGTGTTAAAATAAAGTCAAGTCCTGCAGGCTAGAATGAGATAAGAAATGCTGCCAATGCAGAGTCCATCATCATAATTGGTTGCATTCACTTATCTTGAGAGATTGGAGAATAAAATAAATATAATTGGGTAGGAATGGTGATACACCAAGAAATAGGCAAGTAACCATGATCCGACCATAAAAACTAAAAAAGGTATATGCACCAAGTTGTCCTAGAATATAGGGAAATGAAAATGCAAAGGAACACATAATCCAGAAAAATGGTGGTAATAATACAAAAGTATTTGGAAACAGTCCTGAAGCACCTTAACAAGGAGACACTGACATGGAAGAGACTATTAATGGAAAAAAAAATGTTTCAAGTGGAAGGTTTAAACCTTCAGACTAACAAGATGTTTACATTGATGTGATTATACATGGACAAGGGCGAAGAGGGAAACTAAAATTTTTAATTTAATTTTTTTTTAATATTATTTAAAAGATGTGTTTTTAGTATACCTTAAAAAAAAAAAAAAAAAAAGTTAAATTTCAGCAAGCCCTCTCTTTCATGCACATGTGTAATCACATGAACATAATCACTTTTGTCTGATGAAGTGCTAAAGGATGAAATGTTACAATTTTTTCCACTTTGTCATGGATTTTCTTCAAATTATTCTTGATATATAGAAGTTTACATATAGTTTTCCCATATACAACATCTAATGATAAAAACAAAACTTTACTCTACACACAAACGAATGTTGGTGGTGGAGTGGTTGAAGACACCATATAATCAGATTTGAAAATGTTAAGGTACAATTCAGCCCCTAAAAATGCAGAAACATACATTTCAGGAAAATTTGTATTCCATAAGTTAAGAATTAAAGAAATTTAGGACAACATTGTGCCTGGGTATAAACAATCACCTAAAGGTAAAATTTTACAAGTAGTTAAAAAAAAAAAAAAAAAAAAAAAAAAAAACTTGTTTAGTAAAACATTAGCCATGACATTTATACAAAGAGCTGAAAGGCTACAAAATGAAGATTTAGTAACCTTAATTTGTTCTATTTTTTTCTCTTTTGTTTAAAAGTTTTTAAACATCTACAAAGTCATCTGACATTTAAGATAAGTAGCAAAATATTGTAAGACATGGTTGTCAACAAAAGAGGCAGCTTGGCATGGGAGTTACACATCAGTGATGTCAAAATAAAGGATTGATTTGGCTAATATAGTAATAGGCAATAAAGTTTGCTTACAGAAATAAGATTAATGAAAGATGATCTTCAGAAAATGGGTATGGCCCTGAAGAAAAAGAAAAACCAAAAAAGAAAAGAAAATAAAGTAACTTAAGAGTGTTGGAGATTTTAGTCAATGATAAGACTGATGAGTGTTGAGAATATAATTGACAAAAGCATGAAAAGGTCAATAAATAAGATAAAAAAAATTGTTGCGAGCAATCAGAAAGCAAAAACATTTGGAGGACACTTAATGAAGAAAGAAGGCTTGGAAATTTAATACTCACAGGATACAACACTAGTAAGGGAAACACAAGAAAGCAGCAAGAAACCTACTTGACAAGTTTGTGAAAATACTGTTGAGATCATGAAAAGAAGCTGTGGAGAGCCATAAATAGCCCACATTCTGAAAGAACATGCGATAGTAAAAGAAAAATATCAAAAGGAGTTTTAGCAAAGATCATATACAGATTAACATTATCTGCTCCAAATTATATCTGAAATTCTTCTTTAAGGCACTATATGTCCCTTTATCATTTGTTTGAGCTTTTGTTCCAAATTGTTTGCGGTTACTGTTTGAAAAAGTATTTTTGTATTTTCTTTTAAAATGTCCATTTCCTTTTGAAAGTTATAATTGTTATTGAGACCAGCATGTTGTTACAGAAGGTATCAAAAGGACTTTAACAAACTTAATTCAGAAAGTTAATTGATAATATTGTGACAATTGCAATACCAGCATTTTTCTCTCTCAAAATCGGTATATTTTATTCTAGCATTAAGATGGAATAAAAGATATTTCCAATATATTATACATTTTAGCTATTTTAAGGCTAAATACACTTCTGAAATCAGTAAAGACATTTTAAAATAATGAATAAGAGAAAATAAAAATACTGAAAATAGTCAAACAGAGCATTATAAGTACATTCCAACCTCTTTAGTCAACCACCATCAGCTCGTTAAACAGATATAAAGGCAGTGCCACACGTGGTTTACAACTTTCCGCAGCAGCAGCAGAGTGTTTTGATGATGCAGTTTTGCTCATTTCTTATACGATAACTGCATATTTGTCTATATCTCTGAGATGAGGTATTATGATTATTTACATTGTCTGAACTGTTATATTCATGTTTTGGCTGTTGCATGCTTCGGTCTTCTTCAGATGATTGGAATACTGAACTGAACCCTTTATTCAGTTCACCGGGGTAGATTGTTCTAGTTCCATGTGCCATGCCTCTTCCAAATGTCTCAGTTATTTCCCTTTAATTCAACCCTTCAAGATTTTTTGGTTCACCACTATAGCCTGGTATTAAGCTCGCATCTCTTTGGGCCTAGTCACTGGATCTAACCAGCATCTTTATCCACTGCCTGGGTCACATGTTTTGCATATTTATCCACTCAGGATAGTAAGTACATATTTTTTTTTGTCTTAGGCTTTCTTTTTAAGTCTTTGTAGTGTATAAAACAGTAAAAAACTTTGGAAGCAGTAAGGATTGTTTTATTTCCAGATTTAAGCTTTGTTCTACTGTTGATAATACATATATATATATATATATATATATATATATATATATATATATATATATAAAAAAAAAATGAGCTGGCAAGACTATGTTTACAGAAATTATTATTTTTTTTAGGGGTGATTTCTGTGGTCTGCCAGTAAAAGAGGTTGGACTGTAATTGCAAACACACAAGGGTTGCCTCTCCCTGCTTTTCACCTAATTAAATTACTCTATGTTGCATTTACTCTTGTTCAAGGCAGTGTGCACAAAAAGTGGAATAGACCTGCTGCATATCCACAAGAGAAACAAAACATAAGAAATGAAGACAAATCCCATTTCAAAAATATTTGGACATTTATTCAGAGAACAAACTGTACTACCTCCCTTTTGCCCTTCTCATCATGGCATGTGCTTGGCAACTAACAGATGGCATCAAAGCAACCTCAATGGACAGCCTCAAACTAACCTCAATTCTAATCGTGACTGCATATAAAAAGCAAAAAAACAAAAACAAAAAACTCTTAAACAGAAATTTCTAATGTCTGTTCAAGTGCCACTTCCTTGCAAAAGTTTTCATTATATATATATATATATATATATATATAATTATGACCATGGAATATTAGTGTTTAAGCCTTTTTATTATAGCCTTACTCTGTCCTGGACATTGAGTTCTACCTGGATTCTATCCTCTCGGAATTTTTTTATTCAAAAAATATACATGTGTATGCACCTATGTATATATATTTTGCATATGTATGTGTATATTTACCACTAATATTATATATATATATATATATATATATATCATTTTATTCAGTATTGGGTGGCTGCTTTAAACATTTCATTGACTAGGCTTTACTGATGGCCATGAAACAAAGAAAAGGCCCTTAAGACCAAGATAACATCATTCAATGTGGATCTCCCTATCACAGTTGTCATATTGATGTACAGCTCTCACATCAGTCTGGAGAGGTTATACTGACCCATACTTAAACCAAGAAATTATGATGGACAATGAAAAGTGAATACTTTACAACAATGTAAGAGGCAAGAGATAACAAGCTGACTAAAATTAACCACCAATAATCACACCAAAGAGCAGTTTACATCAAAAAAATGATATTGGGTCATTATGTAGCTAAGCATCTGACCAGTGCCCTCCATATATCGGAATCAAAAACAAAGAGCTATTCATTCAAATGTAGTATGTCTTGTGCAAGTAGGTATGGCAAAATTATACCTGATATCTTCCAACTACAAGCCTCATCTTGGCTACAGATACATGGCTGTTGAACTCTGCTGTGTCATCACGTAGATATGCAGCCCAGTTGACCCCCATAAGATGGTTCACTATCTAACAATTCTGCTTTTTATCTAGCCTTCCTCCTTACCAGAAAAACATGGTGGGAGAACTGGTTTAGTCAACAATGACAAGCATGCAGTAAATAGTACAAGGTTATATGGTACCAGTAGCAATTATAGGGTGAAGACAAGAATCATCCATAATTTGAACAAATATTGCTTAGATCAGTGCTCACGTATTGCCTTTTATTTTTTTTATTTTACATTGATGTTCACCCTGTACAAGACCCAAGAGCCACTCTTTTGGATAGTGGTTGTTGGGTGAAAAATAACTAATTATCCATGAGGACACAGAGATGCTTACAAACTATCAAGATTGGGCAGCTCTTGCCCATATATGGCAGCAGTACTTTATTTTCAGTTTGATCTGGCATTTGCAAAAGTAGAGGATAGGAGAAGTTGGGTACTTGCTGGAGCAGTATGGGGGCAACTAACATTTTTCCAGTATCTTTAGCAATGGATCATATATACAAGTTCCACTTGAGGTCCGAGTTGAGATTAAGTAATAAATGTAGTATTTTAAAAATGGACAATTTAGATTTGAAATATCTTGCCAATAGCAAAGCAAGAGGGACTAAACTCTTATTCTTTATATAGAAAAATCATTTTTGTCACTTTAAACATTATTTTTTAGGAGGTAACCATATTTGAGTAGACACTATTTACTTTTTTTTTTTTTTGAACAGCATATTTATTTTTGTCTACCAGGCTGAATATTTGAGAAACAAAAATAAAAATGTGCCTTTCTGCAGAATTCAAACCTAACATTCCTCTTTGCCGAAGAAACCATTTTTTTTTCTTTTAATTTCTCTTAGATTTCTTCAATATATGCCTGATTTATTAATAAAGAAGTCTATTACTTCAATGGAAAAAAAACAATATATTGAGCCCAATTCTCAGATAAAAGTTACACTGGACATGAAAATTTTACAAGAACATCTAACCATAATGTTCAAAGGATAATGAAGTAATTTATTTTAAAATTAGAGTAAAATATAAATTTGTTTTTGTAGTCAGTTTTAAACTACTTTTTTTTTAAATTATTTCTTAAACATTTTAATGTTTTTATTATGCTATTAAATCTATTACCAGCAAAGTTTTAAAAAAAGTTAAATAAAAAAAAAAAAAATCAGAAATTTTTTCAGAATGGTTCCAGAACAACAGTGAAAAATTTTAGTCTAGAACCTGGACATTAATTTTTGGTAATGTGTAGAAATTATAGATGAAGCAATGAAACTGATATGAAAAGCTTTTTAGGCATTGGACATACCATAAAAAGTAAAATTTGACTGCAATTACTCTTTTCACTTAATTCTATTCAGTTTCCTTCCTTCTACTGTAACCAATTGTTTTATTACATGACACATTTACCAACTGTATGTAGAAGCACAGATCACATCACCTGATTTCAAATAAATTTAAGGTGTGGAATGTAGACTATTCCCAATGTTTTGAATGTACTGATAAACTCAGGCTGAATTCACATTTTCTGAGAGCCAGTTAAGTTATTTCTCATTAAATACTTTCATCTGTCAAGACAGTGGCTATAAGAGCCATTCTGCTGTTATTACCCAAGATTGTTAGTGTACACTTTCCTCCACACACACATATATATATATATATATATATATATATATATATATATATATATATATATATTAACCGATTTAAAATGTTTTCTTAAGCTACACAGGAATTACCAGGTTTCAAAACCAAAGCTAAAAAACTTCAAATTTAATTATATAATTAAATTAAAAACATTAGTTCTGTTTCATCTTCAAGCAAATTTTGGAATAACTTATTTTTAAATTTACTGAGTTTTAAACGCACATACAATTCATAATTTTTTGTTTCCAAGGATACAGAGAAATCCAATCATGCACTGAACGGATATCAAAATTCATTGAAAAATGTACCCCTACCCTACCTAGACTTAACCTCTTTTTCAAACGTAACTCATAATTGATCCAATAATAGTTAATAAAAATGAACACGCTACCGCCCCTGTCTAAATGATTCAGTCCACTCATTATTATTTATTTATATCCAGGTATGATGAGAATGAATAGAGTACACTTCCAACAATCATAACATTTAATTTAAAAGAGGGCTCAATACATAGTAGAGCAATATTATTTATTTTAGGATATTACGACAAAAACATGTAAGGATCGCTACACAATTGCAGTCATGTTTCAACATATAACAATGCATCTCCTCAGATGATTGTAAATTACTGGTGAGTGAATGATTAATGTGGTTTCAAAAGCAAAATTATTATATATATATATATATATATATATATATATATATATATATATAAAAGAAATTTAGTCTTAAGATGTGCTATATTTATAGGATAAAGTGCTCAATATCAGAGATAGAGCGTGTGTAAATATAAAAGTGAACATAGAAGTCAACACTTAGAGGCTCTAAGTGTTAACTTCTATGTTTTTTTTGACCGAGTCCAAAGTACATACTGCCCGAAGGTGCCAGTCTTATTCTTATTAAAAGTAAAACAGTGGAAGGAGAACAGTCTATCCCCAACAGATTAAATAAAGCACTCAGTTCAAAATTCTTTGTCAGTTACCCAGATTGATATACACCTGATGCAAGGCCAGAGGGCCCAACAGCTGAAACATTGGGATAACAAGATGAGAACAATAGTCCAAATGTAAATAGTATAAATAATAAGTCCTCATCCCCCCCAGAATATCAGTGTTCTAGTGTTTAAAAATTTACTTCAATTCATATTTTCATACAAAAGAGTTTGTGTTAAATGTTTTCAGTTATAAAGTCTTTAATACTCAGACCATTGATTTAGTTTTAAATATCAGTACTGAAATTTATTTTAACCATCAGAATTGATCTAAAATGATCAATTGATTTTTAACATTTATTGGGGCAGAACAAAAATGTAATATCCATCATTGACAAAGTCTATACATTATACAATAGTCAGAAAATATGTTGGAAGGTAGTTAAATGTTCAAATCCCATTATTTTAACCTGCAATATTTAAAGAGAAACAGAGAAAATGAGGGTTAGAGACCAAAATACCATATTACTCAAAGAAATTTCATGATACCAACCATCTTGTCTGGAAATTCAGTATTTTCGTACATCTGTACTAAAATATTTGGATGCTATTTTAGTGAAACATCACTCAAATTTTTAATTAATCGTATTCTCATGTCCGATAAGTCTGTGTTATATGATGAATCATATATCATAGGTTCCCAAGTAGGCATCTACACGGACAACACTACTATTTACTCCTGCCTCAAAAACAAATCTAGTGTCGCTGACAAAACTAACTTGGCCATTTATCTTGAAAAGGACATCCAATCGGTTGTGGACTGGGGCAGGAATTGTCTGGTTAACTTTAATGCCTCAAAAATAAAACTGCTCTCTATTACTCACCACAGAGAAACATCCCTGCCCCCCCCCCTAGAATGTCCAACGCTCAACTCCACAAGAGCACCTCTTTGTGATTGCTCAGTCTCACACTGACTGCTGACCTGAGATGGAACAAATACACTGAGTCAATAGCTTCGTCCACCGCAAGGAAAGTTGGCTCCCTGTGCCACAGCAGGAAATTTTTCTCACCAGAGTTGATCCTTCAGATCTACAAATAAACCCTTCACCCTTGCATGGAGAATTGCTGCCATGTATGGCCTGGAGCTCCTTCTGTTTGTCTCAAGGTCCTTGATAAAATCCAGAGACAGATATGCAATGTAATTGGCTCTGATCTGGCATCTCATCTGCAGTCACTCTCTCACAGACATGCAGTCACTCTCTCACAGACATGCAGTCACCTCCCTCTGTCTTTATTTACAAATACTTTCGTGTTAACTTCTCCGATGAGCTGGGTTTTTTTTCTGGTTCCCAGACTTCATGAATTTAAGCCTTCTACTAGGCTGGCATCTCACTCTCACCCTTTCACTGTCAGAATTGTTAAATGTAGCCGTCTCTTCTACTCCAATAGCTTCATGTCTTGCACTTCTCGCCTTTGGAACTACCTCCCCTTTTCCTGTTTCCCTGGTAGCTATAATCTCCAACTATTCAAATGTAATGTCAATCGACGTACCTTGGTTTATCACCTATCTTTCTCTTCATCCTTTCTTTTATAACTCCTCTTTGCTTTCGTTCCAACTCTCTGTAACCCCTTGTACTTCCCAATTTACTTGAGGTGAAACGCTTAATAAAAAAAAAAAAAAAAAAAAAAAAAAGCATCTGGTGTACTTGCGACAACCCTCTAAGTAAATAATCTCATACTCAGGTGGGTAACAAGTAAGGTACTGTACCCATGGCGTACTTCACTTTTCTTTTTTAACCATTTCTGATGATGCAAATACAGGTATTCATATGGTTGTAATCAGAACAATTCTTGAAACTGTTTAAAATATACAATGGTGTCTCCAACAGTGAGTTACTTATGGTTCATCAGGACCAATGCAAGGGTTTTGACCTGCCTAAATCTATGATACCATCTCTGAATCAATCTACTAAATCTCAATTTTCATAAGGTAGTATTCATATAAAAATACACATTTTATCATAACCTAATTATGTACAATAATGGACAGATGAACAATTCAACTACAAAAATTGAAAATGCAATGTATCTAAACACAAAGAGACCTGATATAATAGATCATTCCATCTTAAATTAACAATGATTCATGGCAATTTTTAATATCACTTGAGATTTTTGTTAAAAAGTTGAATAATTTTAATGCATTCAATATTACACAGGTTACAATGAGTCAAATTCAAACCTTAAGACAAATTGTTAAGTGTGTTTATAACCAAGCAAAACGAAACAAAAAACATGCATGCATAAATAAACAATTGTTTACAAAGTTTAAGCTTGTTAACAGGTAGGTATTATTCATGTTGATCATTGAGGCAGACAGTAGAAACAGGACCCTCAGCCCTCATTGTTCAAAAGTCTCATGAACATGACATTTGACATTTACAAGTCTAAATTTATGATATCAAAACAAATTTACAACTGTCCTGTTTTTAGGAGAGAAAAAAAAAAATGACCTGACCAAAATCCAAGACTTTTTATAATAGACATTTAAGTGAACAATAGCATCATTCATTTATAATTAGCCCAGTTAAGTTTGTGTGTAAAAAATACAAGTCAACTCAATTGTACTTCGTATACATTACTTTGGTACATAGATAACATAACATAACATGGCTTCCCTTTGTCTTTTCTACAAATAATTTCATGGGAATTGTTATGAGCTTTCCTCTTTTGTACCTCAACTAAGAATTTAAGCACCAGTACTAGATTGGCAGATAGGTCTCATTTTTACTGTTGAAATTTCTAGATGCAACCATAAGTACTATGCTAACGGTTTTTTGTGCTTCTCACTTGTGGAACTCTTACTGTTTCTTACTTTGCAGTCAACTTGGATCTTCAAAAAATTTAAATGCAATGCCAATTGGCATCATCCATCTCCTTAAATTCATTTCCTTTGTTGACTTCTCTCCTTAACAGTCTTCTCAGATTTTGTCTTAGTGGCTTTATCATCTTGCTTGGAGTGAAATGATTGTTTAAAAAAAAATATATCAAAAAATCAAAAAGTAATGTCAAGGGATTGTCAAAAAGTTTCCAGCATAACAAAAAAAGAGAAGACACCAGATTTTTTAAAGTGAGTTTGGCTGAAATCTTTTCAATGTCCCCCTTTATCTTTAGATAGTGCCTTTTCACAAGGAAATCTCTATGGTGTACCCCCTCCCATGCATAATGGTCATCAGAAGGTTTATTTCCATTTTAAAGCTGACCAAAATATTAAAGCAGAGATTGTGCTTACACAATTAATTTTGTGTATACAAATGTGCAACACATCACATGTGCACAGACAAAAAAATTTTTGACAGGTACTTTGAGACTAAAAAGAATTATGAAAGAGGTTGTTGGGGAAAATTATCAGCAACAATATAAAAAGAAGTTTGTTTAATTTATGAACAAATGGGTTTCAAACTGAGAAATGGCTTCGTGGTTATAACAAAACATTATGCTCGGGATGTCTGCTAAGAATACAAGACTAAATTTTTTTTTTACATATAAAATAGTTAACCACAGTTGAATCAGATGTTATGCAATTTCAAATCTTCCATCAAATGTTCAATCTTCTTGCAAGGATATTAGGGATTAACTTCTCCCTCTCATAGGTTGGGCATTTACATAACTTCCCATTATGCGTGTGTGTGTGTGTATCCTAAGTTCACTTCCTGTTTGAGTTGGCACACCTAATGTCATCCTTTGAGGCCAGATTCTGCACTTGGTGGTTTTGAGCTGACTTTCTTGGTGGTCAACCCTTAAGGTTCCTAGGTCTTGACATTCTGAAGTGACACCAAGTACAAAACTTACTTTAATATCTCTTAGGATGAACCCAGTACACATTAGGATCACTACAGGTCAACCCCTCAGATTAAAAAGCCACCTTATGCCACACACAGTTGAAGTACAGGTGGTATTAAGGACTGCACAGTTATTTGCTTCTTCACAAAGGCATTCAATCTCATTTTTGAACAGTACCACAGTTTCTGCTCACCTGCTGGATTGTTCAAACATTTTCATAGGAATATGGACATCTCAAAAGGTGACAATAAGATCCCAGCACTGCAAGGTGTGACATCTAGTGAAATTTTGAAAACTCATTTAGATGCTCAGTATTCTGTAAGGAGGGGCCTTTATGCAGCATGGAGCTGATGAAAAGATTCGTAGAGCTTTACATCACCAGATTAGACTAACCTAAGAAGTATTCCAACCAGGAGATAGAGTTTTCTACAAACAAGATGAGAGCAACAAGTGGCTTGGCCTAGGTGTAGTTATTTTTCAGGATAATAGAATTGTCTTTGTGCAACATATACAAATGAAGAACAGCTAACGAAATGATAGGTGATAAAGAAAAATACAACTAAATTCAATTAAAACTTCTAGTTCTTGGCATGAATCACATACTACAAATAGACCAAGGATTATCTTCACTCCATTTATTAATCAATGCTTGATGGTCAATTACCAAACTTGAAACAAGAGACAGAGAGCAGAGTGGAGATAGTTACTGCATTCATCTTGTCACATCACCAAGTTCAATCCTAACAATGCAACTATAAACTGAAGCCAATCTAAATCAAATAAATCTGTGGAAATGTTATGATCAAACAGCTGCAATGCCAAAATTTTTGGACCTCTTATTCTGAACAAAAATTAGAAGCCACTTGAAAATTTACTTGGTAACCAAGTCTGTTACTGAAGATGTTTCAATTTTTAAAAATTCTTTTTTATTCCTTTTTAATTGATTTCTTATTTGAACATGCTAACCAATGCAAACAGGGAATCGACAGAGACAAAACTAAGCAAATAAAACTTGATGCAAGAGTGGTGTAATCTACAAAAGTATAACCAGGCAAAAATCTTTTTTTTTTCCTAGCTCACTACCCAGAAAAGCAAATAGTACTAAACACAGCCACACCTCACTAAACTGTTCAATGACTCCTACTTTCAACCTGCTATAAAATCTAAATTCATCTAGTGTTGCATACTGAATTAAAATTTTACTTCAAAATGAATAAAAAAAATTTAAAAATGACTTACTATATTCACAGTATTTAAAACCAATGTACAGAATATGGAGCTGACATTCAAAATTGTTTATTACATTTACTGTTCAGTACACTACTGTATAAACATTAGACAGCTTGTCTAATGTACAACAAAAATGTACAAAGGAAGTTTACAAAAGATAAGATAGAAAATTGATCATTGACTTAAAGAGGTTAAAATTGTAATCTTCAAGGAAGCATCCATGAAGGAATCTGTTCCATGGAATATCAGTTCTTTGTTGGATGGAAGTTGTCCAAGTGGAATGGTCTTCTTACATTTGAAATATGGAGGAAATGAGGGTGATTCAACTGTGGAAGTAGCAGGGCATGCCCTAGCAGTAAACATCTGAACTGGTGAAAATAGAGAATAGAGCTCATCTGAACATTTACTATGGAAACAATAGAAACAAAATGAAATACATAAAACCAATTTGCATCTTTTCCAGTTTAGCTTTCCATTTGTGCTACAAAAGAGAACGTTAAAAAAAAATAATTCTAAGTGCCTGTACCATTTTTCTTTCCATGACTACAAAGTTATGTCAACAATTTTTAACTTTTGTGCCTACAAAATCAGGTGTCAAAAGGACACTTATTCCCTTGATACTGCTATTACTGTATACACTTTTGACTCCCTCAGCAATTATTAGAATTTTAATAAAGTCCAAACCTATGAAAGTGGATATATATATATATATATATATATATATATATATATATATATATATATATATCTCTGTATCACCCTATGCAAGCCAGTAAAGCCACTAAAATACAAGGGTTACAGGGTGTGGAAGAATTACGAACAGAAACACAAGGGCAGTTGATAGCAACTGTTGAGTCCCACAAGAGAGTAGTGTGAGAAAAAACTTAGCATAAAACTTAGATACATCTATCCAGCTCAACTGTAAACTGATTAGACCTTGTTGCCTGTCTAGCGCTGTGCTAAAATTCCAGAAGTCTAGGTACCATAGCAAAGAGCTCATCTGAACAATTAATATGAAATTATTTATAGGAAAGGCACAGGGAGATAACTTTCTTGAAAATTGACAAGAATATTAAACAAGAATGTTTTTTACATTTAGAAGATCATAAACTATAATGAAATAAATATTTATCATTTTCTGTTCTATAAAGTAATAAATATAAACATTTTTTTTATTAATAAATTTATAAAAATATCTGAAGAAAATTTAAATAAATGAGTAAATTTAAAAAAAAAAAAAAAAAAAAAAAAGCATTTTCCTAGTATTTATTTCATTTGTTCTCACCACAAATAGTAAAAGGTAAATAATAAATATAACATAGCACTTCGTTCATATATTTTTATGATCTTGTAAATAAACATTGCTGAGATAGCGAAAAGTGTACAGTGATAGTCAAGGATATAACCACCATTTTGAAACGTCATTTCTTTGCAGATACAAAATGCCAACAAACATGCAGAAGTTTCTTCATCACAAATAATGTGTTTAGGCAGAATGATTTCATCAATAAAGATTTCATTAAAAATGAAAAAAGAAAAAGAAATGTCCTTGTATGAATTGTGTATGGGTTTTTTTTTGTTTTTTTTAAGTATTCCTATTTATGTCTAAGATCAGTTTTAGTTTAGATACTGGATGAATGTTTATAATACAGATTTTTCAACATCAGTCTTTTTCCGTCATTTAAATATGTTTACAACTCTGCATTGGCTGTTGTATTTTATGATGGCATCAGAAAAAGGCGACTTGCAAGAAAGTTTTTATTTTCTAAATATATTGTCAATAGTTTATGCCAGGTCATTCTAAAAGTGCTACTACAAAGCATCATGATGAACAACTGCCGTTTCAACAATTGACAAATTGTTAAAAACAGCAGTTCAAACATTGGAGATTCTTTTAGTTTAGGACACATTGGGGATATTTGACATTATTGAGAGTGTGCAGGTAGCAGAACTGCCTGGAATGGCTTGAGTGCTGTGGGAAGTGTTTTCTCTCTAAGCTACAGGTAGGAGCTGAGATATGACCATCAGAGACAGAGAGAGACACTGGGGAGAATGTGAGACAGAGAGAGAGAGACACACACACAGGGGAGAATGTGAGAGAGAGAGAGCGGAGACAAAAACATATACACAAAACACCATTACACACGAAAGGATAGCCATTACATTTGCCTCAAACAAGCAATGGGATAATATTCCTTGCCATTGCTTACTTATTCTTTCTTATCCTACCTCCTTATTCAGTAACTTGAGTGGTTCTCAAACCTTGTATTTCATGAATTCTAGTATTAACAAACATAACATGCCATATATTTGTATATTTTTTGTGATTTCTAAGATTTTATTTTTAAAGCTATTATCCCCTTACACTAGGAGCACCAGATGGCAGTATGTGATGACAATATTGAACAGTTCCAAGACATTTAAAAAAAAAAAAAAAAGTCATGTCTCAAAAAGAGCAAAGTTTAACAACAATACTTCAAAACTGACATGTGAAAGCAAAACAAAGTCTTAATAAAATTGCATTTTCTATATGCCATCATTTTTTCTTTTTAACCACAAAAAAGAGGTTTGGTGTTTTATGGCACACCCAATAATCAGCTGATGAAAAAGTCACAGTAAACAGGAATAGATGCCAAGACAAGTCACAACAAAGCCGAGATATTCAAGGTCAACTAAGCACGTGCAGAAAGTTGATGAAATAGCTAATGAGAAATATCTTTGTCTTGGATTGGCTGATGAAATTTTGCTGGAAATGATATGATATATTGATGTCACATGAATAGTAATGCTAGAATGAAAATACAAGATTTCTACTTACTATTAGTGATTTAGAAAGTGCACAATAGAGGCATTTCAAAACAGCACTTTTAGCTAATTAGCAACACAAACTCACACACAGTTATCAGAAAGTTCATGGACAAGAATTTTCTGCAAGAGAGCTGATGGATTGTTCAGAGACGATCCTCATGGAATAGTTCAAATTTTTTTTCCTTTTGTTGCCCTGAAGGCTCATTTTCACTGACCTTGAAACTTAAGGCAACTCAAAAATAACTGTGATTGAGAAAATATGACAAAATGTGATGCAAGCCTGTTGCTTAAACTTGTCAACTGTTGTGAACCAGGTTAAACCAAAATAACAATTTTGAGATGAAATTGACAAACATTCTGAAGAATAAAGATTTTAATAAACTATTTTATAAGAAGGCACATGAAGTGATACTAATGTTTTATTTGTTGTTTGTATTTAAGAGGATTTAAAAACATTAAGAGTAGTTGTACTGAAAAAAAAATTAAAAAGAAACATTCAAGCAATGTAAGTACAAATTCTTGCCCTCAAATAAAGCAAGCCATTGGTCAAAATCTTAGGTTATTTGCAAAAAGAAACTATGAAGCTTTTAGTTAACTAGTTAGCTGGATATCAATGAACATTAACTGCACATACCTTTCAGTTAAACAGTACAATCCCCACCACACACATCCCTTTATCCTACTTTCAACACCATCACTTGATAAGACACCAGAAGTGTTGAAACAAAAGGCTATTTTTGTAGTGATTTTATAGCATTTGTTATAATTTTCAAATAAATAATTATATATATATATATATATATATATATATATGGGAAATTCAAAGTGGATGTTTTTGTTTTTTTCTTTAGTAATCCAATAGATTTTTAACTCTTTAAATATTACCTTTAGTGGATATTCATATTGGAGTAGTCACTGTTTATCTATTAGACAGCATAATTATTTTGGTCAACCAGCCTGATATTTTGAGAAATCTTATTGAAGAAAAATGTGTGCTCTTCAGCTAGAATCGAACCTGCATAGCGAGAGCCACCATTTTGCCCAGTGTGCACATACAGTCAGGTGAGGCCAAATTTCATGCTTTCAAGTAAAATTTCTCCCATCACTGATCTCTCATATGCACAGTTTTGTATCCAAACAAAGTGAATTTATTTAAAGTGATAAAAATCTGTCAGATTAATCAAAAAGATTATTTTAAATATATTCTATATATATTTTAAATCGTATCACCCTCATGCAAGGCAGAAAAGCCACTAAGAAACTGTTAGTACAGAACTTATGACTACATCTAGCCAGCTCAAATGTAAATTGATGAAGTCTAGGTACCATAGCCAAGAGCTCAGCCAAACAATTACCATGAAAGTATTTATAGAAAAGGCAGAGAGGCAACCTTATGGTGGTGGGAAAGTGACTGAACCAAGACACCAGATCAGATCCAATAATATTGCCGAATTTTTGGATTTTATCAAGGGCTCAAGGTAAATAGCAGGGGCACCAAACCATATGTGGCAGCAATATCCTAAGCATGCATATATATTTTATAGATAGTACACACTATTACAACTAATATTGAAAAGAGTTTATCTAAACTTAGTATAAAATTTATTACAATTATTTTTAAAACAAAAGACAATACAAAATAATTAAATAAAACTGAGGAATTTACTCTATATAAATGTGAATGTCAGTGTGTCACACTTTTTCAATTAAAGGGACACAACTAACTTTTAACTCATGTTAAAGAAATCTTGGATTCCCAAGTTTTCATTACTGCAAATGTTTTCAGCAATTATTTTATAAGTTTTATCACTTGGAAATAAATTTGGGAATAATTGAAATTGCGAAATCCAGCAAAAGTCATCCATGAAATAAAAATTGTTTGTACAGAAAGTAAAGACATACGCACATCAAATTGTCTTTAAATTAAATGTAGGCAGAAGAATAAGCTTAAATATTAATGCAATACTTAAATGCAGTGATCAATTTTGAGTTCTGTAGTTTGTTGCCATTTGTTTCTGGCAGCAGTATGGCTCACAAAAAGAAATCTGCCAACAGAGGACCAGATTGCAATCAAAAGATCCAAGGCTGCAGTGAGGAAAAGAAAGTCCCATAGAAATGAAAACCTAGATCAAATGGCAGCCAGGAGAGCTTCCAATTTTGAGAATATGCTGACACTTTCAAACTCCTTGGAGAGTCATGAAAGTGACTTTCTTATTGGGCATGCTCATGTACCTCTTCAGCCCAGCAACAGACCTACAAATTTTATCACAAATCACACGAGTACACTGCAGGTCTGTCAGGAAGGACATTCACATGGTTGGCATCAGATTGACAATTTTCATGTGATCTTCAATGACTAGCAAACTCAGCACCACCTTCTCACAGATGTTACATACAAGCTCAGCCGGAATATCTCTTGGGATCATGTCTACATCTTTCCTAAGAGCCCTTTTCAACTTCAAAACAATCGCAACCAGCAAAAACTTTCTCACCACCCAGACCGATTAACCACCTCTTTTCCTCAATCTCTGTTTTTTAACATCCTTGAAATGTTTCTTGGATCTGTGTCTGAGGTGCTTATCAAAAGCAAGCTTTCTGTATAACAGGTGCTTCAGCAATCTCAGGTTCCATTCTCCTGAGAGACCCCGATTTGTAAATGAGCAGTTTCTCTATGCTAGGTTGTTTTGGCTTGTTACAGAACAGTGAGATGTGAAAGAGTGCCATGGTGTTTAAGCCTTTTGATGAAATTTTTTCAAGGCTTTGATATGATGGTGATATATCGCCCATATCCTCCAAAGAGTAGAGGAGAGCAGTCAGGACATACAATTGGTAGACACTGACCTTGGTGTTGAGTGAGAGGTCTGTTGTCTGACCAGACCCACTTTGACAATTTACCAAAAGCTTTGCTGGCATTTTTGATTCAACAACTGAAACCAACACAACCCCAAAATCACTCTTTACAGGAAATGAATGCAAAACACTTCCCTATTTTATAAGCAGAAGCACACAAATGCATGATGGGATTTTTTCTAACCAATAAAATAGGCTGGTTCTTGGTTTCATATGACTCAGTCCCATTCTGTATTGTCTTGAAGTCAGAACACTACATTGGCATGTCCGAACTTGCTTTTGTGTATCAACTGCAATTCTTATTTTGTGAACTGTTATTTTTTGCCTTGTTATTTTCTTTTACTTGCTTACTGCAAACTTTGTCAATTCTTCTTGTTGGACAGTTCTCACCCATCAACTGAATAGAGTTATCATGTTAAAGAAAAATTTGAGAATAAATTTTAGCATTCAGATATCTATCGGTCATGCAACATTATATAGCTATACTTTCTTTTGCAAAAGTATATTTAAATGCTCCTTGCACAAATTCTCAATCTATCAGTGATGAACTTATTCGCTGTGCCACAACATGCCAAGAACTCGGTAAACATCAACACAGTGGATAAAATGCATCAATTTGGTTCCTGTTATGACTGGTGATGTAATGGATAGCAGATTGGAATGAGAATCTAGGAGCAAAGTTCAAATACCAGTTAGGTTTGTTACATTCACTTACACGCAGGAATCCATCTCCTCCCCACCAGCTATGGGTTAAATAGTATGACATGTATCTGGAAAAAAAAAGTCGTTATTCTCAAAAAGAAATTGTTATTGCAATAATCACTATTTTCAAAATATTTAATATTAGAAAATGTCTGAATTTCTGGGATGTGGAGTTAGCATTTATATTCAAAACTATTGTACTCACCTTTGTTGTTATCACATTTCCATCAGAGGGCACAACAACAACAACAAAGATGAAGACAATAGTCTGAATATAAATAGTGTAAATAATCCAAAATTTGTTTTGGCTTTAAATAACCTATAACAGTATGTAAATTTGGTCATTTCTTTTTTAAAGGCATCATGGTAAGATCTTTCACTCAAATCTATTGATCTGAATGACAATATTATCTATGATCAACCCAGGATTGTGCAAGCCATGTTTGAGGAATCCACCTTTTCACTGCCAGAGGTGAGTGGGATATGGAATGGTGAATTCCCTGGTCAAATCCACACCAGCATCTGATGATTGACTTAGTCAAGAAATTAGTGACATCTGACTTCATTTATTTGTCATGATACTGAATAGGAAAGATGTGCTCTTTGGTCACACAGCATTAAGAATTGTAATGTCTCCAGCAAAAAGTCAACATTTTTGGCTATCAAGATTAAAGAAACTAAATGTTACTCAGAAAAATATTCTTTGCTCAGCAGTCTACCATAGTGACTTTATCAAAAATATGAAATCAATTCATTTAGCAGTGACATCCCAAACTGTCAGCAATAAGAATAGCTGGGGTTACCTATCATCTGGTTCACAATTAGAACAAGACGAGATTTATCAGTTGTTTTCTATTTAGGATTGGGTTTCCAGTTACTTCTAAAAGGTTTTTGTCATGCTCTTTAAATCCTAGTAGCCCCTTGTATCTTAGTGGCATTATTGCCTTACTTGAGGTAAACTGATTTAATGAAAGAAAAAAAAAAAAGAAAAATTTTAAAAAAACAAATAAATATAAAAAAAATCCAAATAATTAAGCCTTACTCAGGTTCTACGAATGGATTTTGTAAACCCCCTCTCTTGGTATATTACAGAGTCAATAAAACAAACAGTCCTCTTAATATATTCTATAATAAGCATTAATCTATGTATGTGACAAAATCCAAAATTACAATCTTTAAAGACAAATTCCAATTCATCATTTTCCAAGAAATTATACTGATAAAGAATTGATTTCTCTACTCTTTATATTAGCAAATATATTTGCAAGCTAAAGCATTCATAATTATCATTAGAAAAAGTAGCAAAACATACATGTATATCTTAACACTTCCAATTTAAAACCCAACATCAAATTATTTTTAAATAAAAGAATGGTAAAGTTAATGAACGAATTCTGTTTACTAATAGGTGATTTTCTTTGATTTATTAATAAATTTATTTTATCTTATTTGGCTGCCCTGATTAACGGTGTTATTTTTGATAAAATACATGAATTAAACATTTATTTAACTAGTGACAAGAAATGAAATTCTAGGGAATATTGTTCTTTATGAGTTTGTATATTATTTTTATATAATACACAGGCAACACTGAGTAGCCCTGCTAGTTTCTTAAAAGAACAATTATTTTGGCACATGAATTTTTTTCTTGCCCAAATCAATAAGTATTCAAGTTGTTCAAAATTTTATGCTTCCATAAAAAATAAAGACTTAAATTATTGAGTATTGAAGAATTGGTAAAAAGTCTTGAATATGGTATAAAATAACTTATTTAGTACCTCTTTATTTACTCTTATTTTTATTTTTTTTTGATGTTTTCAGAAGTGGAATTGCTTAAGATTAATACAAATCTAAGTACTGGGACTAAAACATATGAGAGTCATTCAAAAAGTTCTAAGCCTCACCCAGAAAGAAGAGACATAGCTGAACATTTTCCTCGTGGCAACACACTATCACTTCTTATAAAAAAAAAAAAAAAAAACTAATTCAGATTTCTGTCTTAATTTCTGTGCTGGTGAGATCCATACAAATAGTGAGAGATGTGTGACAAATCTAAAAATGGACAAAAACAGAGGCCTGAGCAATCATCAAGTATCTGCAAAAGAAAGGTATATAACACCCAAGGAAATCTATTAGGACACGGTACAGACACTTGCTGAGGATTCCCCCTTCCTATATGAAGAAGTGGACCATGGAATTCAAGTGTGGCAGGGACAGCACAGAAGATTACTCTTGGTCAGGTGATCCAAAAACAAGTTGAAGCCATTCACTGTATGGTTTTGGGTGACAGATGTCTTACCGTCAAGCAGATAACCACGTCCCTAGGCATTAGTTCTGGTTTGGTCCATACTGTTTTAACTAAGATCTTGGGGATAAGCAAGCTGTTTGCAAGATAGCTCCCAAGAATGCTGACAACAGAGCAGAAGCTGAAAAGGGTAGATATTTCCAGGATAACCAGGAGAATTTCCACCACAGATTAGTAACTCAAAATGAAACCTGGGTTCACCTCTTTGGACCTGAATCAAAGACTAAAAGCAAAGAGTAGAAACACTTGTTCTCAATCCTCTGAAGTTCAAGCAGGCAGCGTCTATTGGCAAAGTGATGGCTTCTGTTTTTTGGGGTTTTTTTTTTTTTAGGCGTAATCATGATAGACTACCTGAAAAAGGGAAAACTATTAACAGACAGTACTTTGCATCAGAATTAAGACAACTGAAGGAAGAAATCAAGCCAAAATGCAGAGGGAAGCTGAGTGGTGTAATCATGTTCCATTGTTCACACTACTCAGGTTGTGGCTTTGAAGTGCTACCCCATCCCCTTTAGTTACCAGACTTAGCTCCATCTGACTTCTTCCAGTTCCCTAAATTCAAATCCCACTTACAGAGTTTTGGAAACAATGATGCAATCATATGAGCTGTGATGGAGTTTTTGGCAGTCCAGGACGCAACCTTCTTTCATGATGGGACTGCCATGCTTAAGCATTGTTGGACCAAATACACTGATTTTAAGCGGGACTATGCTGAGAAATTTCTCCAAGTCCTAGGGGGAAGCATATAACTTTTTAAACAACCCTTACAAGTATGTGTGTGTTTTAAAATATATATATATATATATATATATATATATATATATATATATATATATATATAGGGGGTGCGATAGGTAAATTGTCGCCATTATATATTTTTAATTTTGCACATGCATGTTGTTTGTTTTTGATTTTGTCAAATGCACACAGTACAATAGGATCCATCAAGCACCATATGACGAAATTCACTTTGCCAGAAATTTGGAAACAGCATGCTGTACTGCATTCATGTTGGAAGCTCCAATACAAACATTTCAGAGTTTTGGGGTGTCAATCTGAGGACGGTGCAGAGGATTCAGAAAGAGTTGGATGATATATCCAGTCAACATCAGCGTTTCGAATGACCACTAGTTGATGGTGATGTTATGCCTCCATTCATCTTCCCACAAAATCTCAGACAACACAGAGGCTAACATCAAGTGCCCCGAGGAGGTAGTGCTGCCCTGAGTAAAGAGGGTGGCTGCTGGAAGTCCCTGTCTGGTAACAGGACTGTAGCACACCACACAAGCAAGAGAACCCAGTCATGGCTCTCAGACAATTTCTGTGACCACATCACCCCTTATATCTGGCCACCTAACTCCCCAGACTGCAATTATTTGATTATTATGTGTGGGACGTAGTTGAGCGAGAGACCAACAAAACTCCTTGTAACACCTAAAATGAACTGAAGGCAAGGATTATGGCAGCATTCACCAACTTAGACTGTTCAGAAGAGTTGCAGGTGATTCCAAAGTCGTCTGGAGGCTGTAGTTGAAGCCAATGGTGATTTTATTGAATAAATTTACTTTTTAGTATTTTATGATACTTTTTGTATAATTTTAGTAAATATATCTTAAAATGAAATTAGTGTTATTCTCACTTTTCCCCCATTTTAGATGACAATTTATCCATCGCACTATATATATATATATATATATATATATATATATATATATATATATATGGATCTCTTAATATAATTGTCGGACTTTGTCCATTTCATAATGTATGATATCATTTGTTTACATGTGGATATGCTTTTAGCAGATATGAATGTACGCAAGAGATTTATTGAAGATTGTAGTTTAAAGGCAGTAAAATGACCTTGCTAACCGAATGATCCTCTGTGGCTCAATTGGTTAAGGCACGTCAGGCTATATGATAGTTCCGTCTGTAGGAGGACAAATATTTTCTATGAAAATTTCTCAGACATTCAGGCTGGTAAATGTTATTAATATTGTTTATTATAAACAGCAGAGCATTTACTTAAATATTTGTATCTATAAAAAGAATGTATAAACATAAAACCTATATATATATATATATATATATATATATATATATATATATATATATATAAATAAAAAGACAAAAATTTTTTTTTTTTTTGGCAAAAAAGACTTTATTTCGGTATCTTCTACCTTAAATTTAGGGCTAACAAAACTATCCTCTCACTAACTCTTGAGTTGAACTTGAAAAATAAAATTTAAAATGGCTGCATCAAGATAAGAAAATAGTGGAACTGATAGAATTGGTCAAGAATGAATTAAAAGAAAGAACAGTTTTTACTGGCAAACATTTCCTTCTCGCCTACTATATTACATAGCTGGCAGAGACAATTTAATTGATAACATGTTTACAGCACACAGCAATACATTTTGTTTTGACAGATACACAGCCATTTCCTTTTCAGTTTAAAAAAAAAAAAAAGTTTAAGATAGTGAAATGCAGGAAGTTAAATCTTCAATAAGGAAAATAAAATAAAAGTGTAAGTCAAAATCTGAGTTCATAGCTAGCTACAGTAGTAAAAAGGTCTGCCTGGTCAAGAAGCAAAAAAAATCAAATAAAAGACCCAATTCTCAGTCCACCACACTCTAGATGTGATTTTGTATGTGCACGCGCACACACACCTTTTTCTTTTCTTTTTTTTTTTTTAACACAGTTGTGTTGCACATAAGTAATTTACATGTACCATTGATGTGTGTTTGCACAATTTGACAGAGTTTGAAATAAAACAATACATTATCCTCACTCAGTCTGGACAAGCCCTAACCTGAGCTGACCAATAAAATTATAAAGTTAAAAACAAGAAAAAAAATTACTAACTTTTGAAACCTTAGTGGAAAAAAGAAAAAAAAAAGAAAGTCAAATCAAAAGATTTTAATCATATTTTCAGAAATGAATTAATGAACTGAAATGAATTATCTTTTAAAAAATCCCAGCTGCTCAAATGTCAATCAAGTAAATATTCTCTATCATCTATACAGTAATCAAGATTCTTTTTTTTTTTTTTTTTTTTTTAATAAAGAATATAAATTTTTATTAAAAAAAAAAAAAAAAATGAATAGTTATAAGTTTAACTACTAAAAAAATGGTTAAAGTTTAACTACTAATTAAAGGAATGGTTATAAGTTTAACTACTAATTAAAGGAATTTAAAGTTTAACTACTAATTAAAGGAATGGTTATAAGTTTAACTACTAATTAAAGGAATGGTTAAACTAATTAAAAGGAATGGTTATAAGTTTAACTACTAATTAAAGGAATGGTTTATAAGTTTAACTACTAATTAAAGGAATGGTTATAAGTTTAACTACTACTAAAGGAATTTAAACTACTAATTAATGGTTATAAGTTTAACTACTAATTAAAGGAATGGTTATAAGTTTAACTACTAATTAAAGGAATGGTTATAAGTTTAACTACTAATTAAAGGAATGGTTATAAGTTTAACTACTAATTAAAGGAATGGTTATAAGTTTAACTACTAATTATTGAAAAAGTGATAACACTAATGATGATGCACCAGTCACATTTTAATCCTTTCAACAGATAGTAAACACATTCGCTGTTGTTTTGTTATAGCATTGTTGCTTGGCTGCACTGGCCCATTTAGAGAAAAATAGAGAAATTGTCATTTACTGAAATTAATTACTAAAGATGCCCAACAGAAATTTCTCATGGGCACTGCCATTTTGGTATCAATCAGATATTTTGCCATACGGATTAAGCTAAATAATACTCATCCACCAAACACAGAATATGGTAAAATTAAACCACAAAACAGGCTGTACTCTATGCTACTATATGCCTACACTGCTTTAAGCACAAGTTAGTTTATAACGCAAATGTTACAGACCAACAATGCAGGGTGTCTTGAAAACACATATATACCAACAGCAGGCAATGTAAATTTAGTAAAGGCACAAAACCATGTCCACAGCAGTTGAAATGTTAATTGTATCTTTCAAGGGATAAAATTTTCCAAATGTGTCATTTTCCTAAATAAATAACAATCTATTCAGGTATTGGTCATGTAGCTACAGAAAAACAGCAAACTCATTTAGATCCTTTCATACTAACACTCATTAATGACCTCCCCGATGACATCAGCTCTCAACTTGGTATCTACACTGATGACACAACCATTTACTCCTGCCTCAATAGTAAGATTGATCAGTCCAATAAGGTCAAAATGGCAACTGATGTCTAAAACAACTTCAAATCCAGTGTTAACTGGAGCAAAAGATGGGTTGTTAATTTTAAAAACTTCCAAAAGTTCTCACCATTAATCATCTGAGAGATACCTTTCTGCCTGCCATCAGAATGGCTGATGCTAACCTCCAGGAAAGTAACTCATTACGCTTTCTTGGGCTATGGTTCTCAGCTGACATGAAGTAGAAAGACTATATTGAATCTATTGCTAGGTCAGCTGCTAAGAATGTTTGTTTACAGTGTTGTGCGAGACAATCTTTCCTCCGGAATCTATCTTACACCATTTTTCCATGCTAAAATCAAAAGAAGAATCAGCAATATTATTGGCTCTAATCTCGTGGCTTGGCTTCCGTCACTTTCCCACTGCCATAAGGTTGCATCATTGTCTTTTCTATAAATACTTTCATGGTAATTGTACAGATCAGCTCTTTGCTATGGTACCTTAGACTTTCTGAATTTAAATGCAGACCCTGTAACCCCCTTGTGTCTTAGTGGCTTTACTGCTTTGCATAGGGTGATACCAATGAAAACAAAAAGAAAAAAAACTATAACACTATTATTTGGAAAATAATATCCAATTTTAGAATAAACCTTTTGAGTTTTAACATGTAGCAGTTGCCCAAAAATACATTATTCATTCATAATGATTAAAGTGTCCTCTTTGTGAATTTTAAATCAACACACTTTCAAAATTTAAGTATTATATATCACTCATCTTGAACGTGAGAAAAAGATATGCATTTACTTTTCTTTGAAGGTGTTCAAGTTTCATCAATGATTTTCAAACTGCTACCAACATTAATAGAGTAGAACATGATAGTTTTATTATATAACCTTTAAGTTGATGGCAGAAATATATAGATGTTGATTCTGAAATCAGACATTTTCCGAACTATAAAATTTATATAAATTCTATCTGTTCTCACCATAACCACTCAAATGGTTTGAAATTAACCCATTTTTGTTGAGGATTATCATCTTTAATCATAGTCAAAATGTAACTGAGTATATAAATTGAAAAGTAACTATTCTCTCTACATCAAATTTGCGAAGATTTTGATTTTCAAACTGTTGTATTTTTATGCTAAAGTTTGCCTAATACAAGGTTGAAGAACTCACTCAGGGTTGAAGATTACTTTTAAAATGAATATGATGAGGTGTGTGATACAAATGAAAGATGATGGTAGGAAGTGAAAATTATGAGGATAAGAAGAATGGATAAAAATTGATCTTTGACAAGATTAAGATCGTTTTCAGAGAAGAATCCACATGGGAATCTATTCCACAAAATAGCAGTTCTTGAGAGGGGGGTATTTAAGTGGAGCTTTCTTACTTTTAGAATAAGGGGACAATGAATGTAATTCAACTCCATAAAAGCAGCATGGCATGTCCTAGCTATAAAGGTCTGAACTAAACACTGATGCTCATCTGCAAGTGTGAAATAAACAGATGTAAGATCTTAATCAAAGATTATATAAGATGCTGCAAAGAAAGAAGCACAAGTTAGATAACATTTTGCAGAAGGTTTTCCTTCACGTCTAAAAATAATCAGACCATTACTATAAAGCTTATTTCATGTACACATCTAGAGATGAGCTATAACTCCTTTATTATACAAATATGAGCCAAATACAAGGCTCAAGAGCTACTTATGGTAGAGTGTTATGATTACAATGACCAATGAGGTGTGATATGAATGAAAAGGTGGAAGGTAGTGAAGATTATAAGGATAAGGATAAGGAGGATAGATAAAAGTTGACCCTTAAGGAGTTAACCTCTTCAAGGGTCTAACTACCTTGAGTAGCTCTTGAGCTGAGTGAAGTGGTGTGTGTGTGTGTGTGTGTGTGTGTGTGTGTGTGTGTGTTAAATTTCACAACTGGCCATGCCACCTGCAAAGTATGCACTGTCACTATATTACAGAAATTTGGCGGTAATGCATATGCCTGATATATGCTTATCAGATTGAGGGTATATCATGGATATACAAGGTTTTACATATTTGTACCTCAGTGTCACTTTGTTGATGTCATACACTAACATGCAATAAGAATAATCATTTTGAGGTGGAAATCTCAAAATTCCAGTTGTAGTTGAGCCCTCAGATTGATTGGTAAAGGCTTTGATAGACTCATTGAAAGAATTCCTGATAGCCCATGCCTTAAAGAAATACAAAAAATTGTAGTCACAAGTACAGCTCTCACATCACAACTTTTTCTATGTAAAAGATGTGATCTTAGAGAATTTTTTTTTTTTAAAAATGATCAATGAAAAATGTCATGAAGCCATTTCTGCCCTTTGGTCTCTGGTTGGGACCCAGAAGGAAATGAGTATACAGCAAAAATCAAAAGAAAGTAATAATAATAATAGATTCATAGCTGATCTTATAGTTTTCAGAGAAGCATCAACAGGCTAGTCTGTTCCACATAGAAGTTCTTGTGGGGAAAGGGAAGCCAAGTATAACTTTGCTCTTTTAGAATACGGGTAGAATGAGAGGAGTTCACCTCTGTAGAAGTAGCATGGCATGTCCTAGTTCTAAAAGTCTGAATTGGTGGAGCTACACAATGACACTCATTTGCAAGAGTGAAACAAACAGATCTAAGATTTTGGCCAATGACATTGCAAAGAAAGAAGTGCAAGTTAGATAATGTCTTGCAGAATGCCTTCTTTCACATTTAAAAAGTGTTTTATATAATTAAAAAAAAAAAAAAATTATTTCTAAAACTTTGGAACATTTTAGTCACTGAAATTCAATATGGAAGAATATGAACTAAGTATTTACACCCAACTCTATAATATATAGAAGGTAATGCAAACATACATACATCACAACAGAGTAAATATTTTCAGGCAGCAACATCAGGAAGACAGCATGTTAACTTTCGACCAGTTTCAAGCTATAATATAAAAAGTTATAAGATATCTTTATGATCAGTCGAATTTACAAATTGTTATGGAGAAAAAAAGAAGTATTTAAGTGTCTAATGGAATTTTATATATTTCTCAAAGTCGGACTATTTCAAGATTTGTGAGCAGAAATATGCAAAGCCATAAAAAACAGTTAAACATTTAAGGTAACAAAGTCTAAGTTGAATTGAATTTTTTTTTTTTAAATAAATAAAATAGCACTGAAAAACAAAGAGCCTTTAAGTAACAAATACTAAAAAATTCAGAAAAATGAAACAAAAATAGCAGATTAAGATTTATAAAAACTGAAAAAAAAAAAAAAGGAAAAAAAGTTTCCTAATTTAACGAAAAAGCCTAACATAAAAACAATATTTACATTTATTTACCATGACTACTTTTTGTTGCTATTTTTAGAATAATTTTTTTGGTCTTAAAGGCGCTTGCTGATCCAGGTAATTTTCAAGGGATTCTTTAACTGAACTCTTTAATGTACCCTTGTAGATTAAATATGTCAAAATTTTGGATAAGATGAAGATAATAGTTCAAGTGCAAATAATGTAAATAAATGATAACTCCTAAATTCCAGGAACTTAGAAAATAAAATACCTTCAAATTACTGTGTAGGCTTATTTTCATACACATACTTCAATTTTACTCTATGTTAAATAATAATATATTTCCTTTTTGTGGAAACCTAAGCAAGCATAGATATTCTGAAAACACTACATTGTCAGTTGCAATAAAATAAAAAGAAAGAACCCTTGCCAAAAGTTTAAAGTTGGGAAAAGAATATAAATAAGTAGCCAAAATAAACAAAAAAAAAATCATTCTTGAATGATTCTGTTTCATTTAGGGAAACTAAAAAGGTGGAATATAGTGTTTTAATTTAATGGGGAAAAATGTAGGTTTAAAAAAAAAAAAAAAAAAAAAAAAAATGAATAAATGAAACTAATTCAGAAATGAACCGTGATAACATGAAGAATTGAATTTTTCGCCTGGGGTAACTGTGACTATTTCAAGACTGATGACGCACAAACAAAAAACAGTTAACTTTGAAGATAAGAGATTTAAAAAAAAAAAAAAAAAAAAAAAAATACATCACAAATTGTCTGAATTAAAATAATCGAATCCCTCTCTGGTCGATTTTTTTTAAGCTGTAAGTTATAAAAAAATGACTTCACCGTCAATCAAACTTTAATTTTCGTCTGAAATCACGATCGCATTTGAATTTGATACAGGTGGTTTTCTTAAGATGAGACTGCTACGCTAATTTATTTAAAATAAAATACCCACCATATGTTGAATAAGCGTGTAAAAGAATTGTGCTCATGTTAAAAAAAAAAAAAAGTGGTGCGACAAATTTTCTGTCAAAAGACAAAGCAAAAACGCCTTCCCTTCATCTTTAAGTTATTATCAGAGACTAACTGTTGTCCGGCATCATAACACTTATAAAAAAAAAAAATATGAAAATCCACAAACAGTAGTTGTTTTTTAAAAAAAATTAAGAAAATTACACTTTAAAAAATGGCAAGTTGTAAATAAACGATCCTTACAATAAATAATTAATTTAAAACTGTAAAAAAAAAAAAAAAAAAAAAAAAACTGAGAAGTCACAACAAATTAGCTTCCAACAAAGCAACAAGCACTTGCGTTGCCCTTTCTTTCACTTTCGATGATTAATGACAATAAACCGGAGTGTGTCGTAGAAGACTGCAACAAGTGTGTATGTTTTATATATATATATATATATATATATATATATATATATATATATACACACACATACATACATACATAAATAAATAATTACTAAGAATTTTATCTAGAATGTAAAGTAGAAGAGAAATTATTTTTCAAGTACCATCTCGAAAGTGTGTTGATAAAAAAAAGTTTGATCAGAAATTAAGATTAATTATAATATTTATAAAGTTCTTTTTTTTTTCTTTCTTTTTTTTTTCTTAAGTGGTTTACACTGCAAATAAATCAATGTGACATCGAAGTTTGAGATTATAGGTTCTTCTTAATAAATCCCTAATTCTCATCAATCTAATTGAGGAAAGGATAGATTGAAGAAAAAAAAATGACGAGAAAGAATCCAGTGAAACAATGTCATGTCTGATGAACGCTACAGTAATATTTAAACATCGACCTATCTGAACTGGTGATCCGATCCAGCCACTTGCAATCCAAGAAAACAGCTTCACACAAACTGCAGTCAGTGAATAATGTTGGTATTATGATGTTGAAGGTGATTTGTAGACAGCAGCAATAGTGATCATAAGATCGCCATCGTTTTTAGTGGGTCTCATATTGAGAGTTTGCTACTTCCACGATATTTTTAACGCAGTCATTACTAAAACACCGGGTAATCAGATCATTTTTTTTTTTTTTTTTTTGGTAGGGGACACGTTTTATTCGCCGGGTTTTCTCAAGGGAACCTCCACAAAAAGTGGAAGATATGTCTTAGTTTTAAAATCTTAACTTTGAAGTTCTTACTGTAGCTGAAATTCACGGATTAAAAAAATCTGTTCTTGTAAAATAAAAATTTGAAATAAGGTTTAAAAAAGAATAAAATAAACGGAATTTTATTCTCTGGATTACAATAAGGCAGACACGTGACCAAACAAGTCCTTTCTTCGCATGTAGAAAAAATGTTACGAACGACAAACGTGGTCTCTTGTCTGCATTGCGATTGTCATTAGCCGATGTTCTCGTAAATTCGTCCCTTAAAAATCCTAGTTCAATAAGATCGAAGTTTCGTTCTGATACGATTTATTTTTTAAACAATAAGATTTTTTTTCAGTCTACACAAGAGTAGATATATTCTCATGATTAAATGCATGAATCTTGTTTTTTTTACCATATTTCATAACATGAGAAACTAACTAAGCAACATGAAGTCTAACAGTTTTTAAATAAAAAAAATAAAATGTCTAAAAAGTTAACATTAGTCAATCTTTTTTTAAAATCACAAATAAATTATATAACATACTGGGAAAACACCATTTTTTTTTTTTTAAGTTATTTTTTTCACGATCAATCTACAGTACACTGGTCATGAGTAGAGAGAAGAGAGACCATTTATTTTAAAAAGTTGCTTTCAAATTTTTCGAGAAACAGACCCCCACCTCCACCCTTCTTTAAATGCCGGTCGATCTTCAAAATGTAATAAAGAAAAAATATGCACGAAACGGATACACAATGATCGAAACAGTTTAACTCACAAGAGAAATTGTTAAGTAAGAAAATATTTAAATAAATACATAATCTGAGAGAGATGAGTAGACAGACAGCAAAAGTGGATGTTGGCCTGATGTAGTAAAAATAAAAATGGGTACTTAGTGTTGTTAATAATTTTATTAAGTAAATTACATTTAAATTCAAGAGAAGTTCTTAAGACAAATTCTGCTCAATTAATTATAATTAAATGGGATTTTCTAATGATATTCGATCCCTTGTTTGTTTTTGTTTTGTTTTTAACCAATACTAGCCGGATGGTCGGTCCTTCTATCCAATTTTTCAAAATCCTTAATTCTGTCGCTGAAGACTGAAGATGATGAAATTGAAAGATACAATTGCAGGATCAAACGATAGGAGAATCATTTGAGGAGATTCTAAAAATTCTACAAGACATGTTTATGCCAGATTTTCCTGCAAGCAACGATAATACTGGCAGAAAATAAACAATTGTATTTTTAGAGAGGAAGCCTGAAGAAAAGCTACATTCCTAATAAAAAGGCAGGAAATATGAATTTATTCTAATTTACCCCGCACTTTATGATGATTTATTAAAAATCAATGAATATTCAATATAATGGAATACCAGTTTGCGGTGGGTACAACAACAATACGAAATTATTTAAGAGGATTATGATTATTATTATTCGGATCGATGATCTACGACTAAACAAAAGCTGTTAATAATAAATATTTCCAGCAAAAATAATTTTTAAGAAACTGGTACACAAGCAAGTAGCATGATCAGACAAAAAAATGACGTGACGACACGTTGTCAGCGGGTAAAAAAAAAAAAAAAAAATGAATGACCTTTTCAAATTTTGAAGTAATAAATAACCAGTTGGTATAGAATTTATTTTTTTAACAGTACAAAATAAAAGGCTTGTATATGGCACACATTTTAATACAAAATTAAATTTAATACGCAAGTTTTTCTTACAATTTATTTATTTACTTAGGTCTACGAGAGTTCTTTTTCTTTTTCATGCATGCAACGTAAAAGAAGGTTTAATTTTTAATTAAAACCCAAAAGAAACCACTCTTTGTTTTATGGTAGTCGTTTTTTTTTTATTTATACTCAACTAAAAGACCAATAAGAGAGCTTAGGTTAATTTCGACAGAAAATACGTAAGGAGGTACCACAGACATTTCGAATATCACCGTTGTGCCAATAAGGTATTGTCGGGTGACTTATTTTAAAAAAAAAAAAAAGCGGGTTGGATTAATAAATTATTAATACAAAATCCAAGAGAAGTTGGGCTTTCCTCCACATACAGAAGAGAAAACAAGAGTCATGAAATTCATGATCTCCTTAAAGTTTTAGTTAGTAGTTATATTTTGAATCAATAAAAAAAATAAGATGCTTGGATACAAAGAGAATAATACCTGTGTACTATAATGACTACACAATGTAATTAAGTATTTTTTTTAATTTCTAAAATTAAAAGCGAAACTTTTACTTTTTAACGTAAGTGGTGTTCATTGTGTTAAAACAACTCATCAAAATTGGTGGTAAAAACAAGTACATTTTCGTTGTCAACTAAAAAGCACTTGATCTTTAAAAAAAAAAAAAAAAAAAGGACCTCAAGCCGGACAGATCTACTCAAGAAGTGAAAGGAAAATTCATTTAGCTACTGTAAAAAAATAGAAATCTCTAACTCTAAGAGATGTATTTTCAAAGGTAGAGGATTGACGTCAACATTTTCTTTAGGAGAGAAAAAAAAATGCAATAATTTGCCACTTTAAAAGTAAAAGATTATTTCGTTCTATAGCAAATTTCTAAAAAAAAAAAAAAAAAAAAAAAAAAAAAAAAAAATGTTATAATTATTATTACATTTTTAAAATTTATTTTAATCGATATTTGGGAATAGATCAATAAGCATGACATGTTTATGATAAGTTTTTTTTTTTTTTCATTCTGTATAGATCCGTTGGTCTCTAGTTTTGTCTCAAAACCTGAGAATTTCTTCAACAAAGTCTGTTCTTAATGTGGATATTTGCTATATTAAATTTTATGTTCAAAATTATAAATGAAGGGAAGGAAAAAACGCTTTACATCGGGAAGGGAGAAAAAAATCAGAAAAATGTGTTGAACATTCATACTGCAATTAAAATATTGATTCCTGTTAAAATTTACAACAAAAAGAATTTTATTCTAACTAAAAGACGAAAAAATAAAAATGCTGAAACATTTTTTTTTTTTTGGTTGGAGAATTTAACACAAAGGTGAAAGAAAAATTAAGTTTTTAAATAAAGTCTACGG
This sequence comes from Acanthosepion pharaonis, assembly GCA_903632075.3. Taxonomy (NCBI): domain Eukaryota; kingdom Metazoa; phylum Mollusca; class Cephalopoda; order Sepiida; family Sepiidae; genus Acanthosepion; species Acanthosepion pharaonis. The sequence continues at coordinate 1,724,363 of CAHIKZ030000779.1, read as the reverse complement.
GCACATCGCATATGATAGAAACTGCAGTATACAATTTGAAATATAGAAGTGATTGAAAGGGGTGTCATGAAATCTAAATAAATAAAATAATAAAGAATTGGAAATTACGATTTGAAAAATTCTAAGTGGGAGAACACACCAGATGTGAGGGGGACGTGCTCCTCACAATATCTGGTGATTTCAAAACATAAGCCAATATACGTTGTTACTTGTAATTTAATATTCTTTTTAGTCTTTAGTTTGGAAAATAATCGGGTTTCAGGTTTTAAGTAAATAGAATAACGTTAAAAAAAAAAGCATGAAATAAGAGAAAAATAAAAAAAATATTTTCTAATTTTCATAATGAAACTAGAGAGGAAAATAAAAAACGTTTTTTTTTTGTTTTTTTAATATTAACTCTTTAACAGTCAACAGGGGTTTGGAAAAAGAAACTAATTTCTTTATTTTATTTTTAACGCAATGATTAGAGACAACAACAAAAAAAAAAAGTTTTTTTTTCTAAAAATGATATAGAGAAAATAATTGTTATTCAAAAACCGTGACTCTTATTATAAAAAGAAACGATAGAAAGAAAAAAAGATCAATTGGAGGGAAAAAAAACCGCGTGTAAAACAAAAGGAAAAATAAAAATAGATTAAATGAAATGGTTTCAGGTTTCACAAAAAAACAAGGATGACCAATGAATTATAATAATATCAAAAATGAGAAAAATATATTTTTTTTAAAAAGGTGTGTGAATGAAAGCGAGAAAAATGGGAGATAGAATAATAATAATAATAATCCCATGTTTATATACTTACAAAGATGTAGAAATATTGTCGCTTAAGTTGGATAATGTGGAGTCGGGAAAGAAACTATAAAGGACGGTGGTCCAGCCGCCTCCAAGCCTTTTTTTCAAATGTGATAAAGTATAATATGCGGATGTTCAACGGAGTGCAAATGGTAATTAAACACGTGACGCACACAGCAACTAAAATCAGTCTGCTCTCTGTTCGCCTTTTTTATTCACGTCTCTCTCTCTCTTTCTTTCTTTCTTTCTTTTCCCTCTCTCTCTCTCTCTACCTATCTCTTCTTACTTAGCCATTTCTCGTAGTTTTCCCCCTTTTTTCGCACACCTCTTCAGTTTAAACATCCCCCAAAAACAGTCTTTCCAGCTCCTTCTTGTACAGTATGTGCGTACAACAAATAAATATAGACTGCGACTCGATACTTTTCTTTTGTACGTCCTCTCTCTTCTTCTCCCTATCCTTCGTCCATCCTTTTTTCCTTCTTTTCTTTTCCTTTCTTTTTCTTCCTTTTTTTGCTGAAGATGTCTTCCTGTCATGACAATGTTTTTTTTTATTTATTTATTTCTCTATCTTTCTTCCTTTCTTTCTCTCACTTTCTTTCTTTCTTTCTTCCTTTCTCCTTGTCTTTCTTTCTATTCCTTCCCTCGCTTTCTTTCCTCCTTTGTATCTCTCTTTCTTTATTTCTCTCTTCCTTTCTATTTCTCTTTCTTTCACTTTCTTTCCTTCTTTTTTCTCGCTCTTTTTCTTTCTTTCTTTCACTCTCTTCGTTTCTTTGAAAGGAGACAATAACAACTGTTTCTATGTTTATCTCTATCGTTTCAACAAACATTGCCCTTTACTCTTTTTAATACATTATTCTCCGTCTTTTCATTTCCAAACTTCAAATCTGCGGATGATAATTTTAGTAAGATTGTAGAAAAAATGACATAAAAAAAGACAAACCCCTAAAAAAACGTAACTGAGCGTATCTTTACGCCACGGTTAGTAAATCTTTCAGTAAATTTTTAAAAATCATTTATCCTTCCCATCTCCAAAAACATCTATACACGTGGTTGTTTTTATTTTTTTAATACCATGACTTTTCAGGTCATGGCTCTCCACAGTTTCATTTTTTATTATCAGTGAATTGCTATGATTTGGGGGTAAAATAAAGATATTGGAACTGGAAGAAGCTTTTCGCCATTGAGCGCAACAGACTTGATCGGGGTTTGAACTCGTCTCGTTGATTCCACTTTTTGTACCAATAACTACACATCACCTACGTAAGTCGCCATTTTTAAGTAAACACTTAAACACAAACCTAATGTATTGTAAAATATACAATACTATAGTAAATTTATTAATATTCTGTTTTAGAAAAAAAAAATAATAATAAAAATAAACCCAATATTCATTCCCAACTCTTGGAAATCATATTCCTGCGAACCATTGTTTCTATTAATTCTATGAACGTAGTTTTTTTTATCATTTGTAGTAACTTTATTTTAAGTCAATTTTTTAATATATTTAAAAAAAATAAAGCTGTCAGTGTTTGGCTATGACATTGGTAAGAATCATTTAAATGCAGGACAATCTCATGAGATTTGTAATGCTGAAACAAGAGTAACCGCCTTCAGCCAATGACTCTACTAACCAATAACTCGGTCAAAGGAAAAGCAGAAATAATCAAGTACGGGATATGTGGACGTATCTGTCTCTGTGTGCGTGTGGGTGTAGGTAAATCAATATTGTAACAACCAGACGTAAACACAATCACTTCCGATTTACAAATGAAAAAAAACAAACTTTTACCATTAAATACTCGACAAATGGATCACAGAAATCTATAATGTTCCCGCTTAAAGATAAATTCAAAACAATTCAGCCAATCAAAAATATGCAGATCACTTTTTTGGACCAATGGGTACACAATTTCCCAATTCAGAAAATTTTCTCTGGTAGTCGTTTTTCTTTTCTTTTTTTCGGTGATGGTGGTGGGGACAGTGCAACAGAAACATCCTATCATTTTTCATTGGAATCGACATTACTCAACCACCGGTGTACATCGAAATCCTCACGTTTCCACGTCACACAACGGCAATTCCCATTCCATAGAACATTGCTACAAAGTTTGCCAAATAAGTGTATTTTCAAAAACATTACCACAGAAAAGAATTCTACTAGTTCAGAGACACTTTGAATTAATAGGCAATTCAGAAACGAACAGTTTATTTATGAAATAGACACTGAAACATTGAACGTGTGTTGTTCAACCCAAACCTCAAGTTGAATTCATATATACGATCAATCACTAAAGATGTTGGAAAAAATGATCAGTTCGCTTTACCCTGAAACGTCCTAATATGCTCTATCTATGAAAGAGCTAGATCAAGCCTAAAATGGAGTATTGCTGACATATATGGGCTGGAACTGCCCAGTCTTCATTTTCCACTCTTGATAGAATCCAAAAACGTCTATGCGGCCTTGTGAGTGATGAACTGTTTTTCATTTTACAACCCCTTTCCTGCAGACGAAACGATGCAAGTCTCTCTCTACTCTACTATTATATCCATGGAAAATGTTGAAATGACCTACATTTTTTAGCTCCCCAAACACACCGCTTACCATCCACATTACTTTCATATTCCTTTAGTAAGGAGGAAGTTTCACTTTGATAGATGTTTCCCACGACCTGTTGCTTCTGAGGATGCTTTTCCGACCACTTAACTTCTTCAGGAGGGAGGAGGTACAGTGAATTAATGGATACCGGCTCGGATTGAGGAATCGGAGAGCCGAGTTCGAATTCTAGTCGAATCCATTATATTCACTTTCCCATTCACTTGGGAAAGGTTACGAATCCATTTCATTCACTTATAAATCCTCTTCTTCTCTCTCCTGCTACGGGCAAATAGCAGGACAGAGCAGGTTCTATAGCCTAGGATGGCAACTGATCTACAAAGAAATGGAAACCTACTGCGGAAAAAAATATCATGTCATGTATCTTTCGATACATAATCGCCTAAGCGATCACACATGGCACATAACTGACTGACTTAACCTCTTCAAGTCCAGGATTAACCGGTATCTTTCCCACATATTCACATGAACTGTTCCTCTTACATTTGTCGCTCACACGATAACCGCCTTCAGTAACCCTACCTTGAGTGGTTTTTGTGCCTTATATAAGGTGAACATTAGTAAAAGAAAAATTACTCAAATCTTCAAAATATCTTAAAATCGTCAAAAACTTTTATAAAAGATTCATCACATCGTGACTCACTGTTCTACGCAGTAACACGCTCGGCGGCTGCTACGAAACTTGAATAATTTTAAACCAAGCACATAAAATATATAGAATACTTGTAATGGGATATTGCTAACTTGGGATAATGACTTCAATAAAACATTAAGCAATAAATTTGAAATGAATGCGTCGTCTGATGACGAAACGCGCATCAAATTTTGAAAAATATAATTCATATTACCATAGAAAATGAAATGACTTGCGTAAAGATAGTATAAAAATATGCAATAACTTAAACAATTTTTTGCTGTCTTCAGTAGCAGACCGGGTCTAAAAAATATAAGTTACCAGAAGACAAATGTGATCCACCCACAACTACAATAGTATTATTTAATTTTCATTAGGAATAAATAAAATTTTCAAAAAATTCATATGGAGAAAAGAGTACAATTAAAATTGAAATAATGGGTTGATATTTTTAAATAGTTTACTGCACAATTTACACATTAACAACCAGTTCAAAAGTACAATAGAGCATTGCATGCAGTTCTCTATATTAAGAGCAATCGTTTGTATTTACAAGATGATTCTTTGAATCTGCCAATAATTGCTTCTGCATTCAATTTATCTAACAATTGTTAATGGATAGCAACATGTATGATTCCATATTTTCCTCAGGCAGCAAATGTCTTGTCTTTATGATTATTAGCGTTTCTAACATTGGACTTGAGCAACTGATAGTGTGCAGATGACTTTATAAAGTTCTTATTTCTTTTTTTATTATGAAATCAGTTGTCTGTTTTTGTTTCTTTAATGCATTTTTATTTAATATAGGGGCCCACTCCACTGGGGCACACTTCCCATCGGGAAAGATGACATACTGGCTAGTCTGCCACTGGCTGTCTTTCGGTAAGAACAATGGTATTTTGTGTCCTAGTGAGGTATTATTTCTTTGTATTTGTTTTCCTTTTGTTGCTATTCTAGTTAAGTTCATTAACTTTAAACATTGCTTTCTCTTCCGAGTTGAAGCATGATGAAGATAGAAGGATGCTTTGGTCTGAACGTTTTCGTGACGGCGTTCATTTACTTGCTGCAAGATTCAGGAAAGCGTTTGTGGAGATTAACCCCCACCTTATCTGCCAGAATGCTCGATAGGTGTCGTTCTATTCAGGACTATATAAAGAAGAACAAAATCCCCTCTTTTTTTCTCTTTTTGCTCAAGAATGAGGTCGGTAAAAGACGCGTCTCGTCGCGCCCGAGGAACTTTCTTTCCCTGGGCGGGTAGATTGCTAAATATCAAACCCAGTCACGTGGCACATTACACACACACACACACACACACAAACACACAAACACACACAAACACACACACACACTTTTCTAACAGAAAATCTTATAAATGTTTTTCTTCTATTTTCAATTGTCTGTGTACACACAAATATATTTTCTCTCTAAAAACATAAAAATACCTTAATAAAAGATAATATGAATAATGTTATAATCTTAGTTTGATATATATTCAAAGTCAATAATATAAATTTAAATAATTTATATAAAATATTAAATTAATCTATATAAATTATTAAAGTAATTGATATAAATTATTTTAAAAATTATTCAAACACTTTCATGATAATTGTTCGGGTGAGCTCTTTGCTATGGTACCTATATTTTTTTAAATTTAAGTGCAGTAATAGACTGGTGTCAAGATCTCATTAATTTACAATTGACCTGGCTGGATGCAGCCGTAAGTTGTATGCTAACAGTTTCTTTTTTCGCTTGTGGAACTCCATTCCGGCTCCATGATTTCCAGCCAACTTTAATCTGCAAAATTTTAAATGCAATGTCAATCACTAATCTTCCTGATTACACTTCTTTTCTCTTTCCGCTCATTCTTCTACAGCCTGTAACGGATACAGTGTAACCCCCTTGTGTTTTAGTTACCTTACTACCCTGCATGGGGTGGCACCGATTTAAAAAAAGTACTATTTTAAATAGATAAACAATAACTTTGAATATAATATTTTTTTTACATTTATAACGATGTACAAGTGTGTATATATATATATATATATATATATATATATATATATATATATATATATATATATATAATATATTTATTTATTTAAAAATTATAACATAAATATGTTATAAAATCACTAGTGATTTTATAACATATTTATGTTATAATTTTTAAATAAATAATTATATCTGCCCTTGTATTGAGCACTCTTTTAAGAATAGTTATTGTTGGTTATTGGAATTTATTCCGTATACACCAATCATATACTTGGTTAGGTACTTCTAAAGATTTACTAAAAAAATGAGCATCTGCATACATGATGAAAAAAATGTCCCAAACTTAATAAAAACAAAATTTTATCGTCAAAATCTTAATGTAATTATTGAAAAGAAAGCCCGAAGTGTTTTTGGATTATTATAAAATTATATTTTTTAATTCTTTTTAGAACCTTCAAAATTTTGATTAAAAATTTTATTTTTCTTGTGTCAATAAGATAGTATGGAAAATTTTTTAACGGTGAAAACACATTGAATTTGAAATTCTTGCAAAAAATAAAATAGTTGTCAGATTTTATTGAAACTTTCAGGACTTTACAAATGAACGAAATTATTTTATAAACATTTCTTTTTTTAGATCTTTTTAAAAATATTGTTTTTTTTTTATGTCTATTAAGTTATTTAATTTTATGAAATTCTGAGAAATTCATTTTTGTAGCTTAATGTTTATATTTGCTTTAATCAAAACTCCTTGAAGAATTTAAATCATCATTTTATTTATTTTTTTTCTATTATTTATTTATTTATTTATTTTGTAAAACAAGACCCCCATTTTTTAAAATTTTTTAAAAATCAATAAATCTAAAACATTTTTTAATTAGAAAGGTTTTTAATTGCCTTTAATGAATAAAATATATTATGGACACTATTACCGTAAAAAACATTCTTTCGATGAATAATGAATATTTTAAAATCTTAATTAGAATAATTTATAAAATTTTAAATCTTTCAAAATTGTGTAGCCGTTAGTAAAAACTATATTTACTAATCATAAATGAAAAAGCTTACTACAATTCAGCAACACCCAGTATTTTAAAAACAATTCATAGTTTTTTGTATGTATGTACGTATGTGTGTGTGTGTGTGTGTGTGTGTACAAAAATGACGATTTATGTAAATACGGGTGCCCATGCACGACATTATCAGTAAAAAGAGCGATAACTATAATAAATTTTATGCCAAAGTACCTAAAATTCGATAAAACATTAGATTACGGAAATATTTTACTACATTTTTGAGATTACTCTACAGTCTACATGGTCAGCTTCACTCTTGTCATATAGGAAGAAAATGAGTAACTACCGACACCGAGGTTCGAGCGTGACACTCTAGACTTATGAATATATGTTTTCCGCCAGGTTTATAAATAGCTGTGCCAGGGTACTTACTGCAGTGATTATTAAGTGATTATTGGGTGGAACTATCAAGTCGAATTAGTGTGAATTATTGTGCGTCGATGAGTTGGGTTTTGATTTAAGATTTACCGGACGTTAAGCCAAGCCACGCTACTAACAAGGTATTAACTGAATGGTTAATTATCTTTGGTTGACTTTTACTTCTTTGTTCTTGTTAAGTATTTATTTCCGGTTGTAATTAAATACTGTTTTATTTTAACTTTGGACTATTGAGTTATACTTAATTATTAACAGCCACCGTACGCCACAAAAACTTTTAAGTGTTTGATAGTCGCCATGTTGGGCCATTTCCGCTCGTATCAGATTGCGAATTCATGTGACTTAATTCTAGACGTGACAATTCTCCGCCGGTGTCAGGAGACTCCCAGTTTTCAGCTCTTTATCCCGGTTCGGAAGGAGTGTTCTCTCGATAACTGTTAAGCATTGATCTTCCGTCGAGTCTTCCAGTTTTTATAAGATTCTCCTTGTAAATAAATTGTTGAGTTTCTGGGACGAAGTTAGAAATAAACAGCAAGACGGTCAAACATCAAATGACAAAAAATGGTCTCTGAGTCGGCAGATCTGCGCATAACTTTCGGTTAATAAATTAATTCTTTGAAAATAAATATTTAACATTTTCCAACAGACGGATCACATTCCTGCCAGCAATAAAAAAAATATGTTTTAGTGATCCCTTTGAAGAGTATTTAAGTAAAGTCTCTAGACGGACAATACCAGTAAGGAGAGAGAGAGAGAGAGAGAGAGAGAGAGAGAGAGAGACGGATACATGCGACATCAGTTCCTGATAGCGGCTTCAGTTTCACTTGTCTTCCACACCAATCTGTGTGACACACTTTCCTCCTCACTTTCTCCCTTGCTTCCTTTTTCTTGCACATACACGCGAAAAAATATTTCTTTTTTATCTTAACAAACCAAGAACTTTAATACAAGAACTTTAATACACTTACAGGCTGATAGAAATTTAATTGTAAAAAAAGAAAATAAAAGTAATTTGTATTTCTATATTTAAAAAAATTTTTCGCATTTTTTTTTGTGGATTGATTTAAATCCGCACCAACCTTCCTCACTAAAAGTGATGCCGAATGAAAATACTTTCTATTCAATCTGCGTGTGTTTAGAAAAACGTTTTCCGGACATAACATTTTTACCGACTTACCACCTATGTTTTCAAGTGAAACATTGACCGGAAGTAGGGTAATGTTTGTTTGTTTGTTTGTTTAGCGGCATATCAACAACTTATGAGTCATTTGATGGTGAAATTTAATTTTTGAGGGAGCATTAATAATTTCTTTTACAAAAATGTATTGCTGGTAATATTTTTTTTCTTTTTCAAAAATGTATTGCTGGCAATATATTTTTTTAAATATTGCTGGTAATATATATATATATATATTTTTATGTTTATACATTTTTTTCTATAGATACAAATATTTAAGTAAATGTTCTGTTTATAATAAACAGTATTAACAACATTTACCGGCTTGAATGCCCGAGAAATTGTCATAGAAAACCTGAACCTGTATCCTATACGGAACCGTCATATAGTCTGACGCGCTTTTACCGATTTTTTTCACTATCAAAATTTATTGCTGGTATTTTTTACTATACTTTTATAGTGTTTTGACCCCAGTTTGCAACCACCCTTGTCACTGTGGACCTGAAAACAACAGCAATTAAGAGGTGGTTCCACGCTCCTAGTATCTCCCGATCAGAGGCCTTGTTACCTGTAGTTCATCGTCATACCCAGGTCGAGAGTAATGTTGATGCAAAATCACACCCCAGTTAAAAAAGATACTATAAATTCGAACAATGATCTTTTAGATTTAATATATGTGGAATGTTTTTGTAATCGTTCTGATCTTGTCTCTTTTTGATAAAACCGTTCCGTTTTTCTTACGTTATAGATTTAACTCTTTAGGTTTTAATATTTTTTTGTAATTCTTTTCTCATCGGATTTATTCAACCTATACAGCAAGGCAATTCTGAGAGTGCTAGAAATCCTACCAGGATTCATCATTGGTGGCCACAATCTTAACAATATAAGATATGCAGATGACACAGTGCTGATAGCAAACACGGAAAGGAAACTACAAAAGCTCCTACAGAAGGTAGCGAAGGAGAGCGAGTAGAAGGGACTAAGCATAAACTACAAGACGACAGAATTCATGGTCATCAGCAAAAAGATGAGCCCAAAATGTAACTTACAGGTCGCAGATACTAAAATCAAGCCGGTACAGTAATTTAAATATCTTGGAAGTGTTCTAACATAGGACGGAAAGAGCAACACTCAGATCCGAAGACGTATTGGAGTGGCCAAAGACGCATTCTGAAAGCTAAGCAGAGTATTACGAGATAGAAAAGTGTTGTTTGAAACAAAGAACAGAGTATCGAACTGTTACGTGATATCTATCCTCCTGTATGGCAACGAATGCTGGACAACCTCCTCAACAATGAAGAAGAGACTCGAAGCAACAGAAGTGTGGTTCTACAGAAGGATGCTGAGGATACCATGGACCGAACATGCGAGCAACGACGAGATTTTGGAGAGAATAGAAACAAAGAGTAAACTTATACTCAACATCAGGAAGAGGCAGTTGAAATTTCTGGGACATGTAAGGAGGAAGGAGGGCTTGAAAAGTTTGATACTCACACGACAGATAGAGGGCAAGAAGGACAGGGAAAAGCAATGAATAACATACTTAACGAGCATGAGCAAATGGATAGCAGAATAGGGTTTGGATGAAACAACAAAAAGACAAAATTTATTATTAAGAGCTACAACAGAAAGGATGATATGGAGGGTCGTGATCGCCTACGTCCTGAAGAGATACGGCACATAAAAGAAAGAATTCTCTTTATTTATTTATCCATTTTATCTTTATATTTTAACGAATTTTAATCATTGAGAGTCTTTTTAGGTCTCTACCTCCCCACAAGTGACCAGGTAGATTTTTATCAAGAATTCATCACTAGATAGATTACTAAGCAAAGTTACTCAGGGGGTGAGGACTTGTGAAAATAGCAAATTGTGATTCATGTCACAATTTAGTGTGGTGGGACTGTGTCCTCAGCCGATACTACACACAGCGCAAGATTGCATTTTTATGTTCTTAGGAAAAGTAGATCATCTTCAAATAGTCCAATTACCTAGGTTAGATTTGTAGATATCAGGGCATATGCACACTGTACACTGTACACTGCCCAAGCAATGGCTACTTCGAAAATGAAGTTCACTTGTCTAAAACAAAATGTAAACCTTACTTTTCATTTACATGATGTACATTCGGATTTTGTTGGAATTCTCACAATATTTCGGCCGTTGTACACTCCGGCCACTATCAAGTTTCTGTCATCCGGGTAACCTTCAAAGAATTTCGAACTGAACCCTTTATTCAATCTACATCTATGCTACTCGGCCTAGTGGATTAAAATGTGAAACTGGTGACATATTAAATGTGAATTCCTAGACTAAGTAGTACAGACTTAGACTCAATTGAAACAGGGCGAGCAATAACTGAGATTGTGAAAAAAAAAAAAAAAAAAAGATGAGAAAATCATTTTTTAATCATTCTAATCTGGGCTAACGTTCTCAGCTGACATAATGTGGAAAGACTATATTGAATCAATTGCTAGGTCAGCTGCCAAGAAAGTTGTTTCACTGTATCGTGATAGACAGTTTTTCTCTCCAGATCTGTCTTTCATATCTACAAGTATACAACTCGTCCATGCTTAAAATATTATTGTCACGTATGGTCGGGTTCTCTGTCTACCTAGAGTACCTTGATAAAATACAAATATAAATACAAAGAAGAATCAGCAATATTATTGGCTCTGACCTGGCATCTAGGCTTCAGTCACTACCGAAAGGTTGCTTCCCTGTGTCTTTTCTATAAATAATTTCATGGCAATTGTTCAAATGAGCTCTTCGCTATGGTGCCAAGTCTTTATGAATTTAAGCACAGTACTAGATTGGCGACTAGGTTTCACTAATTTATAGTTGAGCTGGCTAGATGTAACTGTAAGTTCTATGCTAACAGTTCATTTTCTCGCACTTCTCGCTTGTGGAACTTCTTCCCGACTCCATGCTTTCCATCCAACTTTAATCTGCAAAAATTTAAATGTAATGTCAATCGCTATTTGCTGTCCTCCTGATTACTCTTCCTCTGTTCTCGCTTCTTAGCAATGTTCCTATTCCTAATTCTCCCACCCAGTAACTCCTTCCGACTCTGTAGCTTTACTACTTTGCTTGGGGTGAACTCGATTAAAAAGAAACAAATTTCACCTCAAACAAAACGATAAAGCCACTAAGACACGAGGGGTTACTCAAACGGAAAAAATCTGAGAAAATTTAGGAGATAATTAATGAGAAAGAAAAATAAAATAACTGGATTCAAAGCGACAGAAGATGGCGATTGATACTGCATTTAAATTTTTGAAGATCAAAGTTGACCCAAAAGCAAGAAACATGAAGAGTTCCACAAATGATAAGTATAAGAGACGAAACTGTGTGCATAAATCTTATAGTTACAACTACAAGCGAGAAGTGCGAGAGAAGAAACATTATCATAAAACTTACGGTTGCATCTAGCAATTTCAATTGTAAAATGATCTTGCTGCCAATCGAGTACTGCGTTTAAGTTAAAAGCTCACAATAATAATTACAATGAAAATATTTATAGAAAAGATACAAGGAAGCTACGTTATAGCGGTGGGAAAGTGACCGAGATGCCAGTCCAGGACGGTTAACATTACAGATTCTTCTTTGGATTATATCAAGAATCTCAAGATACATATCAGAAACACCAGTCCAGATATGGATGAATGGTAGACTTATAAAGTTGTATGATAGACATGGACAGCGGAAGGAGAGCAATTTACTTCCGTTAAGTTTGAAATTCTTTTGGCCTGTCAAGAAGGCCAAAAAGCACAGCAGCCGAAACACTGTGATAACATCAACAAAGATGAAAGCATTAATCCGAATGTAAATGATGATAACTTCTCATCTAATTCAGATTTTACTTTTGATTTGAGTTAGCTATGATGACAAAAAGTTTTACTTGGGGCATTTGTTTTGTCATTGACACCAACTGTTTCAGAGAAAGCACGAGTAAAACTATTTTTTACTCTCATGTGATGATGTGATCAAGAAGCTTTTAACTCAGACCACTGGCTAGTTGATTTTTGAGTGTTCCCCGAGAGCCAAAATATAATTGAATTAAAAAAAAATAAAATAAAATAAAACGAACTATGGCAATTTTTATGTAAGAATTAGTAAAGACCAGAAATTTTGGTCAAGGTCATTTGTTAACATTTTACAATATTGAAACATTTATTCTATTCTTTTAAATTTATCTTTCTATCTTTTTCTCTTTCCTTATTTTCACCCTTACTGTCTACTGTAGTCATTTTTCACCATCCTTTCCGCTCGTTCTTTTTCTTTCTCTTTCACTTTCTCCCTCTCTTTCTCCCTGTCTCTGTTCGGGTTGAAGGGCTCTCCCTTCTCCGCAATTGCTTCTCTGTTGTGACTGACGGAATCTCTTTCTGTGTGTGCGCGTGTGCGCGTGTGTGTGTGTGTTTGAGGGTTTCTCTTTCTTTCGCTCTCTGTTGTAGTTGAGTAGCTCTCTTTTTCCCTCCCCTTTCCTTTCTATTGTTGAGGTTCGCACACTCCTCTCTCTCTCTCTCTCTCTCTTTCTCTGTTGTGATTCACAGGCTCTCTTTCTCTTTCTCTCTGATAAGGTTGAGGTACCCTCTTCCTCTTTGTTTCTTTCTTTGTCTGTCATTTTCTCTCTTGTGATTGAGGATCTCTCCTTCCCCCTCTCTCTGTCGTGGTTGAGGGGGCTCTCCTTCCCTTTCTTTACGATTATGACTAATGGAATCTCTCTCTCTCTCTCTCTCACACACACACACACACACACACACACACACACACACACATACACACACACACATAACCCCCTCTTTCTTTCTGTGTCTCTCTCTTTGTTGCAGTTGAGGGTTCTCTTTCTCTCTGTGTTGTAGTTGAGTAGCTCTCTTCCCTTCTCGCTTTCTTTATGTTGTTGAGGGCCTGTCTCTCTCTCCCTTTCTCTTTCTCTCCTCTTTCTCTCACTCTTTCTCTATGTTCTGGTTGACGTGTAATGGTCACCTGATAGTAAAATGTCATATGCGAACCGACTCGAATATTGGCTGAGGCAAGATGGTCTTATGTTGACTTCTCACAAATGGCCTTGGGTAAAGGTGTGAATTCATTTCTCCTTGCGTTGCGCTAAATATTTTTACGGAATGTTTCTTCATTAGCATATCACAATGTTTAAATAAAAACAAAAGCGATAAACGCTGAGATTGGCTAAGTTAAACACCAGATGCCAAAATTGAAATTTTAAGCTAAGCGTCTCTGGATCTTTGACGTTTTTCATGTAAAACTGCAACCGATGCTTGTTGTATTTCTTCCACATAATATATATATATATATATATATATATATATATATATATATATATATATATAGGTAATCGATCCGTTGGTATATGATGTGTATCCTAATAATATTAATAATTAAAACTGATCCACAGAGAGCTCAATGTATTTATTATAACAGAGCATATGTATTTTTACAGCAAAAACCAAAAATACCTCAACATGAGGATAGTCTATTTCAAGCTGGTCTGCACGAAGCTATCATCAGCCCATAAGGAAATAGACTGATGATAGCTGCGTACAGACCAGCATGAAACAGACTATCCCCATGTTGAGGTATTTTTTTTGTGTGTGTGTGTGTGTGTGTGTATGACTTGCTGCGATTAATTTTGATCCCTGTCACTTCTCGTACCGCTCAAGTGCCTTCTGTACTACCAAAATGTCGCTACGGCACGACACGAAAATAGACACGTCATCGGCGTACGCGGAAACCTTGTCTCAACCTCCAGGGGCGGCTATTCTGTGTAGGGCCGGACTGCACGCCCTGCCCCTTAGCCGGCGAAGAAGGGGCTCTAACGCCAAAGCGTAAAGTAAGGGCGACAGCGGGCAACCCTGACAAAACAGACAGCGCAAAAGCGTTCGACCGCTTCCCGTTCCCCTGTACCACAAAACTGGGTGAGGCGATACAGGAGGCTGATCCACTTGCAAAAGTCGGGTTCAAATCTGGCAGCCTGCAGGACAGCTGCCAGGTACCGATGTTTAACCCTATCTTGGACTGATCTAAATTGACCATTGCGGCTTGCTCGTCGTGCGGTCCAGATGCAGGTTGCTTTGAATTGTTCGTCCCCTCACAGTACAAATCTGCTCGGGTCCCAGTAAGCTCAAGACAACTTAGTGCAAACGCTCCGTCAGGATCTTGGCCCAAATTGTTCTGGTTCTACAGTTATTAATTCCCGCCGAACACACTTGACCTTTTTCAAAAGCGTGATCACACCCCTGATGATCCGAGCGGGGATGGACACCTACCGAAACTAGTTGTTGAACACCAATGTCAAAATCGGAACAAAGATGTGCGAAAGCCTCAAGTACAATTCGTAAGGCAGACCATCAACTCTCGGAGACTTGGCACTGCCGACCCTCTTCAATGCCAAGTGAATTTGGCCCTCTGTGATCTCACTCTCGCAGCTAGCTTCTTCAGTCGAGGAAAGTCAGCCAAATAGCTGAGAAACTCGTCACCGCTGAGACCAGGCTCCTTGGTAAAACGGCTCTCGAAATACCCCCGAAATGCCTCACACATGCCCTTGGTCAACCTCAGAGTATGTCCCTCCGGGTAACGCTTCCTAGCCTCACTCACTGCTGCTTCGTCGTCTTCTTGGGTGAGACATCCTGCCGGGGGAGAGGGTAACCAAATTTTTCCCCTTCCTTACAACTTCCTTCCAAATACCGGAGCCACTTGCAGACTGCCCAGACTTATCTTCCTCCACAGTTTCCTTGGATGCTGATGGTTTGAGTTCTGCTGTCGTTGACTTTGGTGCCGCGTTTTCTGCCCGAGCATGTTTTTGACAAGTGCCCCGCCGCACCACAGGACCAACAATGGGGAAGACGACCTTCTACGATCACCGAGATATTGCGTCCTCAATATGACAGTATATCTGGGATCGCCATGAAATTTTCCCTGGCCATGGGGATTTCCAGTACAAAATCCTCCGTAGCTATTCCTGTTTTACTGGAAACGGCTGAAACGTTCTCAATTCAGAGCAAAACATTTACGAAAACACTAAAAAGCAGTCTACCTTGCTATCCGGGTTTTGACCGCAAGGTCTCCTCAGTAGAAGGTTGTACTGAAAGTCCCTTTAAAAAGATGTTCTATAACCATGCTACCTCTTTTATGCTGGAGGGCCACAGAAGTGAAAAAAACTTGCAGATTGTATTGGGCGGGGTGTAGAGAGATATATAGTAGAAATCCAATTGTAAAGTGGAGTATCATAATAAAGATGAAGCCAGGCAGATTCCGTGGCAACTGCTGCCGACCGTGCAAGAGGAGATGTTAGCTATTGCTACATATCCTAATAGAGATGTGCTACTGAATGAGAGATTTTCTCAAAGTTCAGGCATCTAAGTAAATATCTTTTGGGTATGTATGAACCCGGATGAGTGCAATGAATAGATTTTTTTGTTCCTCCTCCCCTCCCTTCCCTGCTCCTTTTTCCCCTTTTCCCTTCCCCTTAAACCTTTCATTCTGTGATCATATAAGTTAGTGGAATATACTAAATTGTTCATCCTTCTACTTGCCCGAGGAAACATTGCGTTCGAACCCGGGTAGACTGCTTTTTAGCGTTTTAAGAAATGTTTTTGCTCTGCATTTTCTATTTTGGATTTTTGTATTGAGCAGTTTTTAATGTTTATACCTTTTAGGCGCAGCTGTTTTCAGCCTCTCATTACAGTATATTATTATTATTATTATTATTATTATTATTATTATTATATATATATATATATATATATATATATATATATATATATATATATATATATATATATAATGTACACATGTTTGAATAGACATCCCTGTTTTTATTGTTATTTATATGCGAGTATTTATTTTTAACAGAAAGAAATGTTTAACGTTTCCTTCCAATACCTTATAAATAATGGACTATTCCGTTTTGATCGCGTGAAAAGTGGGGACAAGACACTACTTGGTTTCAGTGAGAAAAAAGAAAGAAAGAAAGAAGGGAAGATAGAAATGTTTTTATGGCTGTTTCAGTGAAGTGGAAAAAATTATCAATTTCAACTCTTTTATTTGTACCCACTTTTTAAAATGACGACAAGCATGAATGCTGGTCGTCATTTAGAATTGTTATTGCAATATTTTATTAAAGTTGTTAAGCTCAAATATTTAACTATGCGATAGGGTAATTTCTACGGATATTTTATTGTCATCTAACTCGCCATAAACCTACTCAATAATTAACTTAATAAGTAAGATTTATCAGAAAAAAAGGAAAACCGTGAAATTTTTACTGGTTAAAACTACTACTATTGCTACTACTACTACTACTACTACTAATACTACTAATACTACTTATTATTATTATTATTATTATTATTATTATTATTATTATTATTATTATTTCCTTTGATTTCTGTTTTTTACTCATTTCCGCCCGGGTCTCAACCAGAGATATAAGGTGAAAAATGGCATCATGACATTTTCACTGAACATTTTCTAACGTAAGAATACACACATTTTACATTGATAAAACCCTTCGTAAGGTGTCAGCGGTACTTGTGAGATCAAATTTTTGTATAATTTATTATTATTATTATTATTATTATTATTATTATTATGATTATTATTACTGTTGTTAACTATTTTCCTTCTTTTTACTTTCTTTTCTTGAAGCCATTTATCACTGCTGTCAAGAGAAATATGTACTTAAGAATACAACTTATTATTTTTCTTGTGTTAGACGACATTTTTGTTTTTAAAGAACATCACAAAGCCTTAACTCACTACACACATTCCCACATTGTGAATAAAAATATTTTCCCGACCGTACCCTGAAAAACGGTGAGCACATTTTAGAGTCGTACTCACTAACCTGGGTCTGGTAATGTGGTAAAGTCACGTACTCTGTTTCAGTGGAAGAAACAGACAAGCGACAAAAAAAGTGATTAAGACAGGTGAGTATTAGTTGATACGAGTTATCACCCCTAAGCTCGGAAAGCAGAATGACAATCACTGTCTGTGGAATAAAAGGTTTAATTGAAAATCCCAATAAGGTTATCAAATACAAATAACCTGAAAATGCTGGAGGTATAGCCGGATTGTGACCTTTTGGGGCTCCTAGGCTAATGAAATTATGGGCCCCAACTCAGACAGAGCCACCCTCTAACACTCTCGCACCCGTCTTGGATGTTTTTTTATTGGTCATATATTTTAGCGACATCTATGTACCTTGAAGTTAACTTATTGCAGATAAATAAACTAGAATAGCTATCTTTGTCAATAAAAATATTCTTTAAGAAATACCATTATTTATTACAAATGAAATTAGCACATATTTTAACTGTAGTGGAAAAAAAGAAAAAAAACAGATTTTTTATAACCAGTATTAACAATAAAACAATCAAAATAAATATGAGTTTGTTATTGATATAATTTCAGTTTATGAAACTATTTAGAATTTATAACATCAAAAAATTAAAATCACTGTTATATAAAAAAAAATTCTAAGATTAAACATTCTGAACTAATACGTTATCTATTTGAAACACAATGACACAAATCAAAACATTTTTTCCTTGCTTTGCTTCTTGCAAAGTCAAAAATTAAAATCATTCCTTTATAAAAGTTTGTGGGTTCCTAGGCTGCAGCCTATCCTAGACTGAAGGATAATCCGCTTCTGGTTGGATGGTACAATGGCTGATATTGTTGTGAGTATAACAACATGCAGATTTAAATAGAAGAATAAAGCGTGTACAAATCTTAAATGAATTCTATCTATAAACAGTTACTTTCCTCGGTATGACAATAAACTACATCGGCGTCCTGTGTAAGACGATAAACTAAGTCCAACAGCAAGGCCTCTGATCAGGAGATTTTGAGGAGCATTGAAACACCTCTTAATTGCTGATGTTCCCAAATCCACCCTGAACCGCGGTGGTAGCACCTGTTAGGGTCCCAGATATGGGCAAATAGTTAACCCCCAAAAAGGAGTTGAAGCACTATGAAAGTATAAAAATAGTTTTAATACCAATAATACTTTGTTTGAAAAAGAAAAATATTACCAGCAATAAAAATCTTGTCGGCATTAAATAACCCATTATGGTTGATATACCGTAAAACAAAACAAACCAAACCAAACCAAACTATAAACAGTTATTTTTAGTTATTTGTATGAAATGATCTCTGACTTTGACTGAACTAAATAAATATGTTAAAATTTAAGCAAACAATGATTTTGTTAAAAAGATTTTATTGTATTGTACGACGAAGGACACCTGAAGAAGGCTGGAAGATACAACGGCCGAAACGTATTTGAATATAAAAACCAAGATGACTAGTCATCTTGGTTTTTATACGCAAATACGTTTTGAGTCCGAATAATAAATCATATGATAATATGATAATAATTCCTTATATGATAATAATTCCTTATATGATAATAATTTCTTATCTCAAAAATTTAAGCATAAATGATTTTATTTAGCAATATTTTAAATGCCATATCACTTCAGGACTTAAGCGATCATAGACCTTTACAGCTTACTTTTCTTTGTTGTATGAATTGCCATGATATCTTGCGTTGCTATTATGAAAATTAAATGGCACTGTATATTATTCAAATATACTTTAAAAAAAAAACTTTATTTAGAAAAGATGTTTGCTCGTCCTGGGTAACGATAAACTACATCCGACAGCAAGGCATCTGATTGGGAGGTTTTGAGGAGCATAGAATCACCTCTTAAGTGCTGTTGTTCTTAGGTCGACATTGATCAGGAGTGATAGCAATCGTTAGGGTCCCAGCCATGGGCAAATAGTAAACCCCAAACAAAAAACAGTACATTTTTCTAATAAAATGACCCAAATAAATGACACTTTTATAGCAAAACGACAATCAATGCAACACTAAAAAATTATAAAAATACATTTTTATCGTCAAACTACTAACGATACGTTTTATAATCCACAAATCATTTATCTAAAAAAAAACATACATTTACCCTAAAACTATAAAATTAAATACAAAATATCTGTTGGTGAAAGCATAAAATTACGTACAAAATAAGTAGATTTCGGCATGAAATAACCCATAGAGATGTTGATATGCACCCAAACTAAATCAACTAACAAAAGATGTTGTCGCGTGATTATATATATGAAATGTACCGTATACTTTTTATAATGTAAGATTGAAAACATGCATAACAAAATACAGGGTGCGATAGATCGTCTAATTAGGCAAAAATGAAAATAACACGGACATCTCATTGTAACAGGAATATTGACCAAAATTATCTTGAAATACTAAAGTGTAAATTTATTCAATAAAATCGTCACTGGCTTCAACCACGGCCTCCAGACGACTTCGGAATCTCCTACAACTCTTCTGTTTAAGTTGATGAATACTGTCATAATCCTTGCCATCAGTTCAAGGAGTTTTGTTTGTCTCTCGCTCAACTGCACCCCACGCATAAGAATCAAGGGGTTGCAGTCTCGGAAGTTAGGTATGCACATGTAAGGGGTGATTTGGTCGCAGAAATTATCTGACAGCAATAACTAGGTTCTCCTGCTTGTGTGACATGGTGCAGAGTCATGTTACCAGACATTGTGCCTTCCAGCAGCCACCCTCTTGACCTAGGGCAGTACTATGTCTTCAAGGGCTCCGTGTTCAGTCTGAGGCCCTCACCAACAAATTCGGGAGGTCTTTTCATATCAGAATGAGCAGAGTCTGTATTTCCCAGCTGCCGTACATTCGTAATCACCATTAGATTCACCCAACTCTTTCCGAATCCTCTTCACTGCCCTCAAATTGACAGAAAAGCACTTTGAAATGTTCGTATTGGAGCTTCCGGTGCGAATATCAAACAGTACAGGATGCCATTTCTATTCTGGCGTAGTGTATTGCGCCATGATGCTCTTTTTCTCACAGACGCTGCCCAACTGATCGTAGTATGCTGCGCAGTCGGAAAAAAAAATCAAGAACAAACAACATGCATGCACGAAATTTACGAATTTACCCATTTCACCCTGTAGTCGCACAAAAATATATTATTCATTCATAATGATTAAAGTGTCCTCAAATATGTGACGCACATTGTGTATACACTGGAAAATGATATTAGGTCCTTCAGAAAAGTATGTCCAATTTTACAATAAACATTTTAATTGTATTCTGATATATCATTGTAATAGTTGCCCAAAATATATTACTTGTTCGTAATGATGAAAATATGGTTTTTGTTAATCTTTTACCAATCTCTTTCAGAATTTACCTTAAAACATTATATACCCCTCACCTTGGACATAAAAATACAATTTCATTTTTTGTATGAGTTCTAGCTTGGTCATCATTCTTTTTATATTACTGCCAATGTTAGCAGATCGTACGGCGAAGGATCCACTTGTTTTCAATAATTCACCGAAAAAAACAGTATAGCATGATGAAAAAATGACCCAAGCTTAATAAAAACAAAGTTTTATCGTTAATAAGAGGAAAAGACCAAAGTATTTTCAAATTATTTTTTGTTTTAATTTTTATTCCTTTCTAGCACATTTGAAATTTTGGTTGAAAATCTTGTTTTTTTTTTACGTCAGCGGTTTCTTTTTTAGCGTTTTTTAGTTGAAAAACATTAATTTAGAAATTCTTGCAAAAATCTGATAACTATCGGATTTTAATGAAACTTTCAGAATTTATTCAAAAATGAATTAAATTATTTTAGAAATGTTTGTTTTTTAGAAAGTCATCGTAAAAATATTTTTACATCTGTTATCCCTACTTACATAATTTTATGAAAACTCAAAAACTCTACTATGTGTATTTTTGTGATTTTTTTAATTAAATGCAGAAGACTTTAATTTTTTTGTAAATCAAGGAGCGTTTCAACCCAAACTTTAGCTCTGAATTGTAAAATACAAAGCACAATAAAACTAAAATATTATTTAATTAAAAAAGCTTTCAGTGGCTTTTATGAATAATTTATGTTAAGGACATTATTGTCTGATGTCAAAATATTTTTTCGATGAAAAATAAATTTTTACAAAAATTGTTTTCTTTTTTTCAATTTTAAATGCAAAATATCATAAAGTTGTTAAATATTTTAAAATTAAGTTTGAATATGTGTATTTCTGGAAATGTTCTTATTAAAAGATCTATTTTTACAGATCTTAAATTTGAAAGCTTATTACAATCCTTGAAGAGTTTCTATTTTTAAAATAATTTTCAATATGCCAAAAATGTATTAAAAACATTTCCGACAAAACTACGGTGGCACAATTCAGAAATAATGCCCCGTGTTTTAAGAGTTGTTTCTCCTGATAGCGAGGATCCGGCCTCATAAATTGCGTTGATTTCCTTCTGTCTAGCACGTATCAAATTCTCTGACTGACAATCATCGTCGCATTTTCAAAATTTTTCATTTTCTTTGCCTTTTTTAAAAAAATATAATCATTTTTTTTTCAGTGGGAGACATACGGCAATTATTATTTTTTACTTTTTTAGATTCAATTTTAGGGACGAAAACAGTGCAGGCTTTGGATATATCTTCGTTAAAAATATCTAAAAAAAAAAAATCAATAAAATAGAGTCTTGAAAGTATTTACTTTATAGTTTAATAAGCTTGTTCACTTAAAATTCGAAAATACTGTCCTCCCGTCCGATAAACTGCCCTGACGTTTGTTGTCGATACATTGACGTAAACATCAATTCACACCCCAAAAACCAATCACCACATTTAGATATGCTTCTCTTATTTCC
Source organism: Acanthosepion pharaonis (assembly GCA_903632075.3). NCBI lineage: Eukaryota > Metazoa > Mollusca > Cephalopoda > Sepiida > Sepiidae > Acanthosepion > Acanthosepion pharaonis. Next base: position 1,701,958 of record CAHIKZ030000779.1, on the reverse strand, counting down.
AACTAATTTTTTTCTACAAAAAAATAATTTAATGTTTATTCCAATTACATTAAGTAAACTTTAATTTTTTTACTTTTCCTCAAATAGCTTTTGAAAAAAGTATAATTGAATTTTACAAGATTTTTAAACGGAGAATTTCACTTTTGTTTACATAGTTGTCAAAAATGGTTGACATGATCGATTTTATGTAAATTTTGCTGACTCGATTTTTAACTAAAATTTCGGACGTGCTAGAAAGGATTAAAATTTTTTATAAAATTTTAAAAAAATAGTTTGGTCTTTCCTCTTAATAATAACATAAACATTTAGACGATAAAAATGTTTAATAAAGTTTAAGGCCTTTTTTCAACAAGGTATGCTCCTTTTTAACGAAGTGTTGAACATACCTACAATCAACATATGAAAACACTAGAAGAAGAAAACCCATATTAATGTCTCAGATAATGGACATCAGCATTTTGACAATATCGGGCTATCCCAAGAAAATTGATAAGATGAAAAACTCGATAAATGGGTTCCACATGAAAGTCAAAGAGTTCGACATTTTGAAATGTGTTCGATGCTGCATCTGCGAAATTCGAATGATCCAATTCTTGATCGAATAGTGATATGTGATAAGAAATGGATCCTTTATGACAATCGTAAACGATCAGCTCAATGGATTGATCATAGTGCAGGGCCCAAACACTTTCCAAAACCGAAATTGGATCAATAGAAGATTTTAACGACTGTCTGGACAGCTGTCTGGTATTTAACCAAGTTTACTGTCAGCAACTGAATGAAATGCGCATTCGGTTAAGCAAAATGCGACCAGCACTTGTTAATCGACGAGGTCCAATTCTGCTTCAGGATCGGTCACGTGTTGACAGGATGATAATGCAGAAGCTCACCAACTTGGAATACGAAATTTTACCATGTCCACTATATTCACCTGATCTCTCTCCCAGTGCCGACTCGCCTGCAACTACCTTGAGTGTTGTGAGCGGGCCCATTTAATCAGTTAAGGTGGATACACGACTCAGTATTTTTGTCACGCTTTAGCTTTAGCGGCAACGGTCATGATTGAATCTTTTTAAATTGTATTTTATACTTTGGGAATGATTTGTTTTGTGAGCCGGATGATGATGGTCACTCCGACCATCATCAGCTGGCTCCCAAAACAAATCATGCACAGAGAGCAACTTTTTTTTTTATTTTGCTTTCGTGGTGCACACACCCGGGCGATAGATTTTGAGGTGGAGCGAATCCGAAAGAGACCTAATTTGAAGCTGACTTTGAGAATAATAATAATTGCCTGTATTTACTACTTTGTCTAGTCTTAGGTGTCGGGTAATGAACCGGCAAGAGATTGGGCTAAACAAAAAATAAAAGAAAATAAAAAACCGAAAACCTATTGAACATGACTGTAGAACTAATTCCTGTAGTAATCGTTGCGCTTGGGTCACCACCTAGAAAACTGAAAAAGCGCTTAGGAAGAATTGGGATTGAGAGCAAGATTGTAGACCACCAGAAAACTTCCATTATTTACGCTGCGAGAATTCTCCGAAAGGTGTTGTGAACAGTCTTGTTGACACCATTCATCAAGAACAGAATTTCCATTGACTACATCAATGTGCAATGACAGCAAAAGATTTTTTTTTATTTTTTTATTTTTTTCTCCTCTGAGTTTTATATTATTATTATTGTTATTATTATTATTATTATTATTATTATTATTATTATATAAAATAGGACATAGAATACTGACAAAGGTTTCAAGAAATACAACAAACGGAAAACCGTTTCATTGAAGTAGTAGTAGTAGTAGTAGTAGTAGTAGTAGTAACCCTTCCTATTCAAGTCTACTTGTTGCCATTGTATTAGGTTGGTGCAAAAATAATGACGTAATAATGTCGTTTTTTGACGTATTTTTTAACGTCAAAAAACGTCATTATTTTCGCACCAACCTAATACTTGAATTGTACTTTTTAATTTTTGATTAATTTAAAAAATAGTTGCATTTATTGTATTTGCAATCTTATCTTCATTTTGGTGACGGACGAATCTGTTAAAGAGTGTCTTTTGCATACCTACCTTAAAAGAGGGGCGGAGTGAGTGAGTGAGTGAGTGAGAGAGAGTGAGAGAGAGAAATTGAAACTTGGTAAGAATATATTTCTTTCTTATCTCATTGACCCCCCCAACCTTACCGAGATAGAAATATAAGGGGGTATTCTAACCATTAACAAATTTAAAAGACTCCTACAATCCCTCCGCTTTGAGTGAGTTGAAATCCACTTAAAAGTCTTAATGACTGACTATAGTAGACTGCTCTGAATGCGTCTTCATATGTAAGCTCCATGTTTTCTTAACTTTTGAAATCACCAATTTAAAATATTTGTTCAAGATGTATTTTATTTTTTCTTCCTCTCTGAGTTTTATATTATTATTATTATTATTATTATTATTATTATTATTATTATTATTATTTCCTTTGATTTGTGTTGTATACACATTTATTTCATGCCTTCAACTACAGATGAGACGTATTGTTCGTCATTTTAATATAAATATATATTGCTGATAACTTTAGCATAATAATGTATTTCTGTACTTTCATAGTGTTTTGACCCCATTTTGGAGGTTAACTATATGCCTATAGCTGAGATCTTAACTGCTGCTACCACCCCGGATCAGGGTGGACCAGAGAACAACAGCAATTAAGAGGTGATTCCACGTTTCTCAAAATCTCCAATCTCCCGCTCAGAGGTCTTGCTGCTGGATGTTGTTTATCGTCATACCCAGGACTGTATAAACATATACAAAATTGTATTATTTGATTATCTCTTATCTGTCTTCTTATATTTGTTTTCTTATTTTAATTTGTGTTTTTCGTGTTTGAATTCCTTTTGTTTTGTTGTATTTTTCCCGCAATTGATTTTATTTAAGTAATTATTCTTGAATGTGTAAATGTATATTTTGGCTTTTAACCATAATATGATAGCATAAACAGTGGTTGACCGAAATTAGGACTGAACGATGAATTATTTGTACGTATATCTGCCCAAATATTTTCTATATTTTTCATTAACAAAAGTTCAAATACTGCTTATCAGCCAAAAGATAATTCTAACTTAACAATGGTGTACGAGGAGGATGAAATATTTGAACCAGTGGTAATTAAGGTAGAGGTAATTACACTCGACTTTATTTTGATAGGAGATATCGTTCGATAGTAGATATTGCATATATCTCAATAGATATTGATAGTAGATATCGCATATATACGATATTAGATATCGCATTAGATATTGATAGGAGATATTGCAACTTATTTAAAACTTACTAAAATATTAGATATCGCATATATCTCAATAGATACTGATTGGAGATATCGCATATATATGATATTATATATCGCATTAAATATTTATAGGAGATATCACATATACCATATATATATATATGATATTAGATATCGCATTAGATATTGATAGGAGATATCGCAACTTATTTAGAACTTACTGGAATATAATCTATCGGCCGTCCCCTATTGCATCCCAGCCGAAAGACATGCACCTGAGTCAGCCCTACACATAGGATCCCATTGCTTTCCTACTGATTTTATTTACCTTAATTTTTATTACTATTATATATTGGAGATTTGGAGTTGGGTGGAGAAGGTAAAAGTGAAAAGAGGGAGTAAAAAAGTAAATGGAATGAGGAAATTGGTTATTTTAAGTTACTATCTAATTGGTTAATTTTTTTTAGTGACTAACGAATCTTTAGATCGTGAAGTCTATTAATATTTTTGGTTACTGCTTAAGGGAAGATAATAAGAAAGCAAAGCAAAAAGCCGCCCTCGCCAAAAAAAAAAAAAAAAAGAAAAAAGAAAATCTATTTAAAAAAAAAAACAAATTAGAAGCATGTTAAACAACTGGTACGTACTTTTGATCTCCCGCAATATCCACCAAAAGTCTACTTTGTATCTGAACAAGTAGAAGACTATCCCCGAATTCGGTCGTCTAAATGCTAGTTATCTGATTCTTTAACCAATTATCTGGAAGTAGCTATGTGAGTCCCTGTTTTTTGCCTAAGAATAATCCCTATGTGATAAGGTCAAGGGTAATCTTAATTCCCCGTTCGATTTTATTCTGATTAAGGATATTTAAACTAATACAATTAAAACTTAATAGATAATAATATCATAGTGCCACTCCCGTAACTATCTCTATCCTAACACATGTATTTGAAACTACACTTAACCCTACCGCTCTTATTTCGATCTTCGGCTTCTTATCCGGGTTAAGAGATGGCGGGAAAACAGAAACTGAAATAAGAAGAGTGATTGTTTTGACACACGCAGCGAACGAACTGGAAAACCATCGCATTTTTTTCCATTTCATTTCATACATTTTCATCGCAAACCTCTCCAGGAGTGCTCGTAACTGACAAAGAAAAATATCCTGTAAACACTCTATGTACGAATATAACTTGCCACCAGCAAGAGAGCCCGAGGGTGACCTTATCTTCAAGGACGTCTGAAAAAGTGACATGAGAGCTATGAACATAGACATCGAGAAGTGGAAAGACGTTGGCAACGATTGGTCACGTCGGAGACACGATTTACAGCAAGGACTGGAGCGAGGAAAGGAGAAAAAAAAAAGGCTTGCTGCCGGGAAGAAGCGTGCTTGACGGAAAGAAATCAACAACGCGACTACGGGGGAGACCGTCTTTACATGAATTGGTTACAATCGAGACAACGCCATCAGTAGCTGAGGCGTAACTCTTTGGGTATAGATACAAGGATTTTCGAAACCGACAGATGCCTCACAAAAAGAAAACTGACTAATGGTTTCGCGTAATCGATTTCACTCCCTATTATTTATCATTCAGTTTTAACAACAACAATAATAATAAAAATTCTCTTCTTATTCTGACATTAAATCGTCTATGGTGTGTGTATGTCACCACGAAATGTATATTTATGCATTAGACATCCGACAACATTCATATTTCGCTTACTTAAACCCCTTCCACTCACCTCTCCTAAAATTCTCTCTGTTAAGGTTTAATCTCCCTCCTTCTCTAGACTCTCTCTAAATTCTGTTTTTATTTCCGGAGTTGTTTTTTCTGTTTTCTTTTTGAATTTGTAGGTCTGATGAATTGGATCGTATTTACGATTCCAATCGAATAAATTATGACCATGGAATATTAGTGTTTAAGCCTTTTTATTATATCCTTACTCTGTCCTGAACATTGAGTTCTACCTGGATTCTATCTTATCGGAATTTTTTATTAAAAAAATATACATATATGTGTATGCACCTATGTATATATATCTATATATTTTGCATATGTATGTGTATATTTACCACTAATATTATCTATCTATCTATCTATCTATCTATCTATATATATATATATATATATATATATATATATATATATATATATGGACGCTGAACATTGAAGTCAACACCCAGAGACGACAATCTGTTTCATGCTAAGCGCAATCGTCAGGCCATGTACGTTGTGCTCAGCTTTTTTATATATATACAGATCAGTGATGTATTGTGGGTAGTTTATTGTACTAACGGTTATTTTGGCGGACGTGGTTTGTTAATTTGTTTATTATTTACTTAGTTTCTTTAATTATTTATTTGTTTGGATTAAATTGTTTTACTTCTTTTGCTTATTTATTTTATTTTATTTATCTATTTTCATTTATTCATGTTCGTTTTCAGCTTTTCATTTTTAAGTCACGTAGTAAAAAGTTGTTTTCGTGTCTGCATTTTTAGATGAGTTCTGATCTTTTATTTAGTAGTTTGTTTTGATCATGTAATTATAGCTATTTTTTCCTCCAAGCAGAGTTTGCAGTTTTTGGATTGATTGTTGTAGGCGGGGTGTTCTTTTCCTTAATTTCCATATTTTTGGTGTGATTTGTTTATTTGTTTTTAAATTAGATATGTTTAGAAAGCATTGTGCTGTTCGTATATTTACTATTCGTTTAGGATGATTTGTGTGTGTTTTCTTTGTTTCCAGTGTCCTTCATTTACTCCTATATACACTCTATCCCTGATATTGAGCAATTTAACCCATAAATATAGCATATCATAAAAGTATATTATCATTTTTATTAATTTTAACTTGATTAAGTGATCTAATTTTATGCTAATATTTCTGTGATTTCGACTCTTCTGATAACCTTCAGAGAGGTCTTAATAATCTTGTAATTCCTCCTTGGCATGAAATGTGTTTAGAGCCTTATTCGTCAATCTTCCCAGAGATGGTGTCTTGATAAAATCGCCCAGCCTTCTGCGCTGTAAACAGGCTAAAAAGAGTGGATAGGTACGCCTTCTATGTTTATTGAACAGGAATAACGTTTATCCCCCGTTTTATGTTTATGATATAGATTACTGGTTCTTTCTTCTATGGCCATAATGATTTAACTGTCCTAACATCTTGTTGATCCGATTAATCTGATCAGTGGCTGTGATTTTTCATTATAGATGGTACCGGGTAGGCAGTTTTCTGGTTTCCGCATCTGACTTGTAGTAAGGAATCATTACTCTTTGGTCACGCTTAGAGAGGCTACTCTGATCAAAAGTCGCATAGTAATTGGGTATTTGTAGTGAGATGCCGCGTATTGGTAGGTGTCCCTGCATGTATATTCAGTAGGCAACTATTAGGCCACATTAGACTTCAGTATTAGCCACCTTCTGGTCAATTTGTATTGCCATTGAGGATAGTGATAATTATTGAACCTTTTTCATATTAAAATAAAATATTCTGATGACAGATACAATGAAAAGAAATAGAATGTCTTCTCATGACTAATACATTGAAAAGAAATACAATATCTTATCAGGACATATACAACGAAAAGAAATGCGAGGTATTCTCATAAGAGATTCAATGGAAAGAAAGAAATGTTTTCTCACACAGATAAAATGAAAAGAAATACAATATCATCCCAGGACAGATACGATGAAAAGAAATACAATATCTTCTCAAGACAGATACAATGAAAAGAAATCTAATGTTTTCTGATAAAATTTAAATCAGAAGAAATACAGTGTTTTCTTATGAAAGATATAATATAAAGAAATACAATGTCTTCTCATGAGAGATTCATTGAAAAATACTCTGATGATGTTATACATGAGATACAATGAAAAGAAATACAATGTCTTCTGATGATAGTTACAATGAAAAGAAATGCAATGTCTTCTCATGAGAGATACAATGAAAATAAATACAATGTCTTCTCAGGATAGATACAATGAAAAGAAACACAATATCTTCTCAGGAGAGATACAATGAAAAGAAATGCAATGCATCCTCATGAGAGATTAAATGAAAATAAATAAAATGACTTCTCTTGAGAGATACAATAAAAAGATATACAATGTCTTTTCATGTCAGATACAATGAAAAGAAATACAATGTCTCCTGATGAGAGTTACCATGAAAAGAAATACAATGTATTCTCAAGACTGATACATTGAAAAGAATACAATGTCATCACATGAGAGATATAATGAAATAAATAACAAATACAATGCTAAGAAATACAATGTCTTCTGAGGGCCGGTAAAATGAAAAAAAAATAAAATGTCTTCTGATGAAACTCACAAAGAAAAGAAATACAATGTGAGTTACCATGAAAAGAAATACAATGTCTTCTCATGATAGCTACAATAAAAAGAAATATAATGTTTTCTCAGGATAGATACAATGAAAACATATACAATGTCTTCTCATGAGAGATTAAATGCAAAGAAATACAATGTTTTCTCAGGACATACACTTTGTTAAGGAATACAATGTATTCTTATGAGAGATACAATGAAATGAAATGAAATATAATGTCTTCTTAGAACAGATATAATGAAAAGAAATACAATCTTTCTTCAGTATAGATACAATGAAAAGAAATACAAAGTTTTCTCATGGCAAATACAATTAAAAGATATACACATATGACACATATAATGAAAAAATAAAATGTCTACTCATGCCACATACTATGAAATGAAATGCAATATCTTCTCATGGCAGATACAATGAAATACAATATATCTTCATAATAGAATCAATGAAATGAAATACAATATCTTCTGATGTGAGATATAATGAAAAGAAAAACGATATCTTCTCAGGACAGATACAATGAAAAAAGTACAATGGCTTCTTTGCACAGATACTTTGAAAAGAATACAATGTCTTCTTATGAGAGATACAATGAAATAAATAGGATGTCTTCTCAAGGCAAATACAATGAAAAGAAATACATCTTCCCAGGACCGATACAATGAAAAGAAATACAATGTCTTCTGATGAGTCTTACAAAGAAAAGAAATACAATGTATTCTGAAAAAATACAATGTCTTCTCATGAGAAAAACAATAAAAAGAAATGCAGTGTCTATTCGTGGCAGAGATAGTGAAAAGAAATACAATGACTTCTAATAAGAGATACAATGAGAAGAAATGCAAGGTTTTCTGATGAGAATTACAATGAAAATAAATACAATGTCTTCTCAAGACAAATATAATGAAAAGGAATACACTGTTTTTTATGAGTGATATAATTAAAAGAAATGCGATATCTATGAAAAGATGAAATGAAAAGAAATGCAATGACTTCTCTGGATAGATAAAACGAAAAGAGATACAATGTCTTCTCATGTGAAATACAATGAAAAGAAATACAATATCCTCCCCTGAGAGATACAATAAAAAGAAATACAGTATCTTCTCATGGCAAATACAATGAAAATAAATACAATGTCTTCTCATGACATATTCATTGAGAAGTAATACAATGTCTTCTGATGAGAATTACAGTGAAATGAAATACAATATCTTCTTTTGTGAAATACAATAAAAAGAAATATAATTTCTTCTCGTGACAGATACAATGCAAAGAAATCAATGTATCCTCATGACAGATTCAATGAAAAAAATACAATATCTTCTCATGGTAGATACAATGAAAAGTAATACAATACCAAATACCACGAAAAGAAATACAATATCTTCTCATGAGAGATACAATAAAAAGAAATACAGTATCACCTCATAACAGTTAAAATGAAAAGAAAAACAATGTTTTCCCATGCCTGATTCTATGAAAATAAATGCAATGTCTTCTCATGAGAGATTCATTGAGAAGAAATACAATGTCTTCTCATGAGAATTACAGTGAAAAGTAATACAATGTCTTCTTTTGAGAGATACAATAAAAAGAATTACAATGTCTTCTCATGAAAGATACAATCAAGGATACTTAATCAAGGAGACCGTCCAGTAGAATTGCAGGAGATTCCGAAGTCGTCTGGAGGCCGTGGTTGAAGCCAATGGCTTTTTTAGTGAATAAATTTACTCTTTAGTACTTCAAGATATTTTTTGTGTAATTTTTTTTATTTTTTATGTAATTTCTTTTCGTAATACAATGTCTTCTCATGAAAGATACAATGAAATAAAAAAAATAAACAAAAGCTAACCTACCCTACTCAACCTTTCTGTCTACAATATTTATGAAATGTGTTTCAAATTAATTAGTGATGATTCTGTTCTTTTGAAATGTTTTCCTGATATCTTTGCACTTTGCGAAATTTAAATAAAATTCGATCGCTACCAATGAACTCTCTATTGCAGGCTATCTTCCTCTTTCTCGAAAAGATTCTAGGATACATAAGCATGACCTTATTGTTTATATCCGGCTAAATTTTCTAATTACATGGGAATTTTCTCTTGAGCTAATGATCCTTTCATGTATTTTCGACATTCGTTATTGCAGTCTTAGCTATCTCTTTTACTTTATCGGTTTCCTTCTTCTCGGGACTGTAATATATTAGACAAAATTTCTCAATATAGAAATGGTTCTCGCGTTCATCTGCGAATATTTTTGTGTTTGGTGATTTTAAATGCTCATCACGTCAAGTGGTTTAAGCATTCTAATGCTACTAATATTGTTGGTATTCAGTCTTTCAATTTTCCGTTGCCCAATCTCTTAATCAAATAGTGGATTTCCCTACTTGTTTTCCTAATAATTCTTATCAAAATGCTTTTTTCCTTGATTTGTTCCTTACCTTCTCTCCTAGATTTTTTTTCGAGCATCACAGCACTTCCGTCTTGACAATTCGGATCACACAGTTGTATCTGTTGATATATTTTGAGTTGTCTATTAGAAATTAACCTCCTATTGACAAGGCTTCCTTTCGTTATAAATGGGATTCATTTCGCGACTTCCTTCGGGTGCCCTTTGGATTGATATTCTTAACCTTCCTATTGAGAATTGTATCACAGAGGTTTCTTCTTGGGTTAAAGCCGGTATCCACGCTTTTTTACCTTCTCGGATATACCAGGTGAAACCGCAATCTTCTCCCTAAAGCCCACAGGAATAACTTTTCCCGACTGTACCAGCTTGATAGTTCCGATCAGAACATACCCCAAATTATAAACGTTTCCTCAAAGAAGTCTCTAACAAGTTTGACCTTGCTACTACTGGCGGCTCTGTAATAGTGTGTTAAATAAGAATGAGTCTTCTATCACTGCTCTCTTCACTAAATTAGAAGGTGTCAACATCTACTGATAAAGCAGAATGTCCTGCTCGTAAATTCTCTTCAAATTCTTCTCTTAACTTATCTGGTGTATCTTTGCCTGGCTTTCCATTGAAAACTGAGTCCCTTTTGACTGATATACATATAACAATATGGTTTCCGCTTCTCTAGGTGTACTGCTGATGTATTAACGATTATTGCTGAATGAAGCTTTAAATAAGAATGATGAAGCTCGGGCTGTTGCTTTGAATATCTCAGGGTTTGGAATACTGGTCTTCTTCCAAATTTGAAACGTTATGGTATTTTTGACGATTTTTTCAACTGTTTCAGTCTTTGTCATCAATTCATGAAGTGGCAGTTGTCTTGAACGGCGATTTGAACCTACGTTGTTCCTAATTTTCATCAATGACCTTCCTAATGGCATTAGTTCTCAACTGGGTATCTATGCTGGTGACACAACGACAGGGTGCGATGGATAAATTGTCTTCTTAATTACGTAAACATGAAAATATCACTGATTCTCATTTTAACAGATATATTTACCAAAATTACACAAAAAATATCTTGAAGTACTAAAGAGTAAATTTATTCAATAAAAAGCCATTGGCTTCAACCACGGCCTCCAGACGACTCCGGAATCATCTGCAATTCTACAGGACGGTCTCCTTGATTAAATTGGTGGATGCTACCATAATCCTTGCCTTCAGTTCATATTTGGTGTTACAAGGAGTTTTGCTGGTTTCTCACTCAACTGATCCCCATACATAAAAATCAAGGGGATTGCAGTCTGTGGAGTTAGATGGCCACATGTAAGGCGTAATGTGGTCGCAGAAATTGTCTGACAGCCATGACTGAGTTATTCTGCTTATGTGGCATGGTGCAGAGTCCTGTTACTGTCTGCTTTTACGTGTATATTTTTGGACTGAATGAAATTGGAAATTTTAAAATGTACATTTATGTATTTATTTTTGTGTATTTTCATAGTCATAACAGACTTAATACGAATTTAGAGTGTTTTTTTTTCTCAACATTTCCGAACCGTTATTCGCATGTAATAAAAAATTATGTTCCTCTTCTTTTCGCTTCCGCCAAATCCTATGTCTACTTATATCCACCCACCAAAAATATATCAATAAAAAGAAACCTGAAGAAAATTGTTTGTCGTTAATTGAGTTTGTCGATGCAGCGTTGAGGGCCTTGTTGAAGAATTGCCGACAGACCACTTAAATTAAAAGACGACAGATAACGCAGAGCAAGTTTTATTAAATTCAGTCGACAAGGTCTGTCTGCTTACTTTTTGTTACTGTGTTTTTAGTTTTCCAATCTTCGTATCAGGTATTCTACGCAGGGATCCAGATTGGTGATAAACTGTCAAAAATTCATGTTTTGTTTCGTTCTTTTGCTCAGGTACATTCGACCGTCTTAGTTATTATCAATAACATTATGGGTGTTTTCAAGGTGATAGACAATATGTTATTAACTACATCCTTCTATTTTCAATTTACTTTCTTTTTTTTTCTTTTTTTTTTGAGCGGTGGAATTCAAATTTAATCCAAAATAAGGTCCAGTGTAACGCTTAAATGGAGTATGACCGCACCGGAAAAACGAAGAATAACAACAACAGCAATAACAACAACAACAGCAACAATAATAATAGTAATAATCCATGTAAAAAATTGATATCTGCTTTTTCGACGCGGTCTTGCTCATTTTCATGCCAGCATTTTCAATTAGTTGGTTTGTCTTCATTCAAGAAAACACTATACACAGTATTTTTTCATAAGTAACTCTACTCAAATTTAACTAAACCCTAAGCCTTTGATCCCTACATTCCTGAACAATTTTAACCCTTCCGCCTGAGCTCCTGAGTAAAAATTCGCAAATAATTGTTATGTGATGTTTCACGGTTGATATAAAAATAGTTAAAAGTGTTTACGTACCGTTCAACTGGTAGCTGGGCATGAAGTCATTTTTCTTTACCACTGGTAAAGCGGTGGTCTGGGCTCAAAGGGTTAAGCAACACCACTACTGATGCCAGTGTGGCATAAGAAGAAAAAAACGTAAAATTAAACAAAAATGTGTTACTAAATGCGTTATTTTATACTGTATTCAAGAATTTCAATTTATTAAACACAAGCATAAAAAATTAAACAACCATTTAAGCAACTTCAGTGCTAATTCTTGAGTAAAATTTGAACAACCCGAGTTCCGTTCACAATCCTTAGTTGCCAATAAAACAAAAATCGTTTAAATAATTTTGACTTTCATTTTCGGTATTGGTAAAGTTGTATTAATATTAAGCTAATCATAATGTCCAAGTCTCAAATCGAGACAGTTTTTAATTTTTATTTGTGGGGAAAATTGTGAAAATGGCTTACCTCCGAAACGCCCACGAATCTGTGCGTCGTGCAAACTCCGGCTGCTCAACGGTAAGAACCAAAATGGCGGCGCCAATGTTTTATGCCAAGCGGTCTCGGACAGTTAACGCGAAATCTTATTGTCTCGTCATTCGCATGCAAATGATGGTCGGTCCTCGGCTGTATAAAGCAGGCGCGTTTTTGTTTCTGGCATCTTTGTTTTTTGCTCATGAGAAGGTTGGACGTGTGACACTATTTTGTCGTTTACCCTCCTCGATTTTTCTATCTGCTACTATCAGTTGAGTCGTTGCTTTACTACAACATTATTATAGATTTAATTTTCTTGCATAATGAAGATTTTTCATGATCCAACATCGTAAGTTTCGAAGTTGATGCAATAAAACGATTACTGGTAGCTTACATTCTGGTGAACCCAAATATAAAATAAAGTAAAATATGAAAATAAAGTAAATATAAAAAAATTTTTTAATTAAAATAAAGCATTTGCTTTCCTTACCCCTCTCCCTCTGCCTCTCTCTCTCTCTCTCTCTCTAAACTTCTCTATATATACTTCACTCTCAACTAATGAGAAAGCAACCCTCAAATAAAAAAAGGAGGAAGTAGAAAAAACTGAACCTCGCCGAACAACGGATCAGAGTTTAGCCATTGTGACTGGAAATTTACCAAAATAAGAGAGGCTAACTTTCGCTATATAAAAAAAATGAAAAAGAAAGGAACACCGGAAAATAAAATTATTCTAGCCAATCAAAAAACATTAACGCAAATAGATTTTTTATGTTAACCGAAACCACGTTTCACGTCAGTAATCTGGAGCCTTGTCACAAAGGATCTAAACAGACAGTCGAGAGACAGAGCTAAAGAAGAAGCGACTAGACAAACCAAGCGTGTCACGTGAAGAAGTTAAGCGGTCGTCTGCTTTAGACGTTTTCCGCCCTTCTTAGGGCTGAGAAAAAACAGCAGATTGATTCCGCACCTATTTGCGTGATGACAACAACTACAAATATTTGACATTTAAACTATTAACTACCGATCCGAAACGGACCTTTTCCCGACTACTACCAAGATTTCACTTATAAATGAACTTTCGCTTTCCCGAATTACAAAGAAATCGCTCCAATCTAAATCAAATAAATAAATGTATATTATACCTTTGAGTCTGTTCGTTTTATTTCCTAAGTTACGATAAAAAAATATCAAAGACATCTGGCACTTCTCCACAACATCACTGGGGCAGATCCTCAAACCGGGACAGTCCCGGCCAAACCGGAAGTAAAATCAATAACAAACACCACAACATCAGTTGGTCAATATAGTGATGACTAAAACGGGAAAATTCAAACAAGATTCATCATTGCTAAAAATAGACGAAGAAATTTGAAATATATCAAAAAAAAAAAAAGAAATAAATAAAAGAAATCTCTAGGCAATAAAGTACTGTTTATACGAACCAATCGGAAACAAGATCTGTATCCAACAAATACCCGATGTTACAGTATCGCGAGTCAATCAGAAACAAGATCTCAGTCCTGCAAGGATACGATGCTACAGTTTTACGAGTCACTCAGAAGACTAGTGGCAGTTTCCAGACGGATCTTCTGTTCAAGAAGATACCTATATAAAGAGTAAGATTTCACATGGGATGATTTTATCAGCTTTCTGGAGTCAGCTGTTACAGTAACACACAAGGCCAAATTACCCCCACATATGCGCGATGCGCACACACGCGCCCATTGTTTACTTCACCCTCACGCACAACTATGTTTACAGAAGGCTACTACCATCCGCCATTTTCCCTCTTTACTGAATACATGGTTGTTAGCAAAACGAACAGTCCATCATGTAAATTGCAAAATGAAGATACCGAAATCAAACAGTTGCAATAAGTTAGATATCTGGGAAGCGTATGAAGAGAGGACGAAAAGTGCGACACGGAAATCCGAAGTCGCAATGGGATAGCGAAAGATGCCTTCCAAAATCTAAGCAAAGTATTAAGAAACAGAAAAATATCGTTCGAAACAAAGAAAAGAGTACTATTACATAATGTCAGTCCTCCAATATGGCAGTGAATGCTGAACAATCTCGTCACTGATGAAGGAAAGATTAGAAGGAACAAAAATCTGGTTCTACAGAAGGATGTTGAGAATACCATGGACCGAACATGTTGGCAACGGCGAAATTTTAGTGAAAATGGAAACAAAAGGGACACTTATGCATAACATCAGAAAGAGATGATTTAACTTTCAGTGGCACCTAATGAGGAAAGAGGGCTTGGAAAATGTGAAACTCATTGGAATATATTGAAGGGAAGACAGGAGATAACAACGCATAACTACTTGGCGAGATTTACTGAATACATGGCAAAAAGGCAAAAGAGATACAAAAGACTGGAAGTTGTGGATAGTCATGATCGCCAACGTCCAAAAGGAATACGGCACATTGAAGAAGAAAAACAAGAACAAGAGAAGACTACCTTCACACATATTTTTATTTGCTTCATGTGAATCTTGCATATGCATGAAGCATTATCATTTTGTTTCATCAGAACAAGGACGTTTATCTTCGAACACTGCAGAATTCTATATTAATCCTTTTAATCCTATAGATCAATATTAATCCTCTAGTCACCCTTTCTTTCATCCTTTACATTAAGCTATTTATTCTAACTCTAAACGTTATTTTAGTGGAGACACGTGTTTTTTAAAGTGTAAATTACCCCCGCATTCGAGAGATTAAATAATGAAAATGTGTTCCCCAGTAGGATTCGAACCTGCGTTCCCCGATGTTGGGGGAAACCATCTTCTTGTTTGGCGTGCATTAGACTGCTCGTCCAGAATGCGCATCAAAACTGAGTAAGATTCAATTACCTCTTTAAAGAAAGCGCACCCTCTCGTTCAGATCTCGAAAAGGGTAACTGAAACTTGTTGGCGGTGACTCTCTCTTTGGTCGAGTGGTCTAATGCTCGCCGGATCAGAGGCTGGTTCTCCCTAGAAAGGGAGACGCAGGTTCGAACACTATGGGAGTGCATATTCGCTTAGTTAAATCTATCCAATATGCAGGCCAGTAGACATAATTAACACTTTTAAAAAACAAAAACAATAAACAGGGCTTCTACTTAAACAAGGGAAAATAATGGCTAGTAGAGTATTAAGAAATAATTATCAGATTAAAAAGGAAATCGATTAATTCCTTCGACAGACAGGGTGCGATGGGTAAATTGTCACCATTTTATATTTTTAATTTCTCGCATGTGCGTTGTTTCTTTTTGCTTTTGTTGACTACATCATATAGTAGGGCCAGTTTGCTATCGTCTGTGTGTAAAAGAGCATCATGACGCAATGAAGCTCCAATATGAACATTTCAGAGTGTTTGGGTGTTTGAGAACAGTGCAGAGGATTTGGAAATAGTTGGACGAGTCTAATGGGGATTACGAAGTTGTTTGGTGTGATCATTAGTGCTTGCGACGTTATGCCTCCATTCATCTTCCCACAGTGCCTCAAACTTAACACGGAGGCCTACATCAAGTGCTTTGAAGATGTAGTGCTGCCTTGGGTCAAGAAAGTGGCTGCTTGAAGACCCTATGTCTGGCAACAGGATTCTGCACCATGCAACACAAGCAGGAGAACCCAGACAATTTCTGCGACCACATCACTCCTTACACCTGGTCACCTAACTCCCCAGACTGCAATCCCCTTGATTATTATGTGTGGGACGAAGTTAAACGAGAGACTAACAAAACTCCTTGTAACACCAAAGATGAACTGAAGGCGAGGATTATGGTAGCATTCACCAACTTAAACAAGGAGACCGTCCAGAAGAGATGCAGGAGAATCTGAAATCGTCTGGAGGCCGTGGTTAGAGCCAATGGCGATTTTATTGAATGGATTTACTCTTTAGTATTTCAAGATATTTTTGTGTAATTGTGGTAAATATATCTCTTAAAATGAGATGTCAGTTTTATTTTCATTTTTGCGTAATTTAGACGACAATTTATCCATCTCACCCTGTATAAGCTATATAAGATATATTTTATTCACATTTACCGTCCTGGTTATGACGATAAACTACATCCGGCAGCAAAGCCTCTGATCGGGAGGTTTTGAGGGGCGTAGAACTACCTCTTAATTGTTCTCGTTCCCAAGTCCACCATGACCCAGGGTGGTAGCATCTGTTAGGGTCCCAGCTATGGGCAAATAGTTAACCCCAAAATACGAGGTATAAACATTTTTATTGTAAAAATACCAGCAATACATTCTCATATTAAAAATACCAGCAATATATTTTTATAAAAAAATTTAATAATGCTTCCCCCAAAATTAAATTTCTTCATTAAATGACACATATGGAGTTGATACACCACTAAACAAACACCTACCTACCTACTATTCACATTAACTTTTTTTTCATAATTTGTGATTTTCTTTCCCTCTTTCCACAAGGCCTTTTCGATATTTTATGAGGCACGATGTAAACCAAAAAGGTAACCCGTAGCAATAGCTTAAGTGTTTATGTACAAATTTAAGAGTAGATGATCACGTGATCAGCTTAAGTTCTTATTTGGCCCCAAACGACGTGTGGCTACTGAATTCTTATCTTGTCAAATGAGTATTTCGCCCAAAGTTAATTTTCCTGCTGCCGCTATGACATACACATATGCACGAGCACATATGTTCAAACACACACACACATAAATATTTATATATGTATATATATATATACGCCCTGAGAATTGGTTTATCGCAATTCAAGCAGACATTTATTGTACTTTTTTCTGCTTTTAACAGACATAATTATATGCCTTAAGCAGACCCGGATTATCCTTTTGGTTAGGATAGGCTACAGTCTAGGTCCTATCAAACTTTTATAAAGCAATGAATTTCATTTTCTAGATGTTATAAGTTATAAATAGTTTCATAAACTGAAATGGTATCCATATGACAAACTCATATTTATTTGACTTTGCAGGAAGTAAAGCAAAGAATGTTTTAGTTTGTCATTGTGTTTCAAGTAGATAACAAGATTGATTTTAGTTCAGAATGTTTAAATCTTAAACATTTTTATAAAGCAGTGATTTTACTTTTCTAGAAGTTATAACTTTTAAATAGTTTCATAAATTGAAATGATATCAATATGACAAATTCAGATTTATTTTGATTGTTTTATTGTTATAATGCTATTGTTATAAATTTTCTTGTTTTTTTTTTACTACAGTTGTGTTGAAATATATGCAAATTTGTTAAATAGTAAAATAGTGGTATTTCTTAAAGAATATTTTTGTTGACAAACAAAAGATAGATTTTCTCGTTGATTTAAAGAATTATGCTTACTTCAAGCTATATAAATGTCGATAAAAAAATAACACGAGTAAAAAATATTCAAGATGGATGCAGGTGAGTTAGAGGGTGGCTCCTTCTGAGGTGGAGCTCATAATTTCATTAGTAAAGTGGTCCCAAAAGCTGATAATCTGACCCGACAGTAAGCAAGTAAGGCTTTTCTTCTTTGATTGTTTTTTTTTTTTATGTTGTGGCGCACCTTATCTCAAGAGCCACTCAATGTAGAGTGTTGCTGAATGATATATGTGTGATATGAACGTAAGAAGAGAAGATTATGAGAATATGGCGGACAGACAAAAACTTACCCTAGACTTCAAGAGGTTAAGATTTTTGTTTTTAGGAAGCATTTTCTCGGGAGTTTATTTAATAGAATAGTGGCTATTTGGAATAAGCTGTCTGAGTGGAACTTCCTTCTGATGGTTTAGGTTTATTTTGTTTGTCTGCATATCAACAATACTGTGGGTTATTTAATGCCGAAATCTACATATTTTGTACGTAATTTAATGCTTTCAATTACAGATATTTTGTAAATAAGTTTATACTTTCAAAGTAAAGTTCTTTTTTTTTTTGTTTTGTTTTTTTCTAGATATGTAGTTCTTGGATCATAAAATGTATTTTTGGTAAATTTACTATAAAAATGTATTTTTATATTTTATTAGTGTTGCGTTGTCATTTTTGTTATAAAAATCTATTATATTATATAAAACTTCAGTACTATTTTCTTTGAAATTTACATAACTTTTAGTACAGTCAATATATTTATTAAACTAAATTTGTTCCTCAATTTTTGTTCTTTAACACGATGACTATGTCACCATATATTGGTGACACGACATTTCAGTTTTCACTCTGTCTTCAGATCCTGGGGACAATTATATTTTCATTTTAAGTTGCTTCGCCAAATGTTGGAGACACTCTATACATATTTCCCTATAAAACAATATCTGTGACTTTCTCTGAAATTTTGGGAAAATAAGTATGGCGTTCTAATTCTCTTATCTTTTACTTGAATCCTTTGTAAATGCCTAATAGGTATACATAAAAAAAAGTTGAAGGAAAAAATTATTGAGTCAACTACAAAATTAGTATTTATTTAATTAATGTGGAGACATGAATTTGTGGCACAATGCCGAAGGGGAAATGAGGAACGGCTGGTCAATACTGTCTATCCTACACGTAGCAAATCCCACTCACGATTCATTCACTCTAACAATTTCTTCAATCCCCACAAGAACCCACCCCTCTCCATCCAATATAACATGTGACACTATACCACACCTTCGCAAGGATCATATTATATTTAGATGGTATTAAAATTCCTTCATATGTACAAATATATTCCTATGTTTTTTTTTTCATTTTATTTAAAAATTATATAAAAATTTGCCCATGAAGTGAAGGGGGAAGGGCGAACTCAGTAATAAAAATAAAGAAATAAAACATTCAAACAGAAATAAATATTTGCAGAATGAATGTGTGTGTGGGGGGGTGGTAGTGTGTAATTTGGAAATTCCGTAAAAGAATATTATATATACAGGAAAGTAGCCGTCACCATGAGTTGGTGATATGGCCTCTGAAGTGAGGAAAAATAACTTTGGCGGCCATTTTCTCCAAAAACATTAGCACTAAAAAACTTTCATTGATACCTGACATATTCTTTTACAAAATATAATGATTTAGTGTTGGTAGTCAATGTGTTAATATTACTATAGTCTGGATGAAAGGTATTTATGGGGGAGTAGTTTGCATAAGTACTCTCTTCTTTGCTAACCATTGTTTTTCTAGTGATGAAATAATTCTTTTTAAAAGATATCTAGTAATGGGACAGAGCAAAGGAAGAAATCAATTCGTGACTTTTCCAAGACCATTTAGCACCAAATAAAGACATATTGTTTCGTTCAACGTCCAAATTCAGTTTCTCATTTTCATAAGTAACCATTAAGCTACTTTGCATAATAGTTCAGTACTATTTTCTTTGTTTCTAACAATTTTTTTCCGTTTCTTAACATTTTGCTTAGCTTTAGAAGGCATCTTTCGCTATCTCAATGCGCCTTTCGATTTCAGTATCACACTTTCTATCCTGCTAAAATGCATTTTACGTATAAAAAACAAATATTAGTAATATTTTCAAAATTAATTTTGTCACCAATATATGATAACGTAGCTATAATTATAAAATAAATATAAATTACATTTATGGCATGTAATAATGCTTCTTTATTGTTAGAAAACAACGTATATAATATATATAATTTTGAAAATCCATAAAAGAATATTATGCACATAGGACATTAGCCGTCACCACCCGTTGGTGACATGACGTCTGAGGTTAGGAAAATAATCTTTGGCGGCCATTTCCTAAAAAAAATATTAGCACTAAAAAAACATTTCATCGATACCTAACATATTCCTTTACAAAATATTGAAAAAAAAAAAAAACATAGTGGCCCCACTTGATCTTATACTGATTTGCAGTTGGAAGTCAACGTGATATAAATAAAATTGTGAATATGCCGAGTTTGTAAGACATATACTGTTATTATTTTGTTTGTTTTTTAACATAAAAACGTTAAATGTCACTGCGTTCAATGGACTATTTTTCTGAACTCTGTAATATCCGAAGGCTAAATCTCCAAGAATATTCATCTTGTAAGATGGCAAACCTGATCTTGTTATTGTTATCAAGCTTTTATAAATTTAATAGACTTTTATAGATTATTTTTGCACCCAACCCAAAGGCGAATGAACAGGATATTTAATGGGAAGAGAATGTTTATAGTTTTTCTTAGACGAGAAGAAAAAGACTAACATATGTGCAATTTCCAAACATGAAACAGTGCGGAAATATTATTATTATTATTATTATTATTATTATTATTATTATTATTATTATTATTATTATTATCCTCCATTTTACTCTATCTTTCTTCCTTTAATATTTTGACATAGAGTTTTAAGCGATTATTTAACGCGTGAATAAAGAATAAATTTACAATGCATTGTTCAAAGTTTTATTTTTACTTTTCTTTCTTCTTCATATTGTAGAGAAAATTCAGCTGCTGCTTGCTATCAATACAAATGAAACAAATAAATAATAAAACGAAGTCATATAGATGAGTGAACATTTTAAAAGTAGTCACATATAGCCTCACCACAGATTCAGTTGACATACAAACTCTTTTAAGTCTTTATAAGCAGATATTAAAAATTAAATAAAATTTCATAACAAATAACGAGATGTTAATATGCAACTAGACTTAGCGGTTTATGTAACCCCATAGATAGAACATCGAGTATTTATTAACCAAATCTATCAAAACATTCATTCACTCTAATGATTACACATAAACGGATAGGACTGATTAATCTAATCCATGAAAACATTCATTCACTTTAATGATTACATATATAACGGATAGGATTTATTAAACAAATACGTCAAACAAAACTTTCATTCACTCAAATGATTCCGTATATAACAGCTCCATCAAATTTATTAAATAAATTCGTCAAATATATTTTCTCTGTGTTGAATGATAGCAGTCCTTTTATTGTTGAGATTCTCAAAAATAATAATCGTCTCTCGGAGTGAGTTAAAGATTTTCACGTGTCCTACCGAATCAACTTTCTTTTCATAGTCAACGAACGCTAAACAAAATTTTGTCGGAAATTTATTAGTGTTGACAGCCAACTGCCTTCGGACCTGCACTACGGGTGTTCTGTCTGGAAACAACAACACCTCAGTTATTGATGGCTAGTATTAACCCTCCGCCTTTTGTCACGGGTTTTATTTTCAGGTTGTCCAATGTTCACCCTCCTTGCCGGTTTAGTCGCCGACAAACCGACCATATGACAGGTTGTACTATGCTACATGACACCATTAGGGCTCAAGAACAACCTAACACGATTCATTCATTCTTTACATGATGATTGTCACTTCTTTGTAGAAGAAGACCATCTCTTCACTTGGTTGCTTTTTTGTGTTTTTCATTCAGAATTTTATTATTTCCATCGTTTAAGCCCGAGTTAACGCTCTGCTATGGACACATAAGTGATTCTTAAGGCCAGCTTCATTTTTACAACCTCTCTTACACACGTGGCAAGCATAAATATTGTCTTTGTTACCAATGTTCGAAAATTACCTGTACCTGTGTACAATCATGTGGCGTTTGAGTCCCGCAACAAACTTATAGGTAACCTATAGGTCTTTCTGGTATGATTGTATTCGCCTTGGTTTGCACCTGGCCTCTCTAGTGTGGTCTCATGTGACTGGCTAAACCATCCACCAATACGGTGACTTTTCCACAAATAATGCAAGTGTGTTGGTGTCCTAATAGTCCTAGGAGAGATTCTATTCCCCCCCCTTTCTAATGGTGCGCTTTTTGTTAGAATGCTCAATTCTCTTCTGCTCAGAATTGTTACAGCATTCCCAAAACAACCTTCTCCAGCAAGATCTGTCTCCTGCAACAAATTCCCAGTTTTCAACATTAACGCCAAGAGTCTTTAGGTTACATTTAACTACATCATTGAAACGTTTTTTGGGGCTTATGAGCAGGTCGATTAGTTTGTGCTATATCACCATAAAAATCTTTTGGGAAATCTGCCATCCTCCATACGTGTGAGATGACCATTCCAGCGTATTTAATTACTGAGAAATAGTTTCTCTATGCGCTGAAGAACTTTTGTGTCTGGTGTACAAGACTGCCAACTTATGATTCGTCTCAGGCACTGCTGGTGAAAACGCTCTAAGACTTTAATGTGTCTTCGATAGTTGGTCCATGTTCTTATATACATACATACATGCACGCACGCATTTCGTCGAGCTCGCTCGAACATTCATGAGTCTATCACGCCAACCATGACTGTCCTGCATCAAGGTCTGAAGGTCATTAGGCTGGCATCTTGTGTCTTTACATAGTTGGTCAGTGTAGGTGGTTGCTGGTTGACCAACCCGTCTTATGCCATGGCTAGATGTCCAGAGCAGTAGATCACTCTCGAGTTGTTTTGTTCGCCAGTAGTATCCTGCATAGCGCATTCATCATTCACGTAAGATTGTAGAAATATCAGGGATGGGACCATGAAAGGTGTGATTTAGTTGGATTTTGTCACCAAGAGATGTTAAGTATAGCTCTCAGCATTCGAGTGTATGTTCCATCAAGCTTAGACTCAAGGGCTTTAGTTAATATCCAATCAGTGGCGCCATACATTAAAACCGCCTCTACAATGGCACGAAAGAATGTCCGTTCGAGGTTTTCTGTTATTTTTTCAGATTACATTCATTTTATTCAAGGCGGCCAAGGTTTTTGGTATGCTAATTTTCACATCCTTTTCAGTAGAATTTATTTCGCTTCTTAGGTATGTAAAATATTCAATAGATTTTATTGATTCTCACGAGAAAGTTTTTTTATTGAGTCTTGTTGGTTGAAGCATATCTATTCAGTTTTAGATGAATTGACATAAAGTCCAGCATCGTTAGTAGCATTTTCTAGATTATGTCGGAGAACTGTAGCATTGGTAATTGGGTCTGCAGTGACAGATAGGCCATCTGCATAATCAATATCCGTCAACTTTTTTGCAGAATATCGTCTTGAAACCTCGATTATGTTTTTCGAGTAAAATTCTCACATTTACAGATTATATCTATGTATGTATGCGTGCCTTTGCCAAGAACTTCGGTTGTTCCTGTCTTCAAGAATTCTGGCGACGCCTCTGACCCTTCTAACTACCGTCCTATCAGTCTCCTACCCCTCTTCGGAAAAGTCTTCGAAGCCCTAATCAATACCGAGGTGGTTAACCATCTCACATCCCATGATCTGCTCTCAGACAATCAATATGGCTTCCACTTTGCCCGATCTACAGCTGATGTGCTTACGGCCATCACTGAAACTGTCTACCGAGCACTTCAAAATAACGGGGAAGCTTGTGCCGTGGGCCTAGACATCTCCAAAGCATTTGATAGGGTTTGGCATGCCGGCCTTCTTCGCAAGCTCCAGGGTTATGGCATTACTGGTCGATTGTTCAACCTAATACAATCATTCCTGTCAAACCGTGAATTGAAGGTCTTTCTCAACGGATTCTCCTCCAGTTCCTATCCCACGAACGCAGGTGTTCCTCAAGGCTCCATCCTAGGCCCCACCCTATTCCTTATCTACATAAATGACCTTCCTGGCGCCATAAATTCCCAAGTTGTGACACCACAAAAAACTTCTTGCCTCAAAAACAAATCTAGTGTCACTGACAAAAATAACCTTGCCGTGCGTCTCGAAAAGGACCTCCAATCGGTTGTGAACTGGGACAGGAATTGGCTGGTCAACTTTAATGATTCAAAAGCAAAACTGCTCTCTATTAGTCACCACAGAGATCCTTCCCTGCCCTCCATTAGAATGTCTGACGCTCAACTTCTCGAGAGCACCTCTCTGCGGCTGCTCGGTCTCACGTTGACTGTTGACCTGAGATGGAACAAATACATTGAGTCAATTGCTTCGTCCACAGCAAGGAAAGTTGGCTCCCTGTGCCGCGCCATTAAATTTTTCTCCCTGGAATCGATCCTCCAGATCTACAAATCAATAATTCGCCCTTGCATGGAGTATTGCTGACATATATGGTCTGGAGCCCCTTCTGTTTGCCTCGGGGTTCTTGATAGGCTCCAGAGGCGGATATGCAATATAATTGGCCCTGTTCTGGCATTTCGTCTACGGTCACTTTCTCACTGACAAATACTTTCATGGCAATTGCTCCGAGGAGCTGCATTCGCTGTTTCCTAGACTTCATGAGTTCAAGCGCCCTACGAGGCTGGCATCCCGCTCTCACCCTTTCACTGTCGAAACCCCTAAATGTAGCCGTCTCTTCTATTCCAATAGCTTCATGTCTCGCAACTCTCGCCTGTGGAATTCCCTTCCCTATTCCAGTTTCCCTGAGAGCTATAATCTCCAGCTATTCAAATGTAATGTCAATCGACATCTCCAGTTGCGTTGATCTATCCACTACTCTTCTCCTCATCCTTTCTTCTATCACTCCTATCTGATCTTGCTCCAAATTTTCTGTAACCCCTTGCGTCCTAGTGGCTTCCCGCCTTGCTTGGGGTGAAACGCTTAAAAAAAAAACTTCACTCGATAAACTTACGCATACATGCATATATATATAATTTTAAGTAATTAATGGATTTTTTAACCTAAGATTTTTCTTATTATTATGGGGGTCGGCCGGAAAGTTCATTGGTTGATCAAGATATAAATGTAGGTAAACACACACTTACATACCAGTTGGTAAACTAAAATGCATGCAAGTGTACCAGAATAAAACAGATGCTTCGTAAGTTGTATTTTGACACTTGCATGTCTTCTATTGATTTACTAAGCTTAGATGCGACACAAGGCCGAAGGTATGGGGGTTTCCAGTGAGGATCAAACTCACTATTCAGTCTTCATTGATGTCGCAAGACAAGCTTGTTAATCATTACACCACGCCGAAGTGTCCCTTGCATGTCTTTTAGCCTATCAACTGGTGTGTCAAGATACATTTATATAGGGTGGCCACTGAAAAACTGAAGGGTTTGAAAAATTCACAACTTGTTCATTTTTCATCTTTTTTATTTTATTTTATTTTTTTGCAGGTTATAGAGAATCTCTTGGGAATTGAAATGGCTATGTATGATGACCAGCAATGAGTAAGACTTAACAACTTAAGACTTTGGCAATTTCAACCATGGAAAGATTAACAATCAAACAATGTGTTAAAGTTTCAACAATGGAATTAGAAAAATTGTTCGTAAATTCAAACAAACTGGGTCGGTGGCAGATGTGAAAACACCTTTGTGTGCTCGTTTACGCCGTTCAGCTGAAAACATTGCTGCAGTGCATGAGAATGTGGCCGAAAATCCAGACCCCTCTCTTCGTCACCGCACGCAGGAATTGAACCTCTCCACAACAACGTTACATCATTTCCAGTTGCACCCTCGGTTGGTCGATTATGTTGACCAAAAAATCGCGAAGTGCATTTCTGTTTGAACGTCCATTTTCGTAACAGGCTTCGATAACGTTAACACGTTGTTTGATTGTTAATCTGTCCATGGTTGAAATTGCCAAAGTCTTTAGTTCTTAAATCCGAAAGAAAAAGAAAAAAAATCATTAGACGCTTAAACTTAATTCACATTTAAAATCGGTCCTAGTTATTGGAACACCATTTATATTCTGATTGAGCATGTTCCAAGGAAGGTTTTAATAAACTATTTAAACATTTTTTACAATAATATTAACCCTGTACAAGGCCCAAGAGCAACTCGTAATAGAGAGTTATAAAGACGAACAATTTAAGGGGGTATTTAGGCAAGATAACGGTTGTTCTAAACTTGAACAGTTTAAGATTGTAGTGATCAGTGAAGCATCCTCTTTGGATTCGGTTCCACAAAGCAACGGTTTGGGAGTAGAATTTACATCTCACCCAATGGAATACGAAGGGATAGTGGTTCGCTACAATGTGCGTGGTGTGAAGATCTGAACTGGTGAAACTAAAGAATGCACTTCATTTAAACACTTTCCATTGAAATAGCGTTAGAGCAGCGAGAGACTTGCGACGTTTCGTCAGTGATGGATGGTAGGGTGGAAAATAATTCATCACCCACAAGGACGCGGAGCCGTTTTGGATTCTATCAAGATTGGAAAGTGAAGAGTGGGCAGCTCCTGCCCAGATCTGGTTTATGTAAATGTAGAGAATAGCAAAAGGAGTCAAGTACTTACTAGAGCGGTACTGGGAACCGAATTTAAACGTTTGCATTAGAAAACGCAGTAAAAAAAAAAAGAATTGCTTTTATATTTTAGCGTTTCCAATTTCAATTCCACGTCATTTGATTATATTTTAATTAACAATGAATCTAATGAAAAATATCCCATACTTTTGTTTAATAAACAATGAGTCTTTTGCAAATTATTATTAATAAATTATTTATTCTATATAAAAAAAAAAAACAATATAAGAAAGGTAAAATTTATTAAAAAATATTAAATAAGTTTCTATTTATTTACTTACATAAATCCTGGTCCATTCATTTACTATATTTTTAAATAAACAGTACAAAATTAAACTGAAAATCTTTTTTATCTAGATTTCTGGAATGATGAGTTATCATTATTTACAATATTTATATTCTGATTATTGTCTTCATCTTTGTTGTTTTCATCACAACATTTCGACCTATGTAACTTCCGGCCTTCCTCAGGTGTATATCGATCCGGATAACCTGCAGAGAATTCTGAATTGAACGCTTTATTTAATCTAGACCAGGGGTTTTCAAACTTTTTGACTTGCGGACCCCTTTATATTTCAGGCTTTACTTTAGGGACCCCCTTATAAACGCTTATGAAATTTATACATAAATATTTGCTGAATATAACATAATTTTGCATTAATGCAATAAAAGCTGGTTTAAAGCTTACTTTCGACATAAGTGTTCAAATAAATTAATGCTGCATGTTGATGCAAAATGTAACAAAATTAAATTTTGTTATATTAAAATATTAATTTTACATGTAAATGAAAACAGTAATAGTATTTAACAAAATAGTTTTATTGTCAATTACACACAGGAATCATAAAATAGATCCAAAATTCAAATCCTTTGGTTCCTTCTCTGCATGAATAGAATCCATTATCTTTATCAATTTAAGATACAAATTATATTAGTATATCTAATCTATGAAATAGTTTATTGAATCAATTTATTTCATGATCCGCCTATAAGTTACTTATAAGCGCTTATAAGTTGCACGTCACCCATAAAAAAGTCTTTGCTGTCCACGGACCCCCTATCTTGTCCTTGCGGACCCCCTGTGGTCCACGGACCACAGTTTGAAAACCCCTGATCTAGACTGTTCTCGTCCCACTGCCCATGACTAGTAATATCGTCTAGTTTTTATGATTTATTTAGTACTGTTCAGTTTCCACTGAGTGCTAGTACACACTAAACTACCCAAAAATTAAAATCACAACCACTATGTCACTAAATTTATAAAAATCGCTTTTATTCACTAAGCCACTGACTTGAAGCGTTCAGTTCAGAATTTAGAGGGCATAATGGCCAAAATGCTGTAATAACGACAGCAAAGATAAGGACAATAGTCCGAATATAGCGTAAATAATGAAAGTGATATGTTTACAAGAATATATGGGTATCAGTTCATTTAATAAATTGATTATTTATTTTAAAATTGTAAATATCTTACATGAAAGATAAAAGCTCTCTTTCCTTAAAAATAAATTTCCACTTTTTATACATAGCATAAAAAATCTTAAAAAAAAAACAAAAAAACAGGTGGAACAAGTTAGATATCTGGGAAGCGTATGAACAGAGGGCGAAAAGTGTGACACGGAAATCCCAAGCCACATTGGGATAGCGAAAGATGCCTTCCAAAAGCTAAGCAAAGTATTAAGAATTAGAAATATAACGTTAGAAACAAAGAAAAGAGTACTGAACTATTAAATAATAATCAGTCTTCCAATATGGCAGAGAATGCTGGACAATCTCCTTGCATATGAAGAAGAGATTTGAAGCAACAGAAATGTTGTTCCATAGAAGGATGCTGAGAACATCATGAATGTTTGGCGGAGTAGGGTTTGGAATTTATTAAGAACTACAAAATACAGGAAATTGTGGAGAGCCATGGCCACCAAAGTCCTGAAGAGACACGGCACATAAAGAATACAAAAATAGTTTCCTTCCTTGGAACCTGCTGAATCAGAATAAATATGGGTTGAAAGAGTTTAACTATTGTGGTTGAGGTGTTTAAGTCAGGCAGACATACGCTCAAAAGATTCAGTTAAAGATTCTTTACTTTATATATTTATTTAAATAGTAACCCACTCCACCAAACAAACAAAAAATATAATGAATATTGTTATAATCAATGATGTCGTGTTTAAATAAAATATTATTGTCCATACTGAATAATAGTACTGGTATTATTTTGTTATAATATACGGGCACCGCCGGGTAGCCCTGCTAGTCTCTCTCTCTCTCTCTATATATATATATATATATATATAAGAATATGAATGTATTTGGACAGACCGGAGTCAGACCAGAGGACGGTTATTTTAAAAAAGTTCTCAATACACAATTTTTAAAAATTCAAAGTGTAAAGCGTATTGTTAAAAGATTGAAAAATTTTAACACGACCCAGGCTTCAACCTTACGATCTGATGATCTATTTTGTAAATAATTCATATATATATATATATATATATATATATATATATATATATATATATATATATATATAAAGAAATAATTAATCTTTGGCCGTTCTAGTAGCCTTCGTTGAGTGTTGACATTATCAAGCATTTTTTACTCTCTCAGCTAGATAGACTAGACGTTGAACACAAAATTGCTATGTATATAGGTGTTGCATTTTGATCTTTCTTCTTTCCTTGTTCAGGGATTTTTTCTTGTCTAAGGTATTAGGTCTTTTGGCAAGTTGTCTATTGGTCGCATGAACATTGTTGAGATCTTTAGCATATATATATATATATATATATATATATATATATATATATATATATATATATATATATATATATATATATATATTAGAATTGCAACCTTCTAGCATGCCAGAGTAGGGCCAACAGATGTTTCACTCTGAAGGTGGCGTGATGCCTCTAAGCATGGTGAGGGTCGATTCCAAGAATATAAGACAGTTTTAGCTCTGACACGCCACCCCCTATAAAAAAGGAAAACAAAAAAATGTGATTCTCAACTTCGTTCTTTTTGTTTTTGATTCACTATGAATTTTCAGCTCATCATCTCTGGAACTCATTCATTTTTATGTCTTTGTTTTTATTTTACTTTCTAAATTCTTCTGTTCTTTCATTTTTCTTCTTTCTTTCCAGGTTTATTTTTCTTGTTTTAATTCCATTTTTCTTGGCTTTCAGCTTTTTTTATCATATTTTTATTTTCTCACTTTTTCATTGGTTTTTATAAATATATTTCTCCTTCCCTTCTTCCTTTTTTTCCTTCATTTTTTTTTTGTCCATTTTCTAATTTTTCTTCAGCCCATTTTCTTCTCGTTCTCTTCGTCCTTCTTTTTTTTTCTTTTCTAGTTGGTCCTTCCTTTCTTATTTTTTCTTCTTCGTTATTTGCTTGTTCATTTTGGTCTCTTTTTTAAAAATGATTCCTCTTCTTTCATTTTTATTATCCTTCCATCATTTCCTCCTTTTCTCTATCTTATTTTCTTTCTCTTCGTTTTAACTTCTTAATTCTATTTTTCTATTTAAACCGAACAAGACTTAAACTATTTGCTAAGAGAATTTACTGAACTTAGCTTACACTACGTCAGATTTTATTATGCAAGTCACTGTTTTTACAATAAAATTAATATTAAACAACCGATGCTGGGAACATTTTTCAAGCTATATTTACGTTAAATAATAATGTAAGTTTGTACGGGACATAAAGTAGGGGATATATTTTCTATAGTTATTAAGTAATAAATTGATCCCCCTTACAATTATTACACTACGTCAGATTTTATTATGCAAGTCAAACTTTTCGGAATAAAACTGGTATTAACCAAATGATGCTGGTAACATTTTGCAATTTTATTTATATGAACAGTACATTGTGTGTTCACCCTTATTTTAAGAAAATTATAATAACTTGTTTTGTTGATGTTGTGGTGTAGCGTTATCATTAAGACTAAATCACTCATGCGTAAAATTATTGTTTAATATGTGGCTTTGGAGCTTTCACCAAACGTGGATATTCCTTACGTAATGTGACTCCTTGCTTTTCCCTTCCGGTGGAACGCTTTTGTAAGCTTCCGGTTGTCCCACGTGTGCACACTCTAAGCACAGCTAGACTGACCACCTGTTTACATATCGTGGTAAGCCCCTAGCATTCTGTGACACGTGAATATGCATCTGGTCTCTGTGGTCAACCTTCTTATACACTTGGCTTCGAGTATAAAGTCCATTTTGGTATATTTTATACATATTGAGGTCATCACAGGTCAACTCCTCTTAGAACAAGTTCCTTATTGGCATTAACTTTGATTCAGACCATCTGCTATTTCCTGGCTTGAATCACATATTACAATGTTTATGCAAACAGAAGGCAACATAAACTCTTATTCAGAAATAAATCCGAAAGATACGGTCGATTAATTCTATGTACTATATACCCGAATAAATTAGTTTATTATTTTACGTGTTAAATTGGTCTTCTTGACATTCTTCAACCTTCATCAGTCTTTCATTCATTGATTTGTTTATGGAAACAGGGCGAGTAGTAACTAAGCAGCACTAAAGCAAGGAGTAGACGAGATATCCCTTGACACAGGCAATAGAACGATAACAATCTACCCCGTAGATTAAATAAAGAACAT
Organism: Acanthosepion pharaonis; assembly: GCA_903632075.3. Taxonomy (NCBI): domain Eukaryota; kingdom Metazoa; phylum Mollusca; class Cephalopoda; order Sepiida; family Sepiidae; genus Acanthosepion; species Acanthosepion pharaonis. Next base: position 1,670,328 of record CAHIKZ030000779.1, on the reverse strand, counting down.
AAGAACAAAATTCAGAAGCAGCTCTACTCAATGGAAAAATATCTGTTAAGTCAACTCTAACACAGGAGAGAACATTTTTTTAATCAATTCATCCCAAGCAAGGCGATAATGCCACTAAGACGGAAGGGGCTACTGTTGGTGAAAGTGAAGGAAAAGACTTTAGAAGGAACCGGAAACCCAATCCTAAACAAGAAACAAGTGATAAACGTCTTCTCCTGTTCAAAATTGGGGAGAGGTGTGAACCGGGCGATAGGTGAACCTATCTATTTCTATAACATGATCAGGAACTGTGTGTACTCAATTCGTTGCAGCTGTGGCAAAGGATATAACAACACTTTCTGATTTCTTTTGAGATTATATCTTTCTTACGACATCTTTTGAGATTATATCTTTCTTAAGCACAACTATCAGTAAATATGCTATTATATTGGGAGGACCGTGGAGGTAGAATTCTTACCTTTTTACCAGGTTACGTGCTAATAACCCTGGTAAAATGCATGAATTCTTCTTTCCTCAGCTATGGGTGGCAACTCGGAGAAGCACAACTTTGAGTTAAGCGTGGTGAGTTCGGCTATGCCATTGACGACATGAGGTCACTTAGAGAGGAGTTCCTCCAAGGAATAAGAAGGCTCTGAATCTGGATACTATTATATTAATCTGCCAAGTGATGAATAATATTTGGATTGTATAAGATATCACACTACCAAATAAGTTATTGCAAATATTTCTATTAAAAACAGATAAGCTGAAATTCACATACTATATCTATCTTGAAATTTTTACTAGCATTGGTTGATTAATATTTTGGGGAAAGCATCTTACATAGTCGATACAAAGCTATTAGCGTAGAATGCCCAGTGAGGACCGAACTCACGAACGTAACAACAGTCTACAAGTTTAATTTACACAGCTATTACCCCAAATCGAAACATCTCGGTACCATGTTTCTTTTTTCTTCTCGTTTTCTTATATTTTAAGAATTTTTTCTTCATTTTATGTTTTCTATATTCATTCATTAAGTCAGTTACTCATTCACTTCCTTCTTTTTCTCTACTTTTTTTCCTTTCTTTCTTTCCTTCTCACAATGTTTTTTTCTCATAATTTGCTTTTTAAATAATCATGTTCTTTGATTTACTTCCTCTCTCTCTTTTCATTTGATATTTTTCACTTCTTTTAATCTCTCATACCTTCACTTTTATTCTTTTATTGCTACTCTTTTTCTTTCTTTTTTCTTCCTTCCTTCCTTGTTCGTAGCCATTTTCTTTTTTCTTTATGACTATTGTTTTTCTTTCTTTCTTTCTTTCTTTCTTTCTTTCTTTCTTTCTTTCTTTCTTTCTTTCTGGCTACTCTTTCTTTCTTTCTTTCTGGCTACTCTTTCTTTCTTTCTTTCTTTCTATCTTTTTATAGCCATCTTTCTTTTGTACATTCTTTCTGGTCACTCTTTTTCTTTCTTCTAGCTTTCTTTCTGTCTATATAGTTACTTTTTTTCTTTCTTTCTTATTATAGCCATCTTTTTTTCGTTCTTTCTTTCTTGTTCCTCTTTTTCATTCTCACACTTTAGTTACTCTATTTCTTACTTTCTTTCTCTTTCTACCATTTTTGTAGCCAATTTCTTTCTTCCTTTATGAGTATGCTTTCTTCCATCCTTTCGTTACACTTTTTCTTTCTATCTTTCTTTCACACTGGTTACTTATTTTCGTTCTTTTTCTTTTTTTCTTACTTCTTTTTTATAACCACTTTTTTCTTTCTTAATGGCTACTTTTTACTAATTTTCTTTCTTCCTTTTTATAGGCTTCTTTTTTTCGTTCTTTCTGTTTTCATTCCTTCTTTCTGTTTACATTTTTTCTTTCTTTCTTTTTCTCTTTCTTTCTTCTAAACTGTCTTACGTAATTTCTTACGTAATCTGTATTTTTAACTCAGTCAATTAAAAATACCTTTTCTCATCGTCACACTTTACCCTTTCCTCCGTCAACTTCTCTTTCTCCCCTTTTTTCATAATTGCCTCCATCTTTTTTTTTTTTTTTTTTTTTTTGTCTTCGTTATTTTCTATCTTATTTCTCTCGTTCTATTTTCGGGGTTCCACCGGTTCTTTAACAAGCCCAGGAAATGTTCCAGACAAATATTTTAAATACTTTAAATAAAGGAATTAAATCATCACACTTATCTGAAATGTAATTTTAAGAACCGCGAAAAATACTTTATTAGATGAAATTAATGGTCACAGATATTAATGACTTACGATTTTAGTTTATTTTATTTATTTTTAGTTATTAATTATCTAATACAGTGTTTCTCAACCTTTTCTTACTTCACAGTGCACTCATAGAATAACTAAATCTCTGGTGCGCACTTTAAATTTTAATAAGGAAAAATTAGTCATTACTAATCTTGTTTAAAACTCATCAAAAAATAAAAGCTCTAATTAAATGCCGTATTTGATGGCATGTATACTAAAGATAACATGGACCGTACATGTGAGCAACGACGATGTTTTAGAGAAATGGACAAAAAAGGAACACTTTTACTTAGTCCCAAGAAGGGATAACTGAAATTTCTATGGCACATAATAACGAAAGAGTGCTTTAATAGCAATTTGGTACTGAAGATATACGTCGTAGTTGGCTGTAACGTATAATTACTAATCTTGTTTAAAACGCATTAAAACCGGAAGTTTTAATTAATTACCGTATTTTTTGGCATGTAAGACCCCCTTGCGTAATAATAGTCTTCCTGTATAGCAGTGGATGCTGGGCATTCTCCTAACAGATGAAGAAGAAACTTGAAGCAATAGTTATGCTGTTCTACAGAAAGATACTGAGGATAACATGGTCTGTACATGTGAGCAACGACGAAGTTTTAGAGAAAATGGAAAAAGGAGACATTTTTACTTAGCATCAAGAAGGGGTAATTGAAATTTCTATGGCACATAATAAGGAAAGAGGGCTTGGAAAATTTGGTACTCATAGCACAGATTGAAGTCAAGAGGAACAGAGGAAAACAGGCGAGCTTGAGTATTTACTCAAGCTCGCCTGTTTTGATGGCGGAACAAAGTTTGCGAGAGATAACAAAAAGATAAAATCTATTAAGAACTCCGAAGGACAGAAAATTGTGGAGAACCATGATCGTCAACGTCCTAAAGGGACACGGCACATAGAAGAAGTAAATGGCCGAAAAATACTGTCTCATATTCGGAATTGTTTTGATAAACGTCATTGATGACCAATGATTGAAGATCGCCTAATTCCATTATACAGTAATCTTCTTCTTCTATGTGCTTTGTCCCTTCAGGACGTTGGCGATCATGGCTCTCCACAATTTCCTGTCTTTTGTCGCTCTTAATAAAATTTTTCTTTTGTTATCTCTCCTAAACCTTGCACCGCATTTAGTGTAATTTAATCTAAGTACATTTTCAGAGTTCAGGCGGAAACGTTTAAAGTATAGATCTGAAGCAGACTTTTGAAGGAACCGGAAACCCAATCCTAAATTGAAAACAAGAGATAAACCTCTACTCCTATTCGAAAGACCGTAATACAATTTTATTAACAACTTCACAAAAAGATTTTCTATAAAAATATTGTTAATTTAATTCGTATAGGGCTCGGTTTACCCATTAGAAAATGGTAAAACATGCTAAAAGGGCGTGCGTCAAATTACGCCCTTTTGAAATGAAGCCAACTATTTACTACAAACAAAAACAATCATATAATAGTTGCTTACAAAATTTACTAATCAGAACCAAATTGCTTTCAGTAATTCTGACATCAATCTTACCTCCCAGATATTTGATGTCACATAAATTCAGTAATATAATCTTCCATTAATGAACACCAAGTGTCATGTACGGGATTAACTTTAGATTTAATCCTATGCTATAGTGCTTACACTGAATTTGATAAAACTGATGAAATTCCAGAATTCCTGCCTGTATTGGTTGATAAGTGTTTCTTTATTGTTATTTAATTTTCTTTTGTTGCTTAGTATTCAACACTGTATTTAATTCCTGTATAATACGTTATTCTACACACCCGTGTATAACGCACACCCCTAACCTTAAGCTACGAAATTCTGGAAAAAAACTATAACACGCATTAACAGTTTAGAATTTGGAGCAGCCAAATTAAACCTAAATTTATTAAACTTTTAATCAAGTTCGTATCGATTAAAAATGAAAATTTGTATACTTTACGTGATGTTCTGAAGGACAAAATTTACACATTTATTTAGAGCAAAAAGGACAGGTATGTTCATACAAAAATGTAAAAAGCTTGGCGTGAAAATAAAACAACACTAGGAGAAAAAATTATAAACTCTAATCTCTAATCTGGATCCGCATGAAGCAGGTGATCCTGATGGTATCCCTGTAATAGTCATCAAGTAATGTACTCTCGACTTGGCTCCTCTCTAAAATCTACAATAAATACGTCGCTGACATTTGCTTTCCTAGTTGTTGGAAATCCTCCTCTGTTGTCCAAGTCTTTAAAAACTCAGATGTACCGTCAGACCCCTTGAACTATCAACCTATTAATATTCTACCTCTTTTTGGCAAACTACTAGTCAACTCCGAATTGGTTAAGCACTTCACTGGTGCAGGGTCTTCTTTCAGATAGGCATTATGGCTTTCGCTTCTCTACGTCAATTGATGTACTAATGATTATTGCTGAAATAATCTATCAAGCTTTAGATAAGACTGGTGAAACTTGAGATTTGGAAATCCCGAAAGCGTTCGACAGTGTTTGGCTCATAGGTTTTTTTCACAAGTTGAATAGCTACGGTATTTCCGAATGATTTTTTTTAACTAGTTCAATCTTATCTAGCCGCGAAATGGAAATTATCCTGAATGGTCGCCCTTCCAAATCTGGACCTTTCCTCTGGCCGGTCGGACCAGTCAAGTTACTCGGCATCTGGTTTGGTCCCGATCTATTGCTGAAAATGAATTGTTCGGAGGTGCAGGAGAAAGCCAAGGTCGCAGTTCTGGAGGAATCTTTCCTTAAAGCGGGGGGGGCTTTAAAAAGGTGTCTCGCACAACTACCCGATTCTCCTTTACTGACTCTTGTACTTCCCCTTCCGTCTACCACACTCATTTCATTAGTAAGGCTCTTGTGGGTAGGCAAGTCCGCTAAGGTACCTCGGAAGATCTGTTACCTCCACCCCTCTGAAGGCGGCCTGAGTATGCCTAGCGTTATAGCCGCCATCATACACTTTGCATCGCGTTCCTAGATCGAATGTGTCGCGAATCGGACGAGGAGAGCGAATTCTGGAAGGAAGACGCTCATAAGAATTTCCCATCCCTGAGAAGTGTGCACTCGTTCGAGGAGGAGGGCCCGTTTAACTTGAGGCGAGTGATCCTTCTATCGTAAATGTCGTATTGCAATGAAATATATTACGGGCGACGGATGGCCTCTCCAACGTCCAGGCGTTGTCTCGAAGGGCATTATATCATGTATTAGGGGATCCGTACGAGATTATATGATTGACGAGCTCAATATGGCTGTGAGCGCCCGGGTTGAAATGCCTCAATAATGATGAGGCATCACTCATCAGGCTGGTGATTCGTAGGGCTCTCTGGCTCGGCAAAAGGCTTTTTTGGCGGGCTTGGAGAAATCTCCAAACTGCGTCCGCTGTGATAGGGATGTGGAGACCTTGGGTCACGGTTTCTTTCATTGTAGGCTTGTAGTCCCGTTGTACAAGTTTATTGAACGCATCATGGTTCGCATGCTGCGCGGAAAGTTCTTTGTGCTCGAAGCCAGTTCTATCTGTAGCAATGTGGTACCGCCGTTGACGTGTTCTTTTTGCTTAATAGTGAGTCACGACTTGGACGATGCGTTAGGGGGAATTCTATTAGGGTGAGAAGTTCACTTCTTTCCAACTGATCTTGTACATTAAGCATCTGCTTAAAGTTAAGATTAGGACGGAGAAGCGTCGGCTCCCTTCATTAGAATTTGGCAAAAGGTGGGTGAATCTTGTTCGTTTGTGTCGAGTAAAAGGGTCCGACTTGGAGTAGCATTAGGATATTGAGCTGTCTTGAACATTGGCAACCCCGTCCGAAATTAGATTAGTTTAGGGTTGTTTTTTGTCTTTTAGTTTCTTCCGTTAAGTTAACTTAGCTAGTGGATGTCTGCTCATTAGCACCTTTTATTTCTGTCCTTATTTTCTTTAGTTTAATTCCCCCCTTCCTTTCCCTGTTTATGTGAGCAGAGACTTCAGTTCTCTGGGAAATGCGAGGCAACTTTCGTTTCAGGTGTGATTTCCGTTTTTATTGTCAAGTTCGAATGAGTGTGTGTTTGTGTGAGTGTTTAGACGAACGAGTGTTGTATATTATTAAAGTCCTGCATTGATTTCGTCCAGTTAACGGATGTTTCTGTCACAATTAAGGATTGTAGGGTTTTTTTTTATTACTAACACTATTTTATATAGTTTCTTGTAAATAGTTTTTATTCATTTTCTAAATACACATTGTGGTTCAGATTTTAAATTGTTATTGTTTTTCCCTCCCCGCATAGACAAGAATTGTACATATGGGGACTAGTTAGGACTTCATAGAGACATTGAGGTATTACGGTGGATGTTGTTAGAACGGCAAGTAAGAATGTTTTGTTTTGGTGTAAGGATTATTGTGGTTCGTTTGGGTTAGTGATTTCAGTCCTTTCCCCATTCCCAATTTTGGCCTTGTGCCACATTTTATATATATTATACAAATAAATATTGTAGCCAGTAATACACAAGTTATGCTTTTATTCACTATCTGGCCGGACTGGGATCAAAGTGTAGTATGCTCTCCTCATCTTTATTTGTAATAGTAATATTAGCTGTTTCCATGTGAGGAAACATTCGGTATTTATTGACCGAACAGCCTGTGATACTCACGGTTGAAATTTCTAAAATCTTTTTATCAAAAACAATTTTTCAAGAAAATAGCTTTCTCAATTCTACTGTTATCTCTCTTTTCAGTAATGACAAGGTTTTCCTTCCTAACCTTTTGTTCGGAATACCGTGAACCCGACAATATCTTCATTATGTCATTCTGTCGCTCTTCCACTTATATAAGATACTAAATTTTAGTTATTGCTGCTATTAAAAGTCCTCAAGTGATGCAATTTCTGTTACTTGATACAGATCTTTGTGTGTGGTTCTGTAGCGCCAGACCACGCGGTTCGAAGAAAGATGGCCATCTCTCAAACTACACGGTTAAGTCGATGAATGCCATTTGCAAGCTGCTAATTTGCATAATCTCGCGTCACATCCAATTAAGCCCATCGCATGCTACACACTTTTCGTATACACCCTTTTGCTCATGTAAACACTGTTACGAGAGCAAATTAACCAGACACCAGTAGCGGACGCACACGGGTGAAAGAGAAGTACGAACCCACAATACAAGTTTTTTACAATATATCTTAGAGCGTATCAAGTTAGTCTCGAAGATCATTAACGAAGTTCTTTTCTTACCAATGTTCCATGAATGTGCCATAAATCTTAGACTAACATTAAGCTTAGTAATTACCTAGGGAGGCTGGTGTATGGTTTGGGATACAAATATATATATATATATATATATATATAGCCTTACATCTAAAGTGCCGTATGACAAACCTCAAAAGTTGTAAAAAAATAAAACCAGGAACTCAGTTCCTGGACAGCAGTCAACCTAAACAGAAATCTTTCCTTATATTTCACGACGGGAGATAAAAGTTCCACATGCTTATCTTCAGTAAATCACCGTGATCTTTAAGAAGTTTTTAAATTCCTTTGTCATTTTTTTAATGTTTATTACCAATGTCTGATAACTTATATAGCAACATGGACAACTTAGTTTTAGTACCTTAACTCTACCGTATATTTACAATTATCACCATTTATATGCAACTATAAATAAATAATATAATAGACAAAACATATATGGGGTTATACGATATAATATATTGTATATAATACATATATACAACCATACAATAGTTGTACATATGTATTATATATTACCCAATCGTTGTCTATAAATGCTGCTGTGCAAATAATGTAAATGGTAAACGAGAATTCTGCGACTCGAGTTCGTATTCTGGTAGAGTTCGTTACATTCAACTTCGTGTAAATATTGTTCAGTCCTGGGTATGACAATAAACTACATCTGGCAGCAAGGCCTCGGCTCGGGAGGTTTCGAGGAGTATGGAAGCACTTCTTAATTACTGTTGTTCCCAGGTCCATCCTCCCCAGGGTGGTAGCACTTTTTAGGGTCCCATCTATGGGAAAACAGTTAACTTCAAAATGGGGTCAAAACACGTCGAAAGTGAAAAAATAGATTTTTATAGTAAAAATACCAAAAAAAACAAAAAACAGCAATAAATTTAAAAATATATATATATATTAACAGTAATACTTTTTTGGAAAAAATAAAAATATTGCCAGCAATATATTTTTGGAAAAAAACATTGCCGGTAATACAGTTTTGGCAAAAAAATACCAGCAGTACATTTGACACTGGACAAAAAACCTCTTTACAAAAATACGTCAATGAAACATTATCTACAAACTGATTTCTTATAAATAATGCATATTCTATTCACATGAACCTATCCTAAAATCTCGTCGGCATTAAGTAACTCAGTAACTCATTGTTGGTATACTGAAAAACAAAATAAATCAAACCAAACCAAATATTGTTGAATTTATCTCTCCTCCTCCTAGTAAGGCAGACTGGACTCTTCAATCTTCTAGTCTAGAAGAACACCAACTCTGATTTCAAAATTAGTTGGGCATGGGACTAGTAACTCCATCCCGTAAGAAAAAAAAAAACATATTTACTCCAGAATCCACAGTAGCAACGCCTAGCGTGTTGAGAGCGTTGTCCTCCATAATCCTTAGTGGAGTCTACGTGACTTGATTGAGTGAGATATTAATGTTGAATTGCCCACATTACCTAGAGTCAACTTATATCCTACATTTCTATTCTAACGCTCTAAATGGCTTTACAAATGCTAATAAAAAATTGTTGAGTGGAATATCCTCACCAATCCTAAAAGCTGGCTTCGTCGGGCTATTCACAACTGAAGTGACATTAATTCCCACAGAGTGACGCGTCATTGCCATCTTGTAATAGACTATTAAACTTCATAAATATATTACACTACGTAAAGTATTAGGCTGTTCGGAAAATAATGCCTGATTTTTTTAATCACGTTCACCCCAAGCAAGGCAGTAAAGCCACTAAGGCACAAGGGGTTACTGGGTGTGGAAGTATCAGAAAGCAGAAACATTACTACGGAGCGAGAACAAAAGAAGAGTAATGGTGAGGAAAGGAGACAGCGATTGACATTGCATTGACATTTTTGAAGGTCAAAGTTGGCTGGAAAGCATGGAGCCGGAAGGGATTTCCACGAGCGAGAAGTGCGAGAAAATAAACTGTTAGCTTAGAACTTGCGGTTACATCTAGCCAACTCAACTATAAATTGATGAGATCTCATCGGCATTCTAGTATTGCGTTTAAATTCATAAAGTCTAAGTACCCTAGCGAAGAGAGATATTTATTCCGCAACATTTACAGAAATCTGGCACAAGGCTAGAATGGGAAATGAAAAAAAAAGGATGGTCTTCTACTGTCTTAACATTAAACTTAGCTCACCACGATCACTGACCCAAACATACCACAATATTCCTTACACCAAAATAACGCATTCTTACTTATCATTCTTATTACAGCCACCATAATACCTAAATGACTCTATGCAAATCCTAACTTGTCTCCATATGTACAATTCATGTCTGTGGGGATGGGGGAGGAGTAAAATAACCATAGCGAAGAGCTCATCCGAATAATTATCATGAAAGTACTTATAGAAGAGGTACAGAGAGGCAACTTTACGGTGGTGGAAAAGAGACTGCACCCGAGACGCCAGATCAGGACCAATAATATTGCTGATTATTCTTCAAATTTTATCAAGGATCTCTAAATATACAGCAGGAGCACCGGACCATATGTGGCAGCAATATTCTAAGCATAGACGAATGGTAGACTTATAGATATGTAAGATAGATTCAGGAGAGAAAAATTGTCGAGCACGACACAATGAACCAACTTTCTGAGCAATTGATTAGAATAAATCTCTAATATATTATTATAATAGTTGCACAAACACATATTTTCTTCCATGTATCGGGTACCTTCATTATATTGGCGATCAAGGCTCTCCACAACTTCCTCTTATTTGTAGCTCTTAATAACTTTTGTCTTTTTGCCATCTCTCCCAAATCCTGCTCTGACATCATTCACTCAAGCTCGCCAGATAGGTTATGCGTTGGTTTTCTCTGCCCTTCTTGCCTTCGATCTGTTCTGTGAGTATCAAATTTTCCAAGACATCTTTCCTCATTTAAGCGTCCTCTTTGTTAATTTTATATCAAACTTTCTGAATTTAATTTAAAATGTTACATAGCCCTTATCTTGAACACGAAAAAAGAGGAGATACGTTTGTGACACTGGCAAACAGAAAGAAAGTTGTTAAGTTAAAAAATACAAGCTTAGAACAAGAAGAAAAGGAACAGAACGATAGACAGAAATAAAAGAACGATAGTCAGACTGAGAGAAAGGAGCGAGATTTCTGTTAATTTTGAAAGTCTATTTGTTTAGGCAGAAGTAACTTTGTAGTTAATGATTCTATACCAAGAACTAATACTTCTGTACAAAGAACGATATAAACCACATAGAAATAGACCCTGAATAAATAGGTACCTCCATGAGATCGCTAAAAAAAGCATAGCATGATGAAAAAGACGCCAAACTTGACGAAAACAAAAATTTTATCGTCTAAATGTGTATGTTATTATTAAGAGGAAAGATCAAAGTATTTTGGGGAGATATTTTTACATTTTTTAATCGTCCTAGCACGTCCGAAATTTTCGTTAAAAATCTCCGTTTGAAATTCTTTTAAAAATTAATTATCATTTTTTTCAAAACTTATTTTAAGAAAATCAGAAATTATAATGTTTATTTAGAATATTTTGAACCAAGCTTAGCTTAGCTCCTGCGCCGAAAAAATGTAATTTGAAAATAAAACAAAGCAGGTCATAACATTTCGCGTCACTTAACAGGTGATGAATGACATATCGATGGCTTACGTGAGGATAATTTTTTCTACGGAAGGAGAAAAATGAAATTATTTAGATTTAAGTGAACAAATTATTTACCTCGTTATTTTTAAGGAAAACTTTCAGCGCTCTAATTTTTTTTTTTTTTGTACTTAGTTTTCACCTTTATGTTTACAATGCTTTATGGAAAATATATTATAAAGAAATTAAAATAAGACTGTTAAGAGTGAGATTGAATTTCATAAGAAATTTATAGGTACCTTTCTTATGAAATTTTATCAGAAGTGTACATAAAATACTATAATTTTATGTACATTTATTTACATTTTACTGTGTTATTTGTATTTCCATTCATTTTATTATTAATTTTGTTATTTTATTTATGGAAAAAATGTCATAACTGAGATTAATATAAAAATAAGATCATATAAATTTCATAAGATGATACTGATACTTGTAGGTACCCTTCTCAGTTGAAATTGAAAAATCAAATTAACTTCTTCACACGTGTTTCGCAAAAGTAAAGGTCTTAACAGCGGAGAACAATGCTTAACTCAAACAACGCAACTTAATTGTATTCTGGTTGGTCTTCCGTACTTTATAATTACAGCCCGATTATAAACACAAAATTACATTTCTTAATTACTGCGGTCCTTCTGATTAGTCAAAATGATACAATTTACAACGCGCTAAAAAAAGATCTATCTCATAAGGACACTTAGGAAAGCCGATGCGGCTTTTAACTAATTTTATATTTTAACAGCTTAAATGCAAAAATCTATTACAATTAAAGAAATAACAAAAAATTGTATTAAAAATTCATTTTACATTGAAAAAAGTTTTTGCTTTCAGAAAATATTGTCCATATTCGTAAAAACAACTAAAAGCAAATAAAAGTATAAATATAATATCTTTGTTTTATTGAGTTTTGTATGTTAGAATTCAGAGCTGATTTTCAGGTAGGGGGGTGTCCAATTAAAAACAAAATAAAACATGATTTGCATTCCTCAAAGCCTTGTGCTTTTAATTATTGTAATTACTAAACTAGACTCGATCGAATTTCTAGAGTTTTCATAAAATTAGTTATGGGGAGTAATAAGTATAAAAAATATTTCTGCCATGACTTTAATAAAAAATTTTTAATAATTTCATAATAATTTCGATCATCTGTGAATAGTTTCTGAAAGTTTCATTAACATCTGACAATTATTTCTGTTTTTGCATGATTTTCCAACTTAATGTGTGTCATACAAAAAAACGTGCTAAAAATTGTATTTTACTTTACTAGTTCCGGTGATACAAAGAGAAACAAAGATTTTTAAATCAAAACTCAGAATGTTCTAAAAAGAAGGAAAAAAATTTTAAAATAATTAAATCTTTCCTCTTAATAATAACATGAACATTTAGACGATAAAATTTTGTTTTCGTCAAGTTTGGTGTCTTGTTCATCAAACTATGCACTTTTTTTAGTGATCTCATGGCGGTATCTAAATAAATAACTGTTTTTTTCTTCATTTCGTCTGCAAAAATATTTTTATTCTTCCTTTGTAACATAGCTTCGCCGGGATCTAGCCAACGCTACGATTGCTGACGACAATTTGAACTTTGCCAGCCCTGTGATCAATCAACACAACGCCGGACGAAGCGAAGCACAGACCAGAAGGACTAATTCCAGTGGCCAAGCAGCAGCATTGACCAGGAACCGACCTGGTGAGAAGGGTTACATTTGGTGTCCGTGACCAAAGGATTGTACCCGAGTTGACTACGACCAACCCAAGAATAACAGATAATCAAAGAAAGAAAGAAAGAAAGGAAGAAAGGAAGGAAATGGAAAAGGAGTGAAAAGAACCTATAAACTTTAGTCATTTTGACCATGCAGTTCTATAAACTACTCCACGAATTTCTTTCCGTAAAACACGCACCAACCTGGCAAGAACGGTTACACGTTTACTTTTTTACATGAGTCCAAGCTTGGTTATAATGCTACTCAAACTGCTGCTAGTACTAACATTGCAAAGATCCACCAGTGATCTGACAGTCCGACACTGGTTTCCGGATTTTCGCGGTTGGAATACGAGTATTGAAGTTCAAGACCGTTTAGAACGTCCATTTTTTTCTTCTTTTTTTAAAAATCATTTCACCCAAGCAAGGCTATAATGCCACAAAGACACAATGGCTTCTTAGAAGTGAAAGAGAATGAGAAGACTTTAGAAGGAACCGGAAACCAAATACTAAACAGAGACAAGGGATAAACCTCTACTCCCCCCGGCAAAAAAAAAAAAAAAAAAAAAGTCCAAAAATCGCATCTGCTATTAACGATCAATATATGTAAACATTGTTGAACGAAATGCACATGAAAATGTCAGCGAAATGTCTCAGATAATTGGTGTCAACATTTCAATAATATCGGATCAACTCAAGAATATTGGTAACATGAAATTAACTCGATAAATGGGTTCCACATGAAAGTTCGAAGAGTTCGACGTTTTGAAATGTGATGAATGCAGCATCTGAGAAATTCGAATTCTCCATTTTTTGATCAAATAGTGACTTGTAATAAGAAATGGATCCTTTATGACAATCGTAAAAGATCGGTTCAATTCGGTTAATCATGACGAAGAAACTAAATACTTTCCAAAACCAAAATTACACCAACAGAAAATTATGGTGAACTGAAATCTTAGCAGAGCATCAATGCCGAAGGTTACTGCCAGTAAGTGAATGGAATACGCATTCAATTAATCAACGAGGTCCAATTCTGCTTCATGACAATATTCTGCATATTGCTAGGATGTCAATGCAGAAGCTAATCAATTTTGGATGCGAGACTTTACCACATCCATCATATTTCCCGGATCTCTCACCCACAGACTACCACTTTTTCAATAATCTTGACTTTTTAAGCCAAAAGACATTCCATTGAAAAGAAAAGGCAGAAGAAACTGCATTCAAAGATTTCGTGGTGTCAAAAACTTTAGAGTTTTATCGTAAAGTCAGCGCAAAAATATGTAGGCTGTTTAGAGCTCCTATTATGACTGATTTAAACACTGTTCAAATACATTAATTTGTTATATTTTACTCTGGACACTCCCGATTAAAATCTTTAAAGAGTGGGGTGAAACCGGTTGTTTTGCCTCTTTTATTTTTCATTATTCCTAGTAATATTGAATGTTTTTAAAGAAATATATATATATATATATATATATATATATATATATATATATATATATATATATATATATATGATAAATATCTCACTTTGTTGTTGTCATGAATATATGCTATATTTTTTACTAATACAGGAGTCAAGCATGGCCCATTATAACATAGTCATATGTCAACGAATGTCCGGTTGCAGATATGTCCCCTATAAGAGCTAAAACCCTATTTTTTTTTTTTTTTAGGAATTTCAGTGATTGCGATTCTATAAATCAATGCCAATGTCAAAAATTCCATCATGTTATTGTTCCCTTGATAGAAAGAATACACGATCCATTTACTGTGAATGCATAAAATATAAACTTGATTCGTACTTTGTCTCCGTCTTTACGACATCCGTTAATTCAATTTACAATGTAAATATCTGCTAAACCCGAACAGTTACATTAGAAATCGATCATCTGTTTCACTCACTTTCCCTGATAAAAAACAAAAACATAAGAAGGGCATGTGCATTTTTGAGGTCTATTGAGAATTTTTGTGATGATGTCCGTGTGAATAATTCCTGAAGACGATAGTCAGATGTTGGCTTGTCTGTTTGCTTGTGTATCATATTTCTAGTTGATCTTATTGGATTTAGATGTGTTGCCGTTTGTCTAGTGGATATTTTTGTTTTCATCTGGCAGTGTCTTTGTGTTGACAACCAAATATTTAGTTAGATAAAGTTTGTATATCATATTTTCCCATATCTTTTCTCAGGACGTCGCTCCCTTGCTTTTCCACTAATATTTTCATTGCATTTGCAAAGAGCTTTCCTATTTGGCACATCAACTTTATCAATCTAAAATAGTACTGGATTGGCAGCTAGGTCACATCATTATATTGCTAAAATTGCTAGATGCAACCGTAAGTTCTATGCTGGCAGTTTTTTCTCTCACACTTCTCTCTCCTGTGGAACTCATTTGCAGCTTTTTGCTTTATTGTCGACTGCAAGCTACAAAAATCTAAATATAGCATGAATCCCTTGCATCTTAGTGGCTTTATCACCTTGCTTGTGGTAAAATGATTAAAAAAAATGTTTAAATAATTTATAATCTTCACTTTATAATTTATATTTTTGGATTTATTTTTTAACCAATGCAATCTTCAGGTTTGCTTTATAGAATGCACTGACCAAAATTCAGTGAACAAAACTGGCAAAATGCACCAACCAAAATGCTATGACCAAAATATACTGAAAAAATGCACTGACCAAAATGTACTAACCTAAATGCAGCGATCAAATGCACTAACCAAAGTGCACTAGCCAAATGCACTGGGAAAATGCACTGACCTGAAAGCATTGACAAAAATGTATTAACCCCAAAATGTTTGCGTGTCAAGCTGAGGAGAATGCAGAGGATTTAGAAATATTTTGATTAGTCTAATGGTGATTACAAAGGTGTTTGTAGTGATCTCTAGTAATGGCAATGTTATGCTACCATTCTTCTTCCCACAGGGCCTCAGATACATCATGGAGGCCTATATTTCAGACAATTTCTGTGACCACATCATCCTTTATACTTGGTCATTTAACTTCACAGATTGAAACCCTCTTGATTATTATGTGTGAGGTGCAGTTGAGCGAGAGACCAACAAAGCTCCTTGTAACAAACTGAAGACAATGATGAACTGAAGGCAAGGATTATGGCAGTATTCATCAACTTAAACAAGGAGACTGTCCAGAAGAGTTGCAGGAGATTCCAAAGTCAAGACTGTGGTTGAAGCCAATGGCAATTTTGCTGAATAAATTTATTCTTTAGCATTTCAAGATATTTTTATGTAATTTTACTACATATATCTTTTAAAACAAGATGTCAGTGTCATTTTCATTTTTGTGTAATTTAGAGGGCAATTTATCTATGACACCCTGTATATATATATATATATATATATATATATATATATATATATATATAATAGATAGGTTAGTTAGTAAAACAAGAATAAATGAAAGGGTGCCAATATAAAAAGTACGATAAGCATTTATTAGATATTAATTATTAATAATATGACAGAAATGAAGCATGGAGAGAAAGGTTTTAAGTTTGTAATTTTCAGACACACTTGTGTCTTTCATCAATGGACCAAGGAATAAACAGGGAAATAGGAATTACTCACTGACAGATGTTTTTGTAGATGGTGTATTTTCCAGTGGAAATTGTATTGTTAGCAAAAACCAATCTCTGTTTGATTCTTTGGTGTCCAAAACTTTTTATGAAAATAAACTTAAATGTAAAAGCATCAGGCAGGCTTATTATTGCTAGTGTGTGTCATGGGGGGGAGTGAGATTGTAAACATAGATGAGGAGAGTTATAGGTTGAGGAGGGGAATAGACATCTCATGTGTAGCAAGTTTTCTAATTATATATTATGAAAATCTGTCCCAATTTCTTGCTTCCAAGTCAACTTTGATCTTCAAAAATTTAAATGCAATGTCTATTGTTATCCTCTGTTATCTTAATTCTGGTTTTTATTGTCCTCTCTCCTTAATCATTTTTTCTCATATTCTCTCCCTCTCTAGTAACTCCTTGCCTGAGGTAATATGATTTATATATATATATATATATATATATATATATATATATATATATATATATAATATTAATTATTATAAATTATTTTAAATGAATATAAAATTGAAAAATATTGTTATAAATTAATCAAAATAAATATGAAATTTTCAGGATGAATATATGATGTGAATGTCACCTTATAATATTGTTTTTTATTAGAAATATTTATAATAACATCTTTTGGTAGTGTGATATTTTATTATGCAACATTAAGATAATTAGTACAGTTGATAAATAGTATAGTTATTAATGTTTATTTTTTTTAGTTTCAGATTCCTAAAGATTGTCATGGATTGTAAGAAAGATATAATCTCTCAAGAGGAACAAGATATTGTCAAGTTATTATGTAATGAGAAGAAAATTCTAAAAATGTTGAATAAATAAAAAAAGAAACTGCAGATTAGAAGATAAGAACAATAAATGGTTTAAAAATGTCAAAAGAGATTTGAGAAAAATCAAAAGGACAATAAGCAAGAAAATATCTGAAAATGATGACATTGTAATTATAAAAAGTATCAAGAACATTAGCTAAAAGCATGGAAGCAACCAGACTATCATCTTTTAACTAATATCACAAAGGAAAATGAGTCAATTTAGCAAAGAAATACATGAAAAATGATTTCTCAACTGTAATTTTTAATGATGAATTTAGAGCTACATTGGACTTACAGGCTAGCCGTTCAGACTTTCAGACCTTCATAGAAATAATAAACCAACCCCTAATTCAAAGACAACAATGGAGAGGTAGATAATTTTTTATCGTAGCATAGGTAATAAAACTGGGTTCCTTTAAAGTTGATAATTGTGTTAAGTGTTAATGAAAGAATTATCGTAAAACATTTTCAAGTTGTACTTGTCAGCCTATCATCTGATTCACATTTCTCCTTAGTCTTTTGAACAGGAGCAGAGGTTCATCCTTTGTTTTCTGTTTAGGTTTAGGTTTCCAGTTCATTTTAAATTCTACTTCAACTCTATACTCCTACCATCTCCATCTGAATTCTAAAATGTTATTCACCAATTAAATCTTGACCTCTCCAAGTCTGTAATTAGCTGTCTAACCTATTATCTTGCCATTTCTTATGCTTATACACAGGAACCCTCTACTTTGAGTGGCCCTTGGGCCTTGTATTAGGTTAACAGTAGTAAAAACACAACCAAAAATCTTTAATACAATGCTGACTATTGCTCATGTTGACCAAAATGTTTCAAACAATAGATTAATAGAACGAATTTCCAGACATTAATAGAACAACTCTTAGCCTTTCAAGACATTAATAGAATGCCTCAACCTTTTCAAACATTAATAGAATGACTCTTAGCCTTTCCAGACATTAATAGAACAATTCAAGTGAGCTACCAGGCAGGCATCTTGGGCCCACCATTTCACTGTCAAAACGGTTAAATGTAACTTTCTCTTCTACTCAGCTTCTCTCGCACTTCCCGTCTGTGGAACTCCCTTTCCCTTGCTTGCTTTCCTGATGACTATAATCTTCAAATATTCAAGTGTAATGTCAATGGACATCTGACACCCTGAGCTTGTCCCCCACCCTTCTCTATATCCTTTCCTGAAACACACCTCTTTACTCTTGTTCTCAAACCTCTGTATCCCATTGTGTGCTAGTGGTACTCCCAACTTGCTTGGGGTGAATTGCTTTTTTTTTTTAAAAAAAAACTCTTTACCTTTCCAGACATTAACAGAATGACTCTTAGCCTTTCCAGACATTAATTCAATAAAAACTTGTGAGAATTGAAAGGCAGTATTCAAGCAAAGATGTTTGTAAGATGATAAAAACTACTTTTAGTGTTAAAGTTGTAACAAGAAAAGTTAAAATCAATAAATGAAAGACTGTTGAAGCTTATAGAATATCAAAGATCACATATTAACATACTGTAGTGCATTTAGGCCACAACACAAATGATTGATTTTAGAGAAAAGCAGCAGCTAATGGTTACCTTTAAAAACCCATGCTTTCAAAAAGAAACTCTCACTTTTTTCCTTTGCCTATCTGTAGGGACACAACCCTAATGGGAAGCACTCTTCTCCATCTAATTAGTAATTAGTATTTTTCTTTGCTGAAAAACAAATGTGTTCTCACATTCTGTTGTTGATGAAAGGCATACATTTCTCACACCCAGACTGGTGTGCATCAAAGTTTGCAACTTCTTTTTTATTTGTTCAAATTATTTTATATTGAAACCATACATATATCTAAATATATATCTCTAAGGCTCACTCTAGTAATGCCTTGCTTCTTAGTGGCTTTATTACCTTGCTTGGAATGAAAACATTAAAAAAATAAAATCTGATGGAGTGTAGTAAATGTTGAGTAGATTATAACTGAAAACCAATCCCCCATCTTATGCCCAATAGAAACTTATATCAATACTGATTTATAATCAGTATTGATATAAGTTTCTATTATCAGTTAATATCAGTTAATAGCAGTTTTATTGTGAAAAGATTGACTTGCATAATAAAATCTGACATAGTGTAGTAATTCTATGGGTGATCAGTTTACTATTTAATAACAAACAATAGAAAACCAATCACCCACTTCTGCTATATATTTTGAGCTTCTTAATAAAATCCAAAGAAAAATCTGCAATGTTATTCACTTTCCTACCATCATAATGTAGTTTCCCTATGCTTTTTCTATAAATACTTGCATGGTAATTGTTCTGATGAACTTTCCTCTATGGTAACTAGACTTTATGAATTTAAATGCATGACTAGATTGATGACAAGATATTGTTATTTTTGCAGTTGAATTGATGAGAAGAAATTTTATGCTAACTGTTTCTTCTCTCATGCTTGTGGAAATCACTTCTGGCTTTTTGCTTTCAAGTCAATTTTGATCTTCAAATATTTAAATGCAATGTCAATCATTATCTTCTGTCTTTTTCTTCTGTCTTTTCTTTTATTTTCTTCATAATATCGTATTTTTCTCATATTCTCTCACACTCTAGTAATCCCTTAGTAGCTTTTATATATTGCTTGCAGTGAAATGATAAAAAAATAAAATTTCACATAGTGTAGTAATTGCTGAGTGGATTAATTTATTACTAAATAATAATAATAATAATAATAGAAAAATCGATCCCCCACTTTATGTCCAGTAGAAACTTGTATTAATATTTAACATAAATAATAATCTTGAAACTTTTCCTAACATTGGTTGGTTAATACCAATTTTATTGTGAAAAGATTGACTTGCATAATAAAATCTGACATAGTGTAATAATTATAAGGGGGATCAATTTATTACTTAGTAACAATAAAAAACTGCTCCCCAACTTTATGTCCAGTAGAAATCTATATTTATATCTTTATTATTATAAAACTCTGTGAACTTTTTATGCTTGTGTGTTTGCTAGAAGTCATATACAGAGAGTGGTTGAAAGAAAGATGTAAATTTATTATCATGTAGGAAGTGGGGGGAGAAGGAAATGGTCTCAGATGGTGTTCTAATTTAACATTCTGACTTTGCATCTCTCTTTCCACCTCTCTCTCTCTCTTTCCACGCCTCTCTCTTTCCACCTCTGAGATTTCATGCATGCTTATTTATATTTCAGCTTTCTTTAAACAAACAATATTTTAGATATTTAAAAAATATTTTTTACCATATTTAAAAATTTTTTTCCAGTGAATATGATTTTAAAATATTTTTTGGCATATTAAAAATATATTTTTATGTTAATGTGATTTAAAAGATATTTTAAGGGAATAAGATTTAAAAATACAAGTTGTTTATACAGTAAGTATTTTTTATTTCAACTTTCTTCAAACAGACAATATATTAATGTTATACTCAACTTCAATGTTTTATAGCCTGAACTGTCAGTGACCCAACTGGTCACAGGTAGTCTAGTTTAACATAAATATACCTTGAAAGATTTCTCAATTTATTTGGTTAATAGCAGTTTTATTGTGAAAACACTAACTTACATAATAATGCCTGAGGTATTTTGATAATATAGATAAATAAAATAATCAATTCAGTAATTGTATATAAAATATTAAATTAAATCAAATGATAAATATATAAAGAAAATAAAAGAAATTATAATAAATACAAACCATACCACTCTCATTTGGCGAATACCATGGTCTGATATATTTTGAATATACCATCATTAGTTGAGGAAAAAGGGGTTTGGAAAACTTGATACTCACAGGACAGATTGAAGGCAAAAGGAACAGAGAGAAACAATGCATAACCTTTGACAAAAGAGAGCTTTGGGGAGATAGCAAAAAGTCAAAATTTACTAAGAGTTACAAAGAACTGGAAATTGTGTAGAGCCATGATCGACAACATTCCAAAGGGACACTATGCATAGAAAAAGTTTGTGTATTTTTCGTTAGAGGGCTTTGATTAAAATGCAAAACTATATGTTTGCACCATAATTTAATTGCTTATAAATTAGCTTGTTCAATTAGAAGCATAAAAACCTAACTATGGCTTAACCCTTTAGCAGTCAACCTGCTCAAACCCACCCTGTAAATCTAGACTCTCAATGTTCATCCCACTGTAACTCACCCTATGTATACTCTGAAATAATATATGATGAGATTATTACAAATTACAGAGGAAGTCACACAAACAGTGAAACTTTATTCACAGTGAAACAAAGAAAGTTGATATTTACTGGGTATGTTGAATACTAAAAGGTTAAAACTGAATTAAAGATATCTAGATTTGACATCTGTTAGGAGAAGCTAAATTCTTCTCCCTAAGAAGTTCAATAACTCAAAATACAATTAAATTACCTCCCTTGTTTGTCAAGATGAGGGCACCACTTCTGAATTGGAGATGGCAACCAGCTGATATGCATGTAGAAGTTATTGTGACAATTCACACAATCTTTGCTGTTCTTAGGCAGTGAATGAATAAAAGTTGTTTATTTATGTGTTAAAATACACATCTTTTATTTTCATTTATTTTGTCCAGCACAGCAGGCTGGGATATAATAGTATCATTCAATTTTATTTTAGTAAACTGAAAAGAAACCACATTGGGCATTGAGTTGCCTAAGCAGACAAACAGCTTGCACACTGACCATCAGACATCATCTGTGCTGGATAAGGCATGTTGATGCATGAAGCAATAGAAACTAACTTGACTTTTCTTATATGGTAAGATTACTACTGATTTTTGTATATTGCTACTGGACTCAAATAAGGGGATGAACACTTATATATAAAAATATATATAAACATCTTTATTGTTTAAGTTGGAGTGATTGGGTAGGGTGAGGAAGAATCTCAGAGGTTAGGGTTGCACACACAGAAATTAACAGAGACAAATCTTTGGTGCCAGGCCAAGAATTGGACCGATTTTATAACATTTGGACAACCATGCAACTTCACATGGCTACAATTTCTTCCAGTATTTCACCTACACAACTTATTGTAGCTATTCCACTTCCGGCCATGTGTCCATGCAACACTATGTGGCCATGCCTCTTCCAGCATGCACCCACAGAAGCACACATTTCCTTCTGCTCAGGACACTGGGTCACCCTGTTTATTTTAGCCACTGGATGCAGTTCCTGTTTATGCGATCACCCATTCCGATTTTCACTCATTCTCTGATACAGCAGAAGTGAGGTCAAAGGTCTTCCTCAATTGAGATCCAACACTGTAAACATTCAAGGTTGCCCAAAATGCCAGTACAAAATTCAATTCAAGAGGATTCTAAATGTCACTTGGGCTAAACAACCAGACCTGCAATAAGCACTGGAAGAACCCTATCCAGGATGCTAACATTTGCTTCAAAATGCATTGTTGACTGATTGATTGATTTGGTTTTTTTATAGATTATAACCCTTTATATGTTACTTAAAACAGAAACATATATTGGATTATAAGAATAATTATTTTTTTTTTTTTTTTTTTGAATGAACATTACCTTAACATTTTGGGGGAGAAAAACAGTGATTTTCCTAATACAAGTCCTATTATTTAACCAAAAGCTGGGGAATAGATTTATACCTTTCCCAAGGGTATTTGCTTGTAAGTGAATGTAATGAACCTGACTGAAAGTCTAACGAAATACTCTGATTTCTCATTCCAGGAGGTTATTCATTACACCATCTGCACATCCACTTGAAATGCAGGGAGAGATCTACATTCAAGAAAATAAATGAAAGCAAAGATGATAGGCAGAGATGACCAATCTCTGTGAACAATTTCCCATGCTGATTCCAGGCATAAATCAGACTTACAAGCCTTCATCAGACTCATCAACTATAGCCACAGTGAAGATAAAGGATCCTACTTATATCCTTGACAAAATAGGAGTCTAGAATGACAACACATTAGTATTAACTTTTTTCTGATGCTTATAAATTATTTTAATACAACCAACTAAAAGTTATAAGCAAACTGTGGGCTAAACAAACATATCCCTACACAAGAAATAACGCTCACTTCCTCAAATTTGTAAATTTCAAAATCAGCTTCACTGAATTCTTTTTCTATACTAACATAACATGGAATATGATAATAGGAAGAATAATGAACCAATCAAATCCTTCTAGAGCCCTGGCTCCCAACATGGATGTCATGCTTGACAGAAGGAAATTTGATTTTCAAGGGGGCAATATGAGAATGAGTTATTAACAATGTTGCAGAATAGCTAGCACTCCTTCAGCACTTTACCAGGTGGCCTGGCTCATAGCCTTAAATACTCAACTTTAACAGTTGATTAATAAGTTGATACTAAGCTGATAAATATTTGGACTGGTCCTATTTCGTTTGTCTATACAGCATTTGACCCTCCTCTATTCCTTGTAAGTTGTCTTGTTAATTGTTTTGTAATTTATTGTTCTGTGTTTTTATATGTATCTGTTAGCACCAAATACTGGTGCTGAATAAATATATTAAGTACTCATTCTTCTCTGTGTATCATTCACCTCGATGATACAACAAACAATTAACTTTTTTCTAGTGAGTCTGAGTGAATATGACAGAGTTCATGAGTTAATGCATATGCTGCATATACAACATGCATACATAAAAATATTAGTGTGTATGTATATTCATGTGTAATTACATATGTACTGTATATAATATAAATATATTTATATTAGTAACACAATATTTTTATAAATATTGTCAAATTCTAAAATTAAATGATAATGATATTTCATATATGCAGTCTCAAATTCTTAAGGAAAGCTGTTAGTGGCCCTTTAGGCTTCCTCCATGTGAATAAGAGTTTACTTTTTGACTAATAAGAATAATATGTCATGGGGAAGGACATCAGGATTTAAGAGATAAATAGGTGGGGCATAGCCAAAAAAGGTTGTGAACCACTGTTCTAGAGGAAGAATAAAGAAACAAATAAAATAGGAGGATTTGATTGGTTCATTGATTTTGGTGATGAATAGTCCAAAACACTGAGTCTCTAAAAGAAATTGTAAATGATGCTGACAACTGGTCTGAAAGTATTGTTATATATCTTGAGATTTTTGACAATATTTTTTCAAAAAGTTTTAACGTTATCAGCCATGACACAGCATTTTAACTTCAGTCACTTTCCTGCTGCCATAATATGGATTCCCTCTGTCTTTTTTATAGCAGTTGTTCTAATGAACACTCCTCTTTGATCCCTCAACTACATGAATTTAAGCAAACTACTAGATTCACAATTGGGTCTCATTTCACTGTTGCACTAATTAGATATAAACTTAAGTTCTATTCTAATAGTTTCTTTTCTCACACTTCTTGCCTGTGAAATTCTCTTCCGGTTTTTTTAGATCCCTGCCACCTACAATCTTCAAGAATTTAAATGCAATGTCAATTGCTATCTTCTGTCTTCCTGAAACCTGTTCTTTTATCACCCTTTCTCCACACTAAAGTTTTCTCATTTGCTTTCACTCCCAATAACCATTAGCATTTTAGTAGGATTATCACCTTGCTTGAGATGAAAGGATTATGAAAAAAAAAAGCTTAAAAACTTAGAAACTCATTTTTTCAGAAGGATTCCATTATCCGTGACTTCAAAGGAACTGTCTTCAATTCTCTATTCACTTTCACCTACGTGCTCAAACCAAGGATAATGGACACCTCTTTCTTTATCTCTCTCTGTATGTTAACCTACTCATTATATTTCATGCATACATAGAGACTTACATTTTAAACTAAGCAGAGCAGATATGGCTTTTATGAAAATCTGAATGAGTGAATGTGCTTTAAAAGCAAATTGCTTGATTGTGAAGCTCATCATAACCAAGGGATCAAAGCAAGCTGGTATACAAAATAAAATTGCATTTAAAATAAATGTAATGTCTACTCAAATACAGGTATCTATTATAAATAATGTCTGAATTAATAATATATATATATATATATATATATATATATAGACTACAGTTCAAAAGCTTGAAGAAATCCCCAGAATTAGCATTGAATGAACTTGACAGAAGAGTGAAAAAAAATTTAATCATAAAATGCTTTTTTTTCTTTTTGTCATAATAAAAATTCTAATAAAATATCATATCTCACTTTTTTTAACTATGTATAATAATTTTCTCTTATTTAAAGTACAAAAAAACTATGTTTGAGGCCAATTTAAAAAATTACCAGGAGTTGCCTCAAACTTTTAAACTGTAATGTATATATATATATATATATATATATATATATATATATATAATTATCATTATTATTCTGTTTAATACATGCATGTATTGAATTAATTCATTTTGAAATGGTTGAAATTTTCTATCGAATCTTGTTTGGAGACTCAGTTAATTTAAACAGGCCTTCAAATAATTATTATCATTGACTTTTCTTGAAAGTGGTGACTCCATAAAACAAATATTTTTCATTTATTCATTTTTTCCTTTAATATAATAAATTATAGTAAATTATATATTCTTTATCATCTAATTTATCTTACATAAATTATATTTTTTTTTTACAGTGAGGTTCACCCTGTACAAGGTCTATACATGATAGAGGGTTACAATAAGAGACAGTTTATGTGAATAAGAGAGGAAGATAATAGTTAACACTTGAAAAGGTTAAGATTGTAGTGATTGGGTAAACATTCTTTTGGGAGTTTGTTCCACGGAGCAGTGGTCTGTCAGGAGAAGCTGTTCTGAATGGAACTTACTTCTCACTGCTTGAATACAGAGGAAATGTAGGTGGTTCATTAAAATGTGAGTGGATCCATAAAGGTTACACCTGGCAGAACCAAGGAATGTAGTTCATCTGAGCACTTTCCATGGAAGTAGTGATAGAGCAGTGAGAGAGACTTGCCACATCCCACCTGTGAGAGAGAAAGGTTGAAGGGTGAAAATGATTTGTTGCCCATGAGGACTTTTGAACTCTATGGAGAGTAGAAAGTGAGGACTGGTTAGCTCCCACTCAAATATGACAACAGTACTCCATTTTCAGCCTTATCTTATAAGGTAGAGTATAGCAAAAGGAGTCAAGTATTTACCAAAGTGGTACAAGGAACGGAACATTTTTTTCTACTTCTTTAGCAATGAATCGTACGTACAAGTTCCACTTGAGGTCAAGAGTGAGTTTTAAGGCATGTCTTCTTACCAGACTTATTCAATCTATACAGTGAGGCAATTCTGAAAGAACAAGAAGTCCTACAAGGATTCATTATTGGTGATCACAATCTTAACAACATAAGGTATGCAGATGGCATAATGTTGATAGCAGACACAGAAAGAAAGCTACGAATACTCCTACAGGAGGTATTGAAGGAAAGTGGGAAGAAAGGATTAAACATCAACTGTAAGATAAAATGCATGGTTGTTAACAAAAGAATGAGACCAGAGGATGGAAAAGTGACACTGAAATCCAAAGACATATTGGGATAGCCAAGGAAGCATTCCAAAGGGTAAGCAGCATATGAAGAAGTAGGAAGATTTTGCTAGAAACAAGGAAAAGAGTACCAAACTGCTATATGGTATCTTTTCTCCTGTATGGCAGTGAGTGCTAGACAATCTCCTCAAAAATGAAGAAGAGACTTGAAGCAACAGAAATGTGATTTTATAGAAGGATGCTGAGGACAGAACACGTGAGCAGCAACAAAATTTTGGAGAAAATGGAAACAAAAAGCAAACTAATACAGGAAAAGATAGTTGAGGTTTGTGGGGCACATAATGAGGAAGGAGGGCTTGGAAAATCTGATACTCATGGGGAAGATAAAGGGACAGAGGAAAACAATGCATAACATAGTGACCTTCAATAAATGGATGGTGGAATAGGGTTTAGAAGAAATAACAGAAAGACAAAGTTTTATTAAGAGCTACAAGGGACAGGAAGTTGTGAAGAGTCATGATCGCCTACATCCTGAGGAGACATGACACATAAAGAAGAAGACTCTCAAGGCATGAAACCTCCCTAAGGGAAAATTATATCTTTCTTTTTTCCACACTATTTCATTTTTCAGCATTTTCTGTGGCTAGGCGTCAGGCTGTCTCCAAAATAACGAAAATGGTACAAAGGAACTATAAATAAATTGATTGATTAATTGATAAAATACTAATTTAATTTATCAAATGAAAAATGCATCAAAGTTCTGATAAGTTTAAATTCTTTCTTTCTTTTTTCTTTCTATCATTCTCTTTTTTGCATGCCACTCTCCTTTTTCTTTTTACTCTTTCTCTCACACATCTTCCTCTCCTTCCATTATCACATATGGATATCCCTTCTTTCTCACATCCTACCTTTCTCACTTTCATCCCTCCTTCCTCCACTGTTCTTTCTCCTTTTCTCTTCTTTTACTCTCCCTCCTTCCCTATCTCATACTCATTCTCACTTCTCCTCTTTATTTCTTTTCCCTTTCTTCTCTTTCACTCCTGTTCCTCAT
The DNA here is from genome assembly GCA_903632075.3 of Acanthosepion pharaonis. Classification (NCBI taxonomy): domain Eukaryota; kingdom Metazoa; phylum Mollusca; class Cephalopoda; order Sepiida; family Sepiidae; genus Acanthosepion; species Acanthosepion pharaonis. The sequence goes on along the minus strand of CAHIKZ030000779.1, from coordinate 1,642,644 downwards.
TTCTCTTTCTTCCTTCTCTTTACTTTCTTTATCTCTTACTTTTTTTTCTTACCTTATTCCTCTTGCTCTTATTTTCACTTTTCTTTAATTTTCTTTTTGTTTCTATTATACTTCTCTCATTCTCCTTGATTCTTCTTCTCTTTTCTCTCTATATTCTCTTCCTCCTTTTCCTATCTCTCTCACTCTTCTTCCTCCTATCACCCTCTCCACCCTATCATTCTGTCTTTTTAATCTCTTTCTTTCCTTTCATTTTTATTCTATCACATTCTTTTTCCTGTCTCATTCTTTCTTTCTTTCTTTCTTTCTTTCTTTCTTTCTTTCTTTCTTTCTTCTTCCTACCCTTTTTCCTTTAATTCTTCTTTCTCTTTTCCTTTTTTCTTCCCTCTCACATTTTCTCATTCTTTTTCCCTCTCTCACTCTTTTTTTCTTTTTTCTTTCTTTCTCATTTGTCTTCCCACCTTTTCTTCTTCTAATTCATCTTTCTCTCTCTCTCTTTTCCTTTTTTCTTATCTCTCCCATTTTCATGTTCTTTTCCCTCTCTCACTCTTTTCTTCCTTTCCCTCTCTTTCATTCCTCTTCCTTTCCTAACTACCAACTCATTTTCCGTATGACTACTTTCTGTCAATCAATCAGACATCCCATGTAAACAAAGGCGGATCAAACAATTTGGAACATTACCCAAAAATAATCTTTTGGCTATTTTCTTTCGACTCCATAACCATATCCCCACCACCCCCTGTGTTCCGACTGCCTCTCCTAACCATCATCATCTTTATCATCACTAGCAGGAATTTTTTCACACTCAACTAAATATGCTAAGTTCATCTATTAGATTAACCCTGTTTGTACAACAAAAAAAATATCTATTTTTGTCATAAGCTTCATTATAGTAACACTTAAAAATAATGTTAAAACAGAGATAATAATATATTTCTGAAAAAAATGTATTTCTAAAGTATAATATTTCAGATATAAACAAGTCATATAATTAATCTATGATCTGATTCCTGTATGTTTGTGTATCAGTTGACATAACACATCAAAAAACAGCACATTGTAGTGGGATATTTGTTAGCACAATGCATGTTAAAATGTTCTTAGAGAATCAAGTAGTAAGACTAGATTTAACATGTGTCAGAGCTAAAAGCTAAGAAAAAGCATAACATATTTAGTGATCTTATGTAAATGGATGGCAGAATGGGGCTTAGAATAAATATCAAAGACAAAGTTTTATTAAGAGTTACAAGAGGTTGTGGGGAGTCATGATTGCCTACATCCTGAGGGGACATGGCACATAAAGAAGAAGACTGTCAAGGCATGAAACTAGAAGTCCTACCAGGTATCTGAACTGAAAGGTTAAACAAATTATTTGATTTGGCTGATTCATTTTTTACGGCTTATCAACCTTTTGCTAGTTATTTTTAGACTGTAAGAACGTTTTTTAGATAATAATGATTTAGTGATACAAATAGTACTAATTAACCCATAGCTGGGGGAGAAGAGGTATTTGCACTTAAGCGAATATAATGAACCCAAATGGAATTGGAACTTGATTTTCCAAATAACAATTCTGAGTCATTATCTATTACACCACCTGCACATCCAAACTTACAGCACCTGGTATTCCGAAGTAGTCACCCATCTAGGTACTGACCAAGCTTGATGTTGCTTAATTTTGGTGATCTTATGAGAATTGGTGTTTCAGTGTGATGACTTAAACATAATATTATGTGTCAGAGTTGGTTGGTTGATTTTGTTTAGCAGCATATCAACCTCTATGGGTTATTCAATACTGAACTTTAAATATTTTGAGCACAATTTTATGGCTTCAATTAAATATATTTTGAACACAAATGTATGCTTTCAACTACAGATAAAATGTATTACTGGTATTTTTACTATAAAATACATTTTTATATTTTCATAGTGTTTTGTTTTTGTTTGAGGGTTCACTATTTGACCATAGCCAGGACCATAACAGCTGTTACCACCCTGGGTGGACCCAGGAACAACAGCAATTAAGAGGTGTCAGAATTAAAATGTTAGATACATCATGTGTCAGTTGTAAATGATTAGACTGTTCATGTTTTAGAGATAAAAGGTTAGACATGTCATAAGCTAAAAGGTTAGACATCATCTGTGGCAAAATGCTAGACCCATGTGTCATAGCTAAAAGGTTAGACATCATCTGTGGCAAAATGCTAGACCCATGTGTCATAGCTAAAAGGTTAGACATCATCTGTGGCAAAATGCTAGACCCATCATACATCCTCACAAAAATGTTCAACACATCATGTGTCATAACTAAAAGGTTAGACATATGTGTTTGAGTAAAAAGGGTTAGACATCATGTATCAGAGCTAAAACAAAAGCAGGCTAATCATGTCTTAGAGTTAAAAGGTTAGACATGTCATATGTATAAGGGAAATCACCAGAGTTATCATATATAATGGATTAGACATGTTATGTGAAGAGCTAAAATTAGTTATATTTTGCCACAATGTATCTCTGCTCAGTTGATTACAATACACTTAGACTGTAAATGATTTTATCTGGGCCTTTTGCAACTGTTTTTATGGCAAACAATAGCAAACTTGAGGGATGAGAGCTTCAAAGTGACCACACACAGTCCACAAATAGAGGAAAAGAAATAAATTGTGTAAATAAACAAATTAATTTTTTGGATCAAGTGATACTCAATTGGAAGTCAGGAAATTCCCATCATAGTTTTATATATTATGTTAGAGTCAGTAAGCGTTGCAGTTAGTTGACCAGGGTCACAGTGAGGAAAGAGGAGCTGTCACTGCTTGTAGAGTCATAGAGAAATGGAGTTCTCCCTAGCTGAAAAGAAGATCCTATTCATTTGTCTCTAGTGAAAGAAGATAGAAGTAACAGTAAAAGTGTCCAAAGTGCCTCTTTACCTGTTGTCAGACTATCAGGCGAATCCATGAATAAAGAACCTTGTTTATCAAAACCAACAGTCTTGTTTTTTTTTTGTACTGAAGCAGTATCTTGAGATGGTCATATTTGATACTCCCCCCCCCCCATGTGAAATCTTGCCTGCGAAAAGAAGGATCTGTAATGTAATCGATCCTGACCAGGCATCTGGACTTCAGTCATTTTCTCTATGATCTGGCTTCCCTCTGTCTTTTTTTTCATGGCTACTGTTCTGATGAGCTTTTTTCCCTGGTACCCTGACTACGTGAATTTAACCAAGATACTAGATTGGCAACTAGGTGCCACCATTTCTTTTTTCTGTACTGAGGCGATATCTCGAGATGGCCATATTTGAGACTTTCCCCCATGTGATATCTTGCCTTCAAAAAGAAGGTCCTGTATTGTAATTGATCCTGACTCGGCATCTCAATTTCAGTCACTTTCTCAGTGATGTACCTTCCCTCTGTCTTTTCCACAAATATTTTCATGGCAACTGCTCTGATGAGTTTTTTCCCAGGTGCCCTGACTACATGAATTTAACCAAGATACTAGATTGGCAACTAGGTCCCACCCATTCACTGTTGAAAATATTAGATGCAACTGCCATGTTTCTTTTCTTGCACTTTCCACCTGTGGAACTCCATTTCAATTTCTTGTTCCTCTGATTACAATGTTCAAAAATTTCAATTTCAATGTCAATCGTCATCTTCTGTCTTTCTCAATCCTATTCCTATATTGGCCTTTCCTCAATCCTTTCCATTATCAGTCTTGCCATTCCCCTTCACTCCCTGTAATCACCTGTGTTCTAGTGGCATTATCACCTTGCTTGGAGTGAAATGACTAAAAGAAGTTTCTTTGTTGAACATACACCAGACCTTTCACAGTTTAGTTCCCACTGGCTAAGTCTGGAATCAAATTACAGTATGAGGCAGAAGTTGACTAGTCAGTGAGAAACTGTCTAATAGACCCGTATGTACATTCACAATATCAGGCATCTAAGCTAAAAGTTTAGGTTTATTATGTACCTGAGTAAATGCTTCAGCATCTCATCTATCAGAGCTGGAAGTTTAGACTTAGCATGTGTTAGTAGTAAAATATTGAAATTTCATATGTCTGTGGCATAAAAGTAGACTTTTCATGTGTTAGAGCTGAAAAGTTAGATATGCTATGTGTCAGAGTTAGATTTATCAAAGGTGAAAGGTTAGGTATATCATCTATCAAAATTAATATGTTGAACATATATGTCAGTTCTACAAGTTTAGACATACCATGTACCAAAGTGAAATGTTACACTTATAATTCTGAGATAAAAGTTTAGATATACTATGTGTTAAATCTAAAATGTTAGTCTTATCATTTCTCTCAGTTAAAAAATTAAACAAATTTGATGTTAGGCCAAAGATTCAACATAACATGTTTTAAAGCTTGCAATGTTAACATGACATAAAGAAACCCACAGCTATCCTTGTGGTCACCAAACCACTGACTGATTTGTTTTCTTACTGTTTATCAACTTTTTGAAGGTTATTTAAAGCCAGAAAATATTTTTAGATTGCAAGATTTTTTTTGGGGGGGGGGAGATAATAATGACTTACTGATAGAAGTAATTAATCCATAGCTGGGGAGAAGAAGTGGATTCATGCCTTTCCCAAAGTTATTTATGCACAAGTGAATATAACAAACCTGACTGGAATTGAAACTCAGTTCTCCAATTTCCAATTCCATCCTCTTATCCATTACAGCATTAAAGCACCTGTTATTATGAAGTGATCACTCATCTAGATACTGACCAAGGTCAATGTTGCTTAACTTGATCATAAGAGAACTGGTGTTTCATTGTGATATAGCCATAAACCCATCTGTATCTGAGTTTGAGATGTTCACACACATTGCAATAAGTGTAGTAAAAGAGACTACTGCAAGCAGCCATCATGAAACACATGTGTTCTTTTGTTTAATTAGAACCATTTAAAAGGGTTCAGATTGTCAGCCTGTGAGATGCTGGATGTTCCTTTCTTGGACATTGGACATGATGTGTTCGTGATGCTTTCAGGCTGACAGTTGGAATCAAATGAAAATTCCTATATTCGTAAACCAGTAGAATGCCCAGTCTAGTACCGTGGTTCCCAACGTGGAGCACAGATAAAATTTTATTGGAATAAATGGAATAAATGTTTCATAAAATGTTTCATAAAATTTCAGCCTGTCATATATTTTGTTTTCATTCTGTATTGTTTTGTGCTAGATATATACAAAACACACCATTGATGGTGAACAATTTGTATTATTTACCTAACCTCACTTGTAAAGCAGGATTTGATATAAGGTCTTTTTATGGTGTGGGTATATACATTCATATACATATAAGCCAAAAACAAAAATGCATTATTTACCTAACCTCACTTCTAAAGTAGGATTTGGCACAAGGACTTTTTATGGTGTGGGTATATACATACATATACATATGGGCCAAAAACAAAAATTTCCCAGTACTTGCAACCTCTGTTATGTTGATGTCGGTGTTACACTGACTCCACTTCTCTTAGTGCAATGGGGATGGTGCTGCTGTAAGTTTGGAATCCCTGGGACCAGTGACTTCTCTTAACTCGAATGAGGATAAAACATGATACTATGTATTGAGCCTAGGCAAATGGCCAAGAAGCAACAATTTCTAGGACAATTGCCATCAAAGTTTGAAAGAATAAAATAGTAGAAAAGTAACTTCAATCACAACCTTCCACAACTTCATTTGGTTGTAAATTTTGTCTTTTTGCTATCTCTTATAATCCCTGTCCTGACAACCAATTACACAAGCTCATTAGGTAATTTATTCATTGCTTTCTTCTGTCTCTCTTGCCTTTACTATGCCCTGTGAATATCAAATTTTCTAAACCCTCTTTCTTAATTATGTGCCCTAGTAATTTCAACTCTCTCTTTCTGACAATAAGTGTAAACATCTTTTTTGTTTTCATTTTCCCCATAATTTTTGTCATGTTCATTCCATGGTATTCTCAGTATCCTTCTGTAGAACCACATTTTTCTTGCCTCAAGTCTCTTCTTCATCTGTAATGAGATTTCCAGTATTCACTGACATATAAACCAACCAATACTGCATAACATTTCAGTACTCTTTTCTTTGTTTCTATTGAAATTTTCTTATTCCTTAATACCTTGCTTAGCTTTTGGAAGACATCTCTCACTATCCCAGTGACCCTTTGGATTTCGGTATTGCATTTCCATCCTTTGTTAAAACACTTCCAAGATATTTAAATTTTCATACTTACTTGAGCTTCGTGTCTCCAATTTGTTGTTCCCATCTTGAGTCGGTTCCTTTAACAAATCATTCATGTTTAGCACTGCTATATAAATTGAGGTCAACACACTCAGTTGATAAGAATTCAGTCAGTAGGCATGGATGGAGTCATGAGAGTTCAATCATAGGTCAGTCAGTGTGCTGGATTAGAATGTGGTGACAAATATGTTTGATGACAAATATGTTTTTCCCACCCTTCAATCACATGCAAATAGTAAATTGTTACCAGCAAAGAAAGAGAAATCTGGGAGGTGAGTTCAAGTTCCAGGTGAGGGTCTTTCATTTACTAATGATCTTTGGTGAAGACATCAATCAGTTTCTTCAATCACCCCCACGGCTAAGGGTTAAATAACAGAGTAGACTGATCTCTCTAGTCTTGGGTAGCAACCAATCTAAGAGAAGGAAATTCTGAATTTCAAATCGTAAAGAAAACAATGTAGAACTATTTCGTTCTCATCCTTGAGAATGAATGATAATCGACAGATAATAAAGAAAAGCAATCTAGGAAAAGCCATGATCACCTACATCTTGCAGATAAAAGAAATATAAAGAAAAAAGATCAGGGATTACTCATTAATTCTTGTCGTAATAATGACTGGTCCTGTCGTGTTTAAGAATGGGTACATAATTAATTTTATTCCTTTATTTACTGCTTCTATTGCTTATGCAGTAAGGGAGTTATGGAAGAGTGGTTTACCCAAGTCTTCACTCACCTACTGTATTAATAATCATGGCATGCCAGTGACAAAGCTTTTTAACAACCTGAGACAGAGTACAGTGTTGGTTATTTATACTTAAATAAAGTCTAAGCGGCCTCAGCTGAAATTTGAACACAGTATGCCAACGATGTTTAAAACTCCAGTAATCATTAGGCTACCTCACAGGGAGAAGAGAATTCATGCCTTTCAACTGAACTTAATATTCAGTGGAAATGCATGAATCCACTTCTAAGGGAATTTAAGAGCCTAAAGTGAAATTTGAACATGTTATCGTTAATCACATTTTCCATACTGGTAAGCATTAGGTAACCTCACAAGTAGGTGTGTTTTCATGCCTTTCTATTGGATATTATTGTCAAGGAAGCACAAGAAGCCACAGCTAAAATTCAAACACGGCTTCAACAATGCCATTTTCTGTGGTAGAAATCTTAAATCAATGTCTTCCACTCCTGGTATATATATATATATATATCTGTGAGATAATGATATATAAATTTTTATATATCAAGAACAATATTGGGGGGAAAATGTCTGACAAAGTGGAAAAAGTTTCCATGTGAGGCATTTCATCTTTCAGGACTCCATCAAACTAAATTTGTTTAACAAACATGTCACATAAAACTTTTTCTACTTTGTCATACATTTTTCCCTATATATATATATATATATATATATATATATATATGTATGTGTGTGTGTGTGTGTGTGTGTGTGTGTGTGTGTAACTTATAACATAAATACATCCATACAGTGTGTGTGTGTGTGTGTGAATGCATACGTGCTATTTTCTAACAAACCATCACTTAACCTTAACTTTGTAATATTGTACAATGTGTCGGTTTTGTTTAAATGTCAAACAGAACTATAATGTTCATTATGATAACATTTATAAAAATGATTAAATGCGGTATTGAAACAATCACTTATAATAAACACGTGTGTCTTTTCTGGGATAGCCTTTGCAGTTAATCATACAGGTTTGGGTTTTTTTTTCCATCAATCTCAGTCGATTTATCCATTTATCTCTGAATTTCTATCTATCTCTTCACTTCTATCTATCTCTATCTCAATCTATTTGTCGGGAAGGAATTTTCACAAATAACGTAACGATAACTTTTTGATTTAAACGAATTTAACAAGTTAACTGTGAATTGAGTTTTCTTTCTTTTAGCTGTGTATTCATGTTAGCTGTGTGTTCATGTTAGCTGTGTGTTCATGTTATTTTGTCTACATAAGACAATAGATTGTCTTATGTAGAAAAATTACATGAACACAAAACTGCTACATTCCCATTTTCATACGAGCATCAGCTAAAAAAGAAAGGAAACTCAATTCACAGTTAACTTGTTAAATTCGTTTAAATCAAAAAGTTATCGTTACGTTATTATTTGTGAAAATTCCTTCCCGAATTTGTCACTCCTTTGAATTAGAAAATATTAAAAAAAAACTCGTCGAAGCAGAAAGAGAGTATTTTTTTTTAACAAGTCTGTTCTCGTCATTCTTTGTTTAACTCTTTGCCTGTCAGGTGAGGAGATTGCTAAAAGCTTTCACGTGATAATTCTCGCGCGAACACACAATTGAATTTGGGAAATGTTTCTCGGGGCCGGGTACGATTCCTAAAATAAAGTACACTAGTCAAAGTGTTGGCGCTTTGACAACGAGAGGAGAAAGGTGAAGCTCAACTCGCCCTAATTAAAAGGGAATATATGTGTAAAGAAACTGTTCAATGCCTAGCGAGCGTTTTTTTCACGTGTAGGTAATTTTTATAGTACTCGAAATAAGAGTGAAAGAAAAGAAAGGGAAGTAAAGGCTTGTTGTTTCATTGAAAGCAACAAAAGCCACATGTCGGCATCGTGGCGTGATCACCTCAGCACAGGCCATTCAGAGGCAAGCTACTTACTTTTAACGCAATTGTTCTCTCCTCCGCATTTTCCCCTCTCATTCTACTATAGTGTGAAATAATTCTTTCTTTCTTTTTTTTTTTTTTTTTTACGGACGATAATGCCCATATTTCGTAAGCTGATGGGGTGTGTAAAAATCTTCAAAAGTAGGTTTGTACTGTACAGTATACTTTAATGGATTTATTCAAATAAAAATCGTAACATGAATTTTATTCATTAAATAAATAACTATTGTTTATGTATAGTCTCAGACATTGGACAATTTTTATTCAGGTATGTACTGGGAACTAGAAAAGTGGTCCGAAATCAAGAAAAAATAAATTAATACTTTTGGTCTTTAACCAAACTTATATATATATATATATATATATATATATATATATATATATATATATATATATATATTATTTATTTAAAAAATATGATTCCAACTCGCGACATAAGAGGTCTCATGTTTCAAAACAAGAGCCAAAAACTTCAATATAATTATTTGAATTAAATTGAGTTAAAGTAAGCTCTGTTCCATCTTCAAGCGAAATTTTTTTTTTGGAATAACGTAATTCTGAAATTTACGTGTTTTAATAATTGAAATCAAAAACCAGAATTTCCATGGTAACAGCTAGGGCGAATTGTTTAAATTGGGTAGGCGTGTGTTGGGTGTTAATAATAAGTATCAATATAGAGTTACTTTCATAGATGTCAAGTCAGGAAAAGGTGGGGGTGTCTAAATTTGAAACGTAAGATGTATTCATTCTAGTCTGGTATGCGTGTCTATGGAGATTTATTTATTTTTTTATTTTATTTTTTATGAAAGGGATTTGTGCATATAAAAAAAACAAAAAAAAACGCCGTAACGTTTGTTTTTTGACGACTTCATAAAGAGTTATCATTTTTGTATGGTATTTAAACTATTTATTTGGGCTATGGATTATGAAAGTTATTATATTGTATGCTTGTTCTTAGCTAATTATTCAGACCATGAATCTGATGATTGGGCTAAGGATTAATCAAGTTATTATATTGTATGCTTGTTTTTAGCTAATAATTCAAACCATAAATCTGATGATGACGACAAAAAACCGTTAACTCATGTCTATTGTTTAATAGATTATTATTGTTTAGAAGTTTAATAATGTGCAATTTCTCATGGAGGCACAAAGGGCATGGGTCATCCCAAGTTTTACATGTTCTAGCCCTGTTTATGATTTTCCATTTTACTTTAGGTGTCTTATTTGTTTCTTTCAGATGCCCAAAATATTTAGATAGGGAAGTCTGATTTCTTTTATTTATATTATTGAAAGAGCACTTATGCTGCCTCCATCTATCTTTAAAATCATTCTTCGTGGACCCAATGTATATCATATTAGTGCTAGGACTTTCAGCGGATGATATAGTACATTGGTATACCACAGATTTAATGCAGCATTTATTATCTAATGGGCAGTCTTCTAGGTTTCTACAATTACACAATTTTTCCCTTTTATTATCTGATTTAAGTGCAGGGTTTTTATTAATACTATTCAGGCATGGGGGTTTGTTCAGGATCTTATTATTGTGTTTTTTTTGTTATACGTTCAAGATTTTCAGAGCAGCTGTAACTCAGTTTTAGGGTGTTCTTATTGAATATATTACTAAGCTTACTATTGGTGGGGAAGTGTTTATCAATTAGAGCTAAGAATTTCTGTCCTAGTTTAATACTAACCATTTGGTTGAACGGGGGAGTGGGTATACCAAATGATTTTTCTTTTCCTGTTTTTTTTTCTTATGGCCAGTGCAATCGTCTCTATAGTTAATGTTAGCATTTTTATAACCACTATTTTTTAGGGCAGTGTTATAGAAGCCATTGTGTTGTTGGAATATTTCTTTGTTAGCGGAGTTAATGCTAATTCTATTTTCTATTGACGAGGGTATATGTTTAATAATGGATGGAGGGTGGTTTGACTTCGGGTGTATATATAAAGGGTTAGCATTAGGTTTACTATAAGGTTGGTATGTGTTGCCTGGTAAGTCTAGAGTTACGTCGAGGAAGTTTACCCTTTTCAAATTAGAAGAGACAATTGTCCTTAAGTTTAGTTTTTTAAATTCACTGAATATAATTTTTCTGATTTTGTCTATCTTAAAACTAGTAGAACTCCTCACCACCATGAGCCCGTCATCTCTATACAACCGATATATATATATATACATATGTATTTATATATACACATACACATGTATATACGCATGCATATATATGTGTGTGTGTGTGTGTGTGTGTGTGTGTGTGCATATACATATATATACATGTTTTTAGGATATACGTATATCCTAAACAGGAAACAAGGGATAAACCTCTATTCCCGTGCAAAACCCGAGGAAGAGACATTACATTTGAACATTTGATAACTGTAAGGGAAGCAAGTAAGATAAAGGGAGTTCCACAGACAAGAAGTGCGAGACGTGAAGCTATTGAAGTAGAAGAGACGGCTACATTTACCAGTTTCGACAGTGAAAAGGTGGGTGTGAGATGCCAACCTAGTAACACGCTTAAATTGATACAGTTTTGGAAACAGCAAAAATAGCTCGTCGTAGCAGTTACCGTGAAAGTACTTGTAGAAAAGACAAAGGGAAGCGACGCCACGCCTGTGAGAAAGTGACTGTAGACGAGATGCCAGACCAGGACCAACCACATTATATATATATATATATATATATATATAGGATTAATACAAATAAAATTTTTCACTGAGCTGATTGATGTTATATTCAGCACCCTGACTCCAGAGTTTCGTAGACGAATCGTTTTGCAATCGTTTTATACCCTAGGTCAGTAGATTTTTAAAGAATTAATAGATTTATTTTTAAACCGACATTTTATATATATATATATTTATATATATATATATATATATATATATATATATATATATATATATAGAGAGAGAGAGAGAGAGAGAGAGAGAGAGAGATTTAAAAAACTTAGTTACCTGCCCAGAGGTTTACATCGTGAAATTTAAATTGTACAGTACATAACCTTAGCGTTTTTCACTTGAAAGTTAAAAAAAAAATACTTTTAGATGAACACAACAATTTTGTCTTAAAAAAAAAGAAAAAAAAGAGCAACACTCTGGTTATGACATTGTGCTAATGCCAAAAGCATTTGAAATAAATGAATATGTATCAATATGGTAATTTTTAAAATATACTAAGAAACTTATTCGTGAATATGAGAGGATCCTATTGAAAATAAGTAGACAAAACTTATCTAAATTATTCAATGAGACATATCTTTTTATATATATATATATATATATATATACGTAGTAATCCGTTGGTATAATCAATTAATACAACATAGAATTTGAAATATGTTAAAACTGACTGACAAAAGTGCGCTTAATATTTATTTTCATTAAACAGAGCAAATTTTCTTTACAATTGGAATTAAGATACCTTTAGTTAATGAGCATTTTCATCTACGAATTTTAATTTTAAAATTCGAAGTATTTTTCAAACTGTATATGATATCAGTTTGTAGTGGGATACTGGTTAGTTGGGGAAAGAAATTGAGAGAGGTCGTTTGATGGGACATAGTGGGAGATATGGCAGAATAAGGCGCCATTACAGGAATTATATTATGGAGGTAGGAGGGCCTATGTAGGGGGAGGGAAGAGGAAACCGTTGAGCTGACCTACATCCAAATGGTCACACGGCCAAAGTTTGATTGAACGGGAATCCACGGAAGTTAACGAAAACATGAAATATATATATATATATATATATATATATATATATATATATATATATATAGGCACGTGGCCGTGTGGTTAGAACCGCCTTCGAATCTCACCATGGTTAATGGCGATTCCAGCGTGCGACACCTTTGAAAGTTGCCTGCAAACCATATCACGGGTTGACTCAAGCCTTATGAGTGAAATTGGGTAGACGGAACCTTTGGGGAGCTCTCAGTAGTTGTGCTAGCACGAAGTTCACAAGTCATCGTGACCGAGAGTTTAAGCTTGCTAGCCTTGATCAAGTGAGATAGTGCGCTCTCCCACAGAAATAGTTGCAGTATAAACCACAGGTGAACACTGTGGGTGTTGGACAAATACAAATCTGCCTGAGCATTCACGTTCACCAGGGATTGGCTACCCGCCCTAGTTAATAAAAATCTTATTCACTTGTTTCATGCAAACTAGAGTTGAATTAAATTCAGTTTTGCAACATTGTAGCGATGCAAAGAAATCATTTTGACAACCAGTCACCCCCACCTCCCGCATAAACGATGGACATGGATGATTAGGGCGTGATGTAGCGATATCATTGGTCACCAGAACCGGAAGTTCCTTTCTAATAAAAATAGCGTGGGCGCGGGATGTATGAATCAGTACATTTGAAACAGTCCCTCGTGTCATGCTAGTCTCCGTGTTTTGTTTGGGTATCCCTAAGGTATTTATCCAACCTCCCTACAAGGCAAGATGTGGCACAAGGCCAGTTCTGTAGGTTGGCGCAAAAATTGCCCGTAGACCTCCATATACACGGGTTCGGGTTTGTTTACCTCTCCAGGCGAGAGATTGCCCATCGGCATAGCCTCATCTGGGTTCTTCTCCGCCCGGAGGCAGAGAAGTCAACAAGAATGGGTCTACCGCATAGGTTCTTCATGAGCTGTAAGACACCACATGGGCTACGCAGAAAACAGGCATTCTTCCGTTCTTCCTTTGAAGAAAACGCATTTAAGGAGCAAGTTGATCAAATCTAACTTCATATTTTGATGTTAATCATTGGAGGACACAAGACAGAGAAAGCGGTCATCATTTCCAAACCCGTTCTATTATTGTTGAAAATCTTAAATAAATCTTTAAAATATTGATTACTGGAATATCTAAAAAGAAATCTACACAGTAAATTTAGAGCATTCATGTATATATAATAATGAAGGCCAGACCAACAGCCTTTAGAGAAATTATGGAAGCATATTTCATTGTGAGATATCGCAGTCCATGGAGAATGCCTATTGTGAATTAGACTACCAACTCTTAGTCCCTCCACGTGGTTGAAAAAAAAAAGCTGCCACTCGTGTAAAGAAGTCGTTGTGCCGGCAGGAGCCTTGAGAATAGTAACACGAAAATTGCCTGTAGTTAAAAATTGCTTCGATCTGAAAGAAGACAATCATTCGTCAAGCCCTAGAGACTGGCTCTGCAGAATCACAAAGAACTTTACCAAAACTAAGCCATTTAAAGACTTCCAACAGCAGCAACAACAAAAATAATTAGCGCATAATTAGAAGGGAAAATAATGTAATCAAGATGTTAACTTTCTACACTACCTTAAAGACTGCGTGATTGATTGATTCGATTTTTACGGCTTATCAACTCCTTTGAAACTTATTTTAAAGCCAGAAAACATTTTTAGATTGTCAGAATTTTTTGAGATAATAATTTACTGATAAAAGACCTACTAATTAACCCATAGTTTGGGGAGATGAGGTGGATTGATATCTTTCCCAAGTTATTTGAACGTAACTGAATATAACGAATATAACTGGAATTAAAGTTCGGCTCTCCGATTTTAAATTATGAGCTATCCATTACACCACCCGCACATCCAAGCTTACAGGACCTGGTATTCCCAAGTGGTCACCCATCTAGATACAAACCAAGTTCGATGTTGGATAACTTGAATGCTCGTAAGAGAATCGGTGTTTCAGTGTGATATAAGCGTTCGGAAGGTAAGTGCCATCAATACTAGAAAGATTCGTAACAGTGGATTTGAGAAAGTCTTATTTTCTCTGAAATTGTTTTAAGAAAAAGAGTTTATAAATTTCAACAGTTAGGTGAATGAATGACGAAAGTTTCCTGTGTGGAAACGGTTGTTCTTACCATTACCTCTGCTATTAGTGCGTCTCTATTTTAGTTAATCAGAATTCGCTGCATAAATAAATTCTATTTTTAACAAATATATTTTTGATGCCGCTGACTTTATCTTGTATTAATTGTGTTATAAAAAGAAGTCATCATTCTGTTCCCGAAGAAATCTCCGACAACTGATCCACATTTATCTTTAACTGTCGCCCCAGTTCCTCTCATTCATACTACCAAAGAAAAATTCGTGCTGAATTACATATGAACTATTATAGCTCCCCGATGTCATTACCTACGCGTAAAGCAATAAGTTGATTCAAGTTGAATTGTTGTCGAATATATTTCAATATTTTTATATTAGTAACTTCAAACTTATCACAATAATCTTGTCATGTAAGAACATTATAAATTAGTCCTAGATATGACGATAAACTACATCCGGCGGCAAGGTTTCTGATTGGGAGATTAGAGGTTTTGAGGTATCGCTTCTGACTTACTGTTGTTCCTAGGTCAACCCTGACCCGCGGTGGTAACAGCTGTTACGGTCCCCGCTACGGGCAAATAGTGAACACTCCAAACAAAAACTAAACACTATGAAAGTATAAAAATACATTTTTATAGTATAAAAACCAACAATAGATTTTTATATAAAAATTTCCAACAATACATATCTATAATAAAATCACTAACAATAGATTTTATAGAAAAGTTAACAATAATACACTTTATCTGTAGTTGCGTTGAAAATATATTTAACTGAAGCCACTGTGTTCAAAATAGTTAGATTACAGCATTAAATAATCTATGGAGGTTGATATGCTGCTAAAAAACAACAACAATCCAAACTACCAACATAAAAGAATCCTTTCATGCCATTAGTCCATTTAATAGCCTACAGTTTCTTAAAGAAATCAAATTGCATTCTAAAATAAAACTGTAACAATGACCACACAAACATATATATACACAAAATCTGAGTATCATCTATCGTGTATTCAATTGTGAAAGTAGAATAACAAATATCATATTTTTATTACTTCAAAGCTCCCCAAAAAATTAAATTTCGGCATTAAATGACCCATGGAGGAGCTGATTTAACCATAAACAAACAATTCTATCAAAAACACTATAAATAGTTTAAAATATCTATCTTACGGCCATATCACGTTGAAACACCGGATCTCGTTTGATGAACAAAGTTAAGAAGCGTTGAGCCTGGTCAGTATCTAGATGGGTGAATGTCAAGTGCCGTAAACTTAGATGAGCAGAAGGTGTGACAGATAAAGGCTCGGAGACCTGGGTTCGAATTCCCGTCGAGCACGTTACATTCACTTTCGCATTCCGTTGGGAAAGGTATGAATTCATTTCCGTCAGTCATGGGTTAAATAGCAGAATAAATTTGCTGCTATAGCCTTGGTTGGCAACCAGTCTACTGCGGGTATTTTCCTGCCAAGTCAACTATGAATCGAAAAGAGGCATGATCGCCTAAGCGTGCATCACTCATAGCACCTAAGGAATGGCATGAGGGAGAAATTTAATTTGTACACTATTGTAAGATTGCTGTCAGTGGCGTACATTGGCTAATAGGTAAATAATGTACGTGCCATCGGCGACACTTGAGATGGGTGGAGGGGGGCACGACGCCAATCCACCTTCGTCTATATTCATGTATATTGAAAGTTAATTATACACATGTTCATTGTAGATTTTACCTGCATATGAATGTATTGGCAGCTAGATGGTTGGAAAAATGTCTAGAACAACTTTGCATAATATAGGTTTACCTAACTGGAAAATAATTTCTGGTGGCTACGAAATTTTATTTTGACGTTAAAAAAGACATGAGCATACAAACATAACATTCGGTATATATATATATATATATATATATATATATATATATATATATATATATATTAAAGGAAAACAAAAATCGTTGATGGAACCAACTAACAACTTATCAAAACCCAAAACTCTAATTCAGATAAAATCTCGAATAAAAATGACAATACTGAAAAAAGAAAAAAGAAAAAATGGCCCAAGACACACTTACCTTCTCGATAAAGTGCTCGAAGCCTAGATTGCCTAGACCGAACAAAAAACGCTTAACAACTTTAAATCCTATGAAGGGATGGCTCTAGCCGTAACCTGAGTTACACGCGATTTTCAGACGACACAAACCCACATGCACGCACACAGACACACACACGCACATATGTGTGTGTGTTTGTGTGTGTGTAAAAGTCACAAATTGTCCCACACAGTATAATTAAAACACATATTAAAATGGTAAACGTTATGTGTATTTGTATGTTTGCATGTTTTTTAACGGCATACCAGCTCTTTATGAGTCATTTAATGCCGAAGCCGGTAATAGGTATGTTTTATGCTATTTTGTTGAATTTATATTTTGGAAGACAGACTTCTGTAAGAAATTATAAGATATTATATGGATTAATGTCACGATAGAGTTTTTTCGTGTTGGTTGGTTGATTTTCTTTAGATGCATGTCAACCTTTATGGGTTATTTAATGCCGAAATGTAAAAATTTTGAACACAATGGCTTTAGCTACGTATATTCTATAGAAACGTAATTGTATGTCTTCAAATACAGATAAAATGTATAGTTGGTCATTTTTTAAAATTCGTATTTTTATGTTTTCATGGTGTTTTTTTTTTTTTTTTTTTTTTTTTCACTACTTGTCCAAAGTTAGGACCCTAACAGGTGCTACCACTCTGGGTGAGAGTTAACCTGGGAACAACAGAAACTAAAAGGTTGTTTCACGTTCTTCAAAAACTTCAATATCCCGATCAGAAGCCCTGCTGTCGTATGTAGCTTATCGTCCTTAACCAGTATGTGACGGGAACGGGTAAAAAAAAAGTCATTATAACACACCCAGGAGAGACAAGGTCCAGCCCTGTGGTATTTTTCAGTTGCATGGGAAGTGTGTGGGCAGTCAAACAGCAATTGACTATCCTTAATAACGGGTAGTCATGTGACTCTCAAGGACCCATTAAGACATCAGAGCATTCTTCCTGAGATAATCGCCTTCTGCATTCCAACAATTTTTGTAGAAATTTTAAATCCATACTGGCTATTTTTTTTATTTATCCATATATTTTGCACCTTCTTCGATTTTCCCCACTACTGTTTGTAGAGAATTTCTTCAGGGTCGAAAATAGGTATCGCCAACTACGCAAGAAAGAGTTTTTATTTCTTAAAGTAGATCCTAGGACATTGTGATGAAATACAAAATGTTCAATAAAGTTACATAACAGTGGTGGTTGATTCGTAATAGGATTAAACAATTTTTACTTACTTAGTTTACTGAAGATGAAGCCACTAAAAATAGAAATTGACATGTATATAGCAGAGAGCAGTTTTATAACATAATTTTCATATCATGTGACTTGTTCTCATTATCATTCTAGACGAGGAGAAATATTTTCTATCCAATCAGCTTCCACTGCAGTGAGTTAGCTCTGGAATCTCATCTACGTCTATAAAAGACTAATATGCACAAATCAATCGACCAGTTGATAACAACTGTTCAAATATTTGTATTTATTCATCTCTTCAATGTCAATATTGACTCTCAATTGACGCAAACACAGTTGCCTTTTATCTGTGATTCATCAACCTCAACTTTCATTTTGTGTCGATCTATCTTTTAATAACCACAGAGGATATTTTTTGCCCTCTACTACCAATTGATGCTAACCTCAAGGAGGGCAAGTCATTGCGCCTTCGTGGTCTCACTTTTCTACTAACATGAAATGGAGTGGTTATATTGAATCAATTGGTAGGTTAGCTGCTAAGAAAGTTGGTTCCAAACAATTTTTTTCGTCACATTTATAAATCTACCATTTGTTTGTGCATTGAATATTGCTACGATATAATAATATTGCTGCTACTGATAGACCGTTGTAACCTAGTGAAGTTCGCTGAATAGACTAATCACACATAAGGTTGGTAATGAACGGTAATACTTAGGACACGAACAACAGATATAAGATTCGCCAGCGGCGCGTAGAAGTTGTAGTCAACTGCAAGAAATGAGTCAAGTGAATTCCATAATGAATCTCAAACTTGCAGGATATATACCAACTGTCCCACGTGGTCAGATGTGACACAAGGCCGAATTTTATGTGGGGCATCCGAGCCCGTAGGCTCGGTCAAAAATTCCCCGTAGACCCCGTTGCCAAGAGGAGACTCTGTACTTACTACTGTATTTATGGGAATGGGGGTATAGTCATTATCGTCCGTAGGTATGCCACAACATAGACAAAAGATTATAAATTTTATACAAGAAGCAAAAGATGGCAGGTCATTTATTTAATACTCGCCTACTTGAAAGGAGTCTGAATCCTACCCGGAAAAAAGAAAAAGAGAATTCATTTTTGTTTAGAGTCATTTGCTTTGGGATTCTATATTTATCGTCTGATCCTTTCAAAAATGATTAACTATTAAACAATAAAATGTTTCATATTCTGATTCCTTTCATATTCTTCTATGCTGTTTCTTTATTGTGATGTTTTACCAAATCCAAAAGTTGAAGAATTTTTATCCTGGGAGGGAGTGGGAGAAGAGAGAACGATACCTCTCTTATCCCGATTATAGACGCATACAATAACAAACAAAACTCGAAACTACAACGTACACAAAGTACAATTTTTACAAAAAAGCTTGCACAAAATTCCCTTTCATGCGAAAGACAAAACATGACAACATAAGAAAATTATAGAAATTTATTGGTTCTGAAAAAGATTTACAATACAATTCTTCAGATCATGACAAAAAAAAACAAAAAAACAAACCTTGATACAAAATTGTTGAAAAAAATGAATAAATTGTTATTAGGAAAAAAGTTCATCAACCTAAATAGAGGGACGAAAAAACTTGACTTACTTTGACTTTTTTGCCTTTCACCTCCGGGATATTTGACGATATTTTGAAAAGTCCTTCGATTTTCTTTCTGTCATGCGTTTCATTGGGACTTTTAGCGATATTTTTCAAATTTCTTTGTTTTCTGTGAGGTTCCTTTTCGGGGTCGGGGTGTTAAAACTTCTTTTTGTTCTTTTATTTCGTTGCCGTAGAAGTTGTTGGCATAAGTCCTTGAGAAATGACAAAACCTTTTATCCTTTTGCTCTTGTAAAGTAAGCGTCCATTGTTAGATGTAAATGGTAGAACTGCACAATAAATAGAATTAACAAAGTTTGCAATAAACAATAGCAAGAAAGAGAAAAGAACAGGGCAAAAATAATTTAAAGCAAGCAAACAATACATGCAAGTCAACTTAACAGTAAAAAGGTAACGCAACAGGAATATGACGAAAGGTTCACAAACTAAGAATTGGTGTTAACACAAAAGAGCCAAGACAAGACAGACTGGGACTGAGTCAGATGAGACCGACAACTGGCATGCATTTGTGTGGTTCTGCCTTAAAATTGGGAAGGAGAAAATTTTTTGGCAATCATTCCAAATGGGATTTGGTCACCTCGGCGTGGTGTAATGGTTAGCAAGCTTTTCTTGCTAGATCAATTATGATTAAGCAGTGTGCTGGATCCTCACTGGGTGCCCCATACTTTACGCCTTGTGCCACATCTAAGCTACACTTAGAAAATCATTAACATTTGTACATATGAATTTTTTATGCCATGGATGTTTTAGTAGAATCCCTGTTAATATGCAGTTTGGGGTATGTGTTGGACTAAAAGGTGATGGATGTGTTCTTGTGGTAAATGTGTAAATTGTAATGAATGAATGAATCGTGAATCAGATTAGCTAGGTTTAGGATAGTTAGTGAAGACCAGCCATTTCCTTCAGCCTTGAGCCAAAATTATATGAAAAATACACGAAAAATACAATAAATACACATTCCAAATGGGATTGGATCCAATAGCTCTCCTAGCGACTTCCACATGAAAACACCTTAAAGGTGTTCGGCCGCCTCCTTCGAAGGTGACGTCTAAGTCTCTTCTGCCCGTTGTCCGCTGACCCGTGTTCTTATATACTCTCGAGGTGGTTCAAAAGAGCTTCAACTTTAAATTTACGTAAGTGGAAGCCACCCTTTTGATTGGAGAAAAAATACAGGACGAATAAATCTTTCGAAATTTGAAAAGTAAATGTATCAACAACAGTCTGCCATTACAGTTATTTCTGGCGCTCCTTTTTGGAGCCAATTCTAAATAATTAAAAAACAAAAACAAAAACAAACAAACAAACTTGTATACATAATTGAAACATTTTTTTCAGAAATCGTCTGACTTTCTTTTAATACACTTTTCACAAAAGTAAGTGTATAAAACAGACTTAGGCTATTTAAGATTTATTTACTTAAAATTTTTAATTAGTTATTATATTTAATTATTTTATATTGCTAACTAATACCATTTTTTTTCATAAAAATGGATAGAATAAAATATATCTCATTGGTTGATAATAAATTTTAAAATTAAATAAAAAGTTATCTAAATCATCATATTTTATCAACTTAATGGGTGATGTTTAAATATACATTGAATCGTGACGTTCGAAGATCATTCAAATAGTTCATGAAAGAAGAATATTACAAGAAAATTATGCAAATATTTAGGTATTTGTTTACAGCAAAACGCGAACCGATTCTTGAAATTATAAATGATTAGTGAACCGGTTGTTGGATTATCCAAAAATAATATTATATATTAATAGCCGATAGCCTAAGTAAGATGTTAGTTACGCTACGCTCGTGAGCTCGCCTAGTGAAACTCTAATAGACTCACGCCCTCTACCGTTTTGAAAAATATGGCAAATCTTCTGGTAGTAAATTTGATAGGTCTTCCATTGGATATTTGGGACTGCATCGATTCCGTTCGAATGTGGCTAAGAAATCATAACACAGCTGATGACACTACAGTCAATCATACTTTTGAACAGAAATATGACGAGAACAGAATTTTAATCTGGAAATATCTTAATAAATAATTTTTTCTATTAAATTATAAAAATGGTTTATTTTTTTTAAAGTGATTTGTTTTAATTCTGATATTGAAAAGAAAATAAACAGAATAGGTTCCTAAAGTACCTGCCTTTATAGAACCGATTCCTGGAAATTTAGGATACCACCACTTGTTACTACCTGTATGAATCGGAAGGGTTTTTAGGTAATAGATCGAAGTTTATACCAGTTTAAAAACAGCCTTCTTTAGAGCAGCATCAATCATACTTTAAGTAAGAACCAAAATCAAATTTACGATAAAAATTGGTTAGAATATTGTGGTATGGATTATCTCCCTTTATACGTATTCTGTATTTAAATAAGTTCAGCTTGGACACACTCCATTCTAAGTCGAATAAAGCTTCAGGTAAGTTACACGTGCATTCATTTTCTCACTATAATTTATTCGACTTAGAATCAACAAGCAGAGCACAATCGCCGACAAATAGACAAGGCAAGACTGATAACGAACTATCTGCCCCACTCTGTCAACAGAATAAATTCAGGCGCAGAGTGGCTTCCGCTTACACATCGAAGGATGCGTAAACACTTCAAGTTGAAGGTTTATACTTCAAAGTTGGGTAAGCAAGACAAACCCTGGACAACAAGCTCAGATGAGTCAATGCCAGAGGCGGCTGTCGACTGCGAAACACCACGACGTTCTCAAAGGACCCGCATGAGACCGGATCGGTGGAATGACTTTGTCCCTTACAAATAACCAACGGGGGATAATCTGGTATAGATTATCGTCACTTATACGTACTGTATTTAAATAAGTTCAGCTCGGACACAAAATAAAGTTTCAAATAAGTTATGTCTGCGTTCGTTTTCTCACTACAAAAATTAAGGACATTATTAATGTTTTGAGACAAGTTTATAAAGATTCGATTAAAACATCAGCTATTTATAAATGAAAAACTTCTTAAAAAACGAGTTTAAAATGATGAACGGATCAGCGGACTACCAACATCAATTTGGGAGAAGGAAATCACTGCAGCTGAAGATTTGAGGACCACCAACAGCAGAAATTATAATTCACTCTCTAGACATTAGTGTTGGTTCAACACTTAATTTTGAACAAATAGGATCAAAATCCCGAAGCCTTTCTGGAGAGAATTGTAAATGAAGATGAAACTGCGCAAGTCTGAAAACAAAACCCAGTCAAAGAAATAGTTAACCAAAAGTGAAAAAAAACCAAAAAAAAACCGGTCCAGTCAAAGCAAAAAGCAAACCAGTAAGAAAGGTTATAGCACCAGCTTTCTGTAACCCACAGGACATTTTGCTAGTTGGATATCTCAATAATAAGCAAATTGTACATAATACTGCTTCTACTGATCTCAAATATATTAATCTCCTATATCGTAATCAAATGCATACTAATTATAAACAAGATGAACACATACTAAAAAATTTAGTAAATTCTAATATATCAACTACAGATCCTAGCAAAAAAATTAAATTAATCATATACTACACTAAATCTAGTATATCCAACTTAATACTTCGCAATGATTCTTCTCCCCCGGTTAGCGATTTGCAAAAAACCAACATAGTTTATAAATTCAAGTGCCCTTTGGGAGAGTGTATCTCCAACGAATTAAATAATATTTATGTTGGTCACACCACAAACTCGCTTTCACGACGCTTGACACTACATTTTAATGAAAACTCTAACATTTTAGGCATTTAAAACAACATGCCTGCCCGCACACACAATTCCGTAAAATACTTGTCGAAAACACAACTATACTTCGACATGAAAACAATAGACAAAAACTAAAAATACTTGAAGCATTATACATCAAACAGTTAAAACCCAACCTAAACAAAATCAACTATGGAATCTCTACAAATATTCTTAAATGTCTATAATTTCTATAATTGGTAACAGAAGCCATTGGTTTATACCAACGGCTTTCCTTATTTCATTCTACAATTCACTCTCGTGTAGTCATGTGTGACGTCATGAGATGCGGTGCGATTTTCGCTTCTAGCGTCTTATATGCGCGTGTTCATCGTTGCTTAGTGATCCACTATGTAAACAAAACAATGACAGACTATCATCACTGTCGTGTCCGTATGTTGTTTGATATGTTTGTAATTACATCTTTGATAATGGCTTGAGTAAGCCGAAAGCTTAGATTTTATTAAAAAATAATGGATAAATATTGTGAATTTCTTTTTTCGGTTAATGATAATGTTATCAAACTTATCAGAAGATACGAAAAAAATTTTACATAAAATAAATAGACAACACTTGTCTATATTATTTAATGAAACGTGTATAAATGAAAATATGCTGCCTAAATACACACAATATATATATATATATATATATATATATATATACGTAAAATATTAGCTACATTGACCTACTTACAAATACGGTTTCTGTCGAGATGGTTTCGTCAGGCAACAAGTCATTGTTTCGTCTCAAAACCTACCCATAATTATACTTGGTGGGGGGAAGAGGTCTAAGAAAAAAGAAAGAGAGAGAGGGAGGAAGGGAGAGATGGACATAGAGGTGAAAATTATAACTGTGTATACGGGATCATGGTTGGCCAGGAGGAATTTTTTCGCGTGCTTGCTGGCTGCCATTACTTCTGATCTTTCATTAAGTAATTTGCTTCGATCAGGATATATTATTATGACCAATTTTTCTCCCTGGCAAAGCCTTCACATTTCGTTCCTGATGCTACATGCCCGGGATCATTCATATATATATATATATTATTATTATTATTATTATTAATGATAATAAATATACATTTTCTCCTCACTGGCATGAAACTCAGAATTGTGGTACCAGATTTATATTTATTATTAATATATGTATATAAATTAAATGGTTGGCTACTCGTATCCGAGGTTGCCAGTCTACTAGGGCTGCTAGCCAATCCTTGTTGCAGGCATTTACTCAGGTACATCTGTGTTTGTTCAGCATCCACAGAGCCCACCTGTCATTTATACTGCAATTATGCTTAGTGTACCTTAGACTTTCTGAGAGGAAGCAGGTGATCAATAATCTGAACAAGGCCAACGCGATCAAACCCTTGGTCACAATGACTTGTGACTTCATGCTAGCACAATCATCGCCCCACCACACCAACAAAAAAAAAATTACGGCTTGGGTCAACCCGTGGTATGGTTTTCAGGAACACACACATATTCTTTATTACTAATAATATTCTTTAGCATTAATATAAAAAATAATTATTTTTATCCGATTTTTTAGAGAGGGGGCTCGAATTTCAAATAGCTTAGAGCCTCAGCTAGTTAAAGTCCATTCCTGTTTACCATATACTTGTATATGGTAAATAGGAATGGACTTTAACCGGGAAGGGACAAGTCAACATTACCAACTCAATACCGCTGACTGAGCACTGGGAAAACTCAGTACTGAGACAACTCAGCACCAGAAAAATATAACATTTTTATAACAGGATAAAAGTAATTTATTAAAGATAAAAACCTTAATTTGGACAAATCAATGACAATGGCAAACCCTCTGCCATGGCCATTGTTTTGTCCTCCACCCAATTTGACAGATCTTGTTTTTAATCCTGCTGTATGTTTAACCACTCTCCTCGCTATAGAAACCTGATAGGTGAACCGATTTAGTCAACGATGACCCAACCATGCGGCAGGTGATACTGGATTACATGATACCAATCGTATAAAAGACAAACGTCAAATTCAAAGAAATCGACAGCTTTATCTCGTATCCAAAAATTTAATTTCTTCTTTGCTGATCGCTTTCTTTATGAAGATTGTGTTGATGACTAAATTCGCCGCCAACGTGCAGGTTCAGGACTAGAAGTTTTCAGTTGAACCCTAACTTGCCAGGAAGTGGCCCACACACTTGGTTTCATGATCTTCCTCTGTGGTACATATGAGTTAGACATGCTGAATCCAGTTATGAAACTAACGAACTGTCGCTGTTATAATATCGAGTGGGGCTTTCTGCAGCATGTCCGTCATGCATAGCCCTCTTCACTCGCTGTATCAACCGTTGAGATCTATTGTAATCGTCATCCGCTTGCCCCACTGTTGGGGTCTTTGAGGTTGATCGTGCTTAGTCTGGATCACAGTCTTCGACCTTACCTGCCAAGGGTGGCCTTACCAAGAGTTTAGAACCTACGCAGAGGCCCGAAACAACGCTTCAAGGGTCAGTTGAAGACATCCCTGATACAGGCCAACATTGACTCAGAGACCTGGGAAACTGTTGTTGCAAATCGGCCTTCCTGGCATAGGACCATCCGAGAAGGGACCAAGACTTTAGTGACCAACCGTTAATATGAAGAGGATCTGTGACATGCTGTTAGGAGAGCCCGACTAGCCCAGCCGCGACTAGCTCAGCTGCGTCCACCACCCACACTTCTCTGTGACTCTTGCTCACGACTCTTCAGAAATAGGCTGGGCCTTCACAGCCATCTCCACCACCAGAAGGGAGAAAGGGAATAAAGAGAGAGAATGACGATCCCGATGTTCGGATGAGAGCGGGTGTTGACGGCTCTTTTTGCATCTTGTTTTTCAATTTCCGCTGAACAAATATATTCAGGTTATGTATGCATCTTGGTACCTTTAAGCTTAAATGGCAGTTTTTTAAAGCCTGTTTGGGGGGTACCTGTTTCTTTCGCCTTTCATGGTCAAGCCGTGTAGGACTAAGTACTGACGCAAATAATAACTAAGTAAACTATCAAGTAAGACCATAATTCACTTCTCTTCTCTATATCTATGTATTTAGACTAGAATATCTCTTTTATACATACGTTTTGAATGCATGACTTGAAAATTCCAATTATCTTTTCATTCAATGTAATGTTGGATGAACCATAATAGACTATAACGCTCTTTGATCATTATGTCAGATGGACTACTCGTTTATTAAATTAAAACACATGTATCAGGTCTAGTCTTTTCGTATTGCTGCATTAGGACGGGTCGATTTTAGAAGCGTGATATTATACTCAATTAGAAAGTTGGGCTAGCACATAAATAATGACAGAAAATATTTTTTCCCAAATCGTTACCGTTTTTCGAGGAAACCAGTTTAAAAATTATTTTTAGTTTCAAAATTTCAATTCAGTGATTAGTGAAAGCTTTATAGCACAGCGTTGTAAAAATTTATAATTTGCAAAAGCTTTACACATTGTATATAGAGAAGATACATGGCACACGCATATTATGAGTAAATCATTGTTCCATCAAATAATACCTTCATTTACTTCAAAAGGAAATGATACTAAACAAATTAGCTATATTATGATGTAATATGTTATACAGTGCAATAGTTTTAATGTGGTTTTCAATTAACAATGCAAATTTAAAACATTTTGTCTTAAAATTTGTGTCCATCAGTATTATGGTGTTATATACACTTTTTTTTGTTATGATCTAACAAATGATCTAACAAATCTTATTCATTGATCAGCTATTCTTGTAATTTTTAACAGTTTTTAATTATCGAATACAGCAAGAAAACTGCATATTTTACTTGCGGTGATTCATAATTAAAATTCTGGTTTGAATATATTTTCTATTTAATGTATCTAATACAAAAGCTATCAACTTTATTTAGATTTATTCTTGAAATAGTAAAACTTTGAAATCAGTTTGTAAGCAAAAATATACAGAAATTAGGTATTTATGTACCTTTTTCAGATGATATTTAAAAGTAAATGCTCAAAAATTAGTAAAAGCGATTAATCTAAGTTTTGGTGACAGTCCTTAGAATATCAAACTCTATCTTGTACATTGAGTGCAATGTTGATTTTCTAAAATATGTGAAAAATCAACCTCCCAATTCCTGCATGGAATGAACTTACCAAAAACTTATAATTCTTCAATACTTGTGAATACACCCTATTCACTTGGCTCATGCAGGGTTTACACATTTTGTATGTACAGTTTCAGTTTCAAGTTCAGTTTATGTATATTTTTACATCTTGGTACCCTTAGGTGGTAGTTTTTTTTAAAAAAAAACTGTTTTTTCAGTTAAGTTTTACTTGTAACGTTACAAAAAAATACATGCCCTTAAGACCGCTATAATTTAGGCACAGATCAAAGGGTAAGAAATGCATCACGTGACAGTCTGGTTGGAGGCGCGAAGTGAAAGCTGATTAGCCAGTTGGGAACGACTGCACGTATAATTAAGACCTCCATTTTTTCAAGGTATATTACTCACGCAGTGTACAATCAAGTGGGAAAACTACGCTACAGTAGTTAAAGAATAGAAAATTTGGGGATACACAGTTTGTTCCCACCCTGTTGGTTGGGAGCAAAGATACGATGACTTCCCACCAAAAGAGGACACCTGTTTACTATATCTATTTTTTGCCTATCAAGAAAACCAAAATTTTATCTACCTTACGACAAACAAAACCTA
Source organism: Acanthosepion pharaonis (assembly GCA_903632075.3). Classification (NCBI taxonomy): domain Eukaryota; kingdom Metazoa; phylum Mollusca; class Cephalopoda; order Sepiida; family Sepiidae; genus Acanthosepion; species Acanthosepion pharaonis. The sequence continues at coordinate 1,614,566 of CAHIKZ030000779.1, read as the reverse complement.
TTTCAACCTTTTTTACACTCGTGCAATCCAAACCCATGTTTAGCTCCTTTATTCTTCTGAAAACCAAAAATATGTACACGTCTTTTACAGTAGTGAAAACTCGACCTATGTCAACCTTTTTTCCTCCCGTGCAAACTAAACACATTATTTACATTATTCGGACTATTGTCCTCATTTTTGTTACCATATTTATCATAACGTTTCAGCCGTTGTACGCTCCAGCCTTCTTCAGGTGGTTGGAATGTCAAACTGAACCCTTTATTTCGCTCGCTGGGGTAGACTGTTCTAGTTCCACGTGCCATGTCTAATGGATGCCAGTTATCAGTTATCTCCTGTTAATTCCCCTCTCAAAGTTCCCCACCGCCTTAACCAGGTATTGAACTTACACTGTTTGGGTCCTGTCACTGGATTTGATTACCGCCTTTATCCACTGTGACATGTGTCCTTGAGGACATAATACATCATCTCAGAAATATAAACAGAACCCAAACACATGTTTAGATTTTTTACTCTTCTGAAAACCAAACTTATGTATACGTCTTTGACTCTGGCGTAAATTGGACCTATGTCAACCTTTTTTCCTCTCGTGCAAACCAAACTTAGGCGTATTTTTTGACACACGTGCAAACCAAACAGATGTCTACCTTTTTGATTCTCATTCAAACCCAACCTAGCCGTTGTACACCAGAATCCATCATTCATAACTTGGAAAAGATTAAAGAAACTAAACCTTTCCCAAACCCAGAGCGCGAAAAAAAAAATTGTCGCTAGAAATTACAACAAGAAAGTGTAGAGAAAATGAAGACAATGCGGGAAATCTTAAAATGATCTTTACATCAAGAATATCTTTTTAATGTTTTAATATATGTTGTTCCTTTATATCAAGTTCGCACAATTTTGTTTCTTAAAAGGTGGACACTATTAAAGGTAATTAAAATAGTATAAAAACTCGTAATTGTTAATCGGAAGGCCGAGTTCGAATTTCCGTTGGGTTCGTTATATACACTTTCGCACAAATACCCTTAGGAAAGGTATGTATCCACCTTTTCTCTCTCCAGCTATGGATTAATCAGTAAGAATTGTATCACTTAAAAAGAAATTCTTACAATCTTAAAATATTTTATGGCTTTAAATAACCTGCAAAGGATTGAAAAGCCGTAGAAAGTGAACCAATCAATCACATACATACATACATACATACACACACACACACACACACACACACACACACACATAATTAATAGAATAACAAAAATAAAGCATTAGACATATATAAATGTAGCACGTTTTCAATGTTTGGTCTCAGTGACCTCACTGAAATTGTTTGCATTAACTCATTAAGTATAACATATTTTTATGACAATATACAAAGTTTTCAATAGAACAATTGACGTATCGTCATTTATACATTAGTGTTTTCATTCAAGGTCACGTTTTCAGAAACAAAAATGCTTTTGATATCGACGAGTGGAAAATCTGAGTTCGCCATTTTGTTGACACAAAGCGTAAATCGTGTCATGTCACTTGATAAACGAATTGACGTGAAAATAAAGCATTTCCTTTCATTTTTTTCTTCTTTTTTGTGTTCGGCAGTCGATGATAGAATGATTCTTTCTCTGGACGTTCTATGATTAAATTTGTCGGAGTGTATGTTTGCAAGTTATAACTTTAGTTAGGTCGTCATCAAGTTAATTACGAATACTGCAGAAACATCTTTCATTAACACGTTTAATAAAAAGGCGGAGAAAACGAAGTTCAGCGCAATAGCGACTCTCAAATAAAATCATTGCACACAGATGACGTTAATGAATATAGATTTTTGTATTACAAGTTAATTTACATGTTTGACATCATTTACATTAGAAAAAGAGGATATCTTCGCATATAGTCACTCTACCAGCGGATGGCAGCGTATTTAACATTTGATAATTTTGCGGCAATACGCGCTTAAATGTCTTAGGCAGTTTTGATTAACATTTCTTTTCATGATTAGCTGCAAGGAATTGTAAATATAGGACTGCTTTACACTCAAGTAAATACTAACAATAATAATATTTATTAAGAATTTCTTACATGAAATTATGAAATTTTACGAAAATATTGTTGGCAATTATGTATTTAGTTACATAACAAATAAATAAAAATAATATAAATTTCGATGCTATATCCGATTTGTTAGGTATTTTTCATTTTTTTCTTTGTTATTGGCAGCATTTTAGAATACTTTGGTTCCCAAGTTAAACAAACTGGAGCTATTTCGCTTATGTGTTGTTACCTCTCTTTTCTATTGTTGTTTTTAGATCGCTTTCTTCTGGTCATTTTGATGGGCAATAGCAAAATTCTGAAATTTAGAATGACCTTATTCCATTTCAAAAATAAATCCTGTATAAAGGAATATTTAAAATTAATATGCGACCCAAAATAAAAATTTTTTAACAAAAATCTTCAATGATTTCACTATAATTATGTAACAATAATGTAATGATATTCCGCAGACAAATCTACGGTTTATGTTACCTAATCTCATTGGATGGTTACGAACAATAAACCTAAATTGAGATTAAAATATTGTGTAATCGGATCTAATTTTTTTGTAAAATACTTGGATATGATATAATGAATAATTTGCAGTGAAAAAAGCAATTTTCAGTTTTTTTGTTGATAACGCCCCTCCTCCGCCGAACGTACCGTGTGTTTTATTTCAAGAGCCAACCTTTTTTTATGTAACCGACACTGTAAATTTATTAAACGCATTCGTCAAAACTTTCAATTACTGTAATGATTACATACGAGAGGATACTATAAATTTACCAAAGAGAATTTTTAAAAGTTATTAAAATATTCACTCACGCCATTGATTACATATAGAGGGTATATCAAAAATACTTTTACAAACTTTGGAGGCGTGTTTCTCACAACAAAACAAGGACAAAAATCCATAAAAACATATGTCCGCAAATTCCTTGTTTTTAAATTATTAAATTTGAAGTTTACGGTAGACGCTCTTAAATGTAAAATCCAAGATACAATCCAGAAATACGTTTACAATCTTTGGGGGCAGGTTAATGACATCAAAACAAAGTAAAATGTCTATGTAAACACATGTCAAAAAGGCTATCGTTGTACCTCAACACAGCAACTTATAACAAGTGTCTTCCGATTGTCACACACGGTGTCGAATGGTTTCATAGGCCTCCATAACACGTCGAAGAAGCAATTCTGGATTATTAATGTCTGCTGCATAAACCAATTGTTTTAGGTGGCCCCACATATAAAAATCCAATGGATTGAGATCGGGGAAACCTGCAGGCTATGGAAGTGGTCCTCCTCTTTCTATCCATCTTTCATGGTAGATGCCAACCAGTGCATCGCGAACAATGTGACTAAAATGTGCTGGAGGCCCATCATGCACGAGCCACAGGTGTCTTCGTATTAACAAGGGTACATCCTATAACAAGTCTTGAAGTGTGTTCGAAATAAAGTTCCTAAGGACAGCTTCTGTGAGACGTGCTGGAAGAACATATGGACCTACCAGACAGTCACCTACAATTCCAGCCCACATATTAATCGTAAACTCATGCTGTTGTCTAGCTTGTATTATACCATGGGGATTCTGATGCGCCCACAAATGTTGGTTGTGTAAATCTATTATTCGATCTCTTCCAAATGTTGCCTCATCCGTAAACAAGACTGAAAAGACAAAGTGCCGATCCGTTGTTTGTCTCTTCAGTTTTGGTTAAGGATGAGGCAACATTTGGAAAAGATGGAATAATACATAAACTATCGGCAAAAGTTCTCTTGTGGGGTGAGTGGTCAGATAGCGAGAGACTCTGCACACATTTCAATTGATACGGGTACAGGATCTGCTCTTGAAGTACCTTCCATTCTTTACAATGAGATGTACGACATGCTAGGGCCACTTGGCATGCACTGATTACTGGATTGTCTCCGACAGCCTGTGGAATGTGCCCTTCGTGGTCAAGCGAATAAGCGGATCTCGGTTTTTCTCGATCCATAGTTTGTGGTGCCACAGATCCTGTCTCAACAATGCGACGGTAAACAGACGCAAAGGTTGGATGACTTCGCGTGGTCGTATGTGAAAATCTTATCTACCTGCTCACGATATGAATATCCTGTCATTGTTAAACGGAACACTTCTCAGTTAACTTACTACTACACACGTTAATCGTTGAAGACAGGCAAGCCATAAATGTACACGAATGACAAATGTAACTTAATCTATATGGCACCACAGCGCCATCTACCATAAATTTTCTTTATTCTTAATATCTCAAAAACGATGGATTTGAGAACATATGTTTATATGAACCATTCTAATAATTTCGGTGTGAGGAACCCGTCCCGAAAGTTTGATACAGCCTGGAAACGGATAGGATTTATTAAACAATACCATCAAAACATTCATTCACTCTAATGATTACATTTATAACAGATTTATAATTATTTTTAGAATATACAAACTGTGCAAAATACAATATAGTCCTTGCCCCAAATTTTCCTTGTGCGCGACAAACGATGAAAACCACAGTTCATGCAAAACAACTTTTTTCCTTAACAACTAAGAAATGTTGCTTACTTTCTTATAGAACAACAGTTCATGTAAATCATATTTTCTTTTTAACAACATAATTTTACTTGCTTCGAAAAGTTCACAAATTCGAAAGGGGTGAGAAAGAACTACCTTCAGTTAAGCTGGTTCTCTGAATAATATTTAGGTTTTCGGAACAGGCGTTTTCATATATGAGATAAACTCTCACAGTTATAGAAATATGTATTTGAATGAGATAAACTCATAAGTTTAGAAAATAAATTAGTATATTAGTTAAAAATCATGTCCCCACTGTTTTCAAAAGGCATTTCTTCTTCTTCTTCTTCTTCTTCTTCTTCTTCTTCTTCTTCTTCTTCTTCTTCTTCTTCTTCTTCAGCAGCAGCAGCAGCAATAGTAGTAGTAGGAACAGTAACAATAGTCTTTATTATCTCAACTCACATCTTTCTCGCCCAAGGTGATAATTTCTCCTAGATGACAGCCGTTACACGTCAGAGACGGTCAAGCCTTTCTGTCGTAGCAGTCAAATCTTTCTCTTTTATAAAGCAAACAGGTAGCTCTAACTGGATCAGAAATTAACTCTTGGTGGGAGCGTATACTTTTTATCTTCATTGGTTAAGACTTATGAAATCACTTTCAATCAAGCCACATTCGTTTGCAGCTTAAAATCCGAGATTTCAATTGTTTCTTTCTGAATGTTAGCATCAATGTGTTTGTAGATCTTATTTTTAAAACCTCTTTACTCCCATGCTCTGTTCAACGTATGATCGGTACTCGTCAGTATAACCACATCTTCGTTGATACGAGACACTTCTTCATCTGTGAGAAGATTGTCCAGCATTCACTGCTATATAGGAGATTACATATTACATGCCAAGTTCATCAGTTTTCTTTTAGTTTCTAACTACATTTTCCTATATCTTAATAATTTGCATCTTTTGCTATCCCTATAAGCATTTTGATTGGCTATCACAATTTATGTTCTCTACAATATGTACTACATTAACCAAGTAATTAAATTTCTGTCCCGATATGGTTTTGTTATAAAATAAAATAAGACATATCTTGGCTGATTTACAGGCAAATACTCAAGAGCGAGAACCGGATGTAAACGGGACAAAGCCCCGTCACAAAATGACCATTATCTTTCTTTACAAATGTTCCCGACACACGTGTTCCGGTCGAAAAATAAAATAATATTTAAAGTGCTCTATTTTTCGTTCAATAAAAATGCTTCCCTTCTAATTATACTCGTTTCATTTCTCGAGCCTGTTAAGCCATAAAAAACGCTATAAAAGGGGTCACACGGAAGTTCAACAGTCAGTCCACAGGTGGCCGCAAACAGACCGTCACTGTCAGGCCGAGCGATCAGCAGCAGGAGAGCATCAACCACCGTCAACATGTGTGAACTACTATGAGAGATCGACCTAGATCCGAAGCCGGCTTATGAATTTTACCACAAGGTAGCTGTCCCGAACCCTCACGTTCCTGTTGAAATCAACCACGTAAATCTATTTCTACTGTTGTCGTATTTCTTTCTTGCAACCATACGCTTGTCTATAACACTGGTGTCAGAAGCGTACAGCAAGAGAAATATGGCCGACTAAACGATCTTCACCCGAGCTGAAATATTTACTCTCATCAAGGAACAGAAAACACTACTATTCAACTTGAAAACGGGACCAACACAGCCTTCCGAAGCCACGATACAGGAAATTCAAGCCTACATAAACGACATACTGACTGCCCTAAAAACTACTTCAACACCTCCCACAGCTCAAACAAACGGCGATTACAGCTTAATGATGCGCCAACAAACTATACGCGACACATTTGAAGCTAGAGAAAACTTTTCACCCTGGACAGGACGTGAACCGATTCATCACGGCCCTAAACAAAGCATACACAATCCACGTCACGCCAGAACTCAGCACCTATCCCAGCCGGGAATGCGAATTCGTCATGTCTGCTAAAGATTTACTGTACCAAAGTATCTTTCAGCAAATGGTTGACTCAAAAAGGACATATCCACCTTCGAACAACTGAAGGAATACTTATTAGGAGCCCACGGAAGCCAGATGACTAACTTCCAACACCTCAGTCAAGCCTGGGACCTGGAACGGCGAGACGGGGAAAAATTAACAGACTTCGAAAACACCCTTAGAGAGGCAGCCGTCCACATAAAAAAACAAATACAAAAAAGACAAAAATACAGACTTAGCAGTCGATGGACTTATTTCCATCATCGGCGCTATGCTAATGAGCGAAAAGGTGAAAATTTGGAACTCAAATCTCTAACCGCATCTCGTCAAGACAATGGACAACCACTATTCAGCCATTGGCATAGCCTCCGAAGCTCAAATATACCTTGATCGCGGTGTAAAATCCAACGACACAACTTCGCACGACACTGTGTATTTCACACAAAACCCACAGCGGTCAAACCAAAGAAACGCGCCACTCCGACCCAGCAGGCAACCAAACCCACAGCAAACCTCATATCGATCCTGACGACCACCGAGCTACGCTTTTCAAAAAACATTTCCACCAATTTTTTCTAGAACCAGGCACCTCCGTTTTGATGATAAGAGACAGTAAACACTCTCCGAGATTGGTTGTACCATACAAACTACGACCCAGATACCTCTACCAGGCACACGAGGGCAACAACCACTCAGGTGTCACCCGTATGCGAGAACTCCTTTCCAGCTACTGGTGGGAATTCAAAAACCGCGACATCAAGGCCTATGTCGATTCTTGCGACACATGTGCTTAAGTGCAAGGGCAACTACGGTAGACGTACCAACTGGCCCATTGGCCACTGCAAAACGAGGAAAGAGACCATTCGATCTCGTCTTTATAGACTTTGTCACAATGCCCAACTCAAAGTGAAAACGCTTTATCCTAACCATCTTGGATAGCTTCAGCCGACATTTTACAGCCATACCATGCGCGAGAGACCATGCTATCGACGCCGCCCGCGGATTGTACCATTTCTTCCTTCGACACAGAGAGATTCCACGCATAGTATATCTGATCGAGGCACACACTTCACTGGAGAAGTCTATCGACAATTCTGTAACCAGATGTCAATCACGCAAGAACTTCACTGTCCTTGGCGCCCGCAAAGCTCAGGAAATATCGAGAGACAACATCGCACGATGAAGAACGCACTTTATATGTTATGCGAAGACAGGAACTGTGAATGGACAGACGTTCTAGAATCTGTCGTTTCGTCCATGAATGCCACGACCAACAGCGCCACCGGTGTCTCCCCGCACTATGCCATTACCGGCCGTCACCCCAACATCGGCCTACCAACACTACACAGAAAAGAAATCACAAGTGACGATCCTGGAGCAAATGGAATGCAAATTAATGCCCTGCTAAAGCAGGTTCACCACCACGTCACCCTGGCCAAAGATGAAGCCGACCACAAACTTGAGACTAACTTAAATCGCCTCACATACAAGGACCCAATACAAGTAGGCGACAAGGTTTTACTTCATCGGCCACACTCAACTGTAGCCCAATCCTTTCATCTGCCCTGGATAGGAAATTACACCATTATAAAAACGAATAATATGATGTGTCAGGTGCAAAACGATGATGGTGATGCAATCTGGATTCACCGTGCACATATCCGACGACTGGCTCCACGCCCAACACATCTTTCTAATACAACCCCTCCGCCTCCACCATGTAACAGTCACCAGGATCATTCTCCTCTACATCCCTCGGGGACACATAACTCAGCAAATAACTCCATACCAAAACAAATGCCAACAAGAAGAACACGAGGACAACTTCCTACACGCTTCAGAGACTTTATCATGACTTAATCACCCAAATATACACGAATAACGCTCACTGTAAATGAGACCGAGATCTGGGGGAGCCTTGTTATAAGATAAAATAAGACATATCTCGGCTGATTTACAGGCAAATACTCAAGAGCGAGAACCGTCACAAAATGACCATTATCTTTCTTCACAAATGTTCCCGACACACGTGTTCCGGTCGAAAAATAAAATAATATTTAAAGTGCTCTATTTTTCGTCCAATAAAAATGCTTCCCTCCTAATTATACTCGCTTCGTTTTTTCGAGCCTGTTAAGCCATAAAAAAACGCTATAAAAGAGGTCACGCGAAAGTTCAACAGGCAATCCACAGCTGGCCGCAAAACAGACCGTCACGGTCAGGCCGAGCGATCAGCAGCAGGAGAGCATCAACCACCGTCAACATGTGTGAACTACTATGAGAGATTGACCTAGATCCGAAGCCGGCTTATGAACTTTACCACAAGGTAGCTGTCCCAAACACACACGTTCTTGTTGAAATAAACCATGTAAATCTATTTCTGCTGTTGTCGTATTTCTTTCTTGCAACCATACGCTTGTCTATAACAGTTTTGACCTTTCGATACGTTCCTCACAGTTTTGGCTGTCCCTTTTGCTGGCAAACATGTATTCTGTCATCTTACAGTTAATAGTTAGTCCTTTCTTCTTGCTCAGCATACCACAGCGAGCGAAATAAAGGGTTCAGTTCGACATTCCAACCACCTGAAGAAGTGTACAACGGCCCGAAATGTTGTGATAAATATGGCAACAAAGATGAGGACAATAGTCCGAATAATGTAAATTTAAAAAGATTGTGTGGAGTTTTCCAGGTATAGAGGACATTCTTGTTTTGAGAATCAGTAACTATATCAATATTTACTCATCGTAGCTTAGTACGAATCTATACCAAATAAGCTAAGTAGGAGGCGTGGGAAGATTATCTAAGTGGGGGAGAATCATCTTGCCTTGAAAATCAATGTCTGAAATACCTAACATTTATTTGGGTTCGATTTTCTTTACAGCTTATCAACCCTTTTAATGTTATTTAATGCCGAAATATATTTTGAGACTTTAAGAATCTTTTGAAGATAATAAGGATTTTTCCTACTATTTAACCCACAGCTGAGAGTAGACGAGGTGAAGTTATACCTTTGCTAAGGGTATTTGCATGTAAGTGAATACAATGAATCCGGCTAGAATTCGAACTCGGTACTTCGATTTCTCATTCCGAGCCGCTAAACCATCCGCATATTCATGCATACAGCGCCTGGTATTCTCGAGCAGTCACCCATCTAGGTGCTTATCAGAGTCAACGTTGCTTAACTTCGAGAACCTGAGTTTCAACGTGATAGGGCCGTAAGCCAATCTGGTTTCGAATATTAACCGTTTCAACCAGTGCAACTATTACAGCAACAACTCTGGCATCCACGCAATTTAAAATTCGGTATTTAAAAAAATGATAAACTCTGGACCTCTAGTTTCTATGATTAGTGTTCTAACCACTGAACAATCACCTAATCCAGAACCGACGCGTACTACCCCCGAACCTCTTGACCAGGAGGGTAAGCCTGACTGGAAATCCCAGACAGTACTTTGTGACTCTACCCAAAGAAATTCTCTTCTCAGAGCTTGTATCTGTCAAGAGACCATGTAGAGTCCTACATCGTCGATTCAAGAATCAGCTCAAAAACACCTTGCTGAGGTCTACGAAAAAACAAAATCCTTCGAAAACACCAGAAGACAAATAGAAGAGACGAAGAGAGCTAAAAAACAGCCAAATCGCTCCATACCCTGAACCCTCCTACCCTACAATGCGGTGGTTGCAGACGTCTCTTCAGACCCAACATAGGACCCATTTCACACAAAAGGAAATGTCGAAGAGCACCCCCTCGGCAACGAGTACCACAAACGACGACGATTGCATATAATCCATTATTGCATATAATTAGGTTGCAATAAAATTTATATTTTATATCAATACTACCTTATGAAATATAGTATCATAGATTCGGTGGGAGCCCACGAGACCCTTATACCGGTCTTGAGCTAAACAGCTGTGAGCAAAAAAAAAAAAAAATTATTTAAATCTCTACATTGTTGTTTGTATGCTTTATAATATGTCCTGTGAATGTCAAGTTCTCAAAGCTTTCTTTCCTCATTATGTGTCTCCAAATTTTCAACTACCTCTTTCTGATTTTAAGTATAAGTGTGCTTTTTCCCCATTTTCCTTAAAACTTCCTATTTGCTCAGATGCTCTGTCCATGGTATTCTCATCATCTTTTTATAGAACCATATCCTTTGTCTACAGCCTCCTTTAATCTGTGATGAAATTTTCTAGCACTTACTATCGTGTAAGAAGATTTATATTAAATATCACTCCAGCAATCTGTTCCTCCTATGAGTTTACTTCCTTCTGCATTAGTATTATTCTCTTTTATATCATTCTGATAATAACTATTGTATTTCTTGTTTCAACTGAATGCAACCATTCGCAGTTAAACAGATCATTATTACTAGGCCTTGCCTTCTCTTTCTCTTATCTCGCATTTCGATTTTACAAGCACACGAAAAAGTGATACGCACATCTAAAAAGGAACAAATATATTCTTTGAACAACATGCATAAAAATAACTTTACGTGCATGACACGCACCATAATGTAATATTATTGCAGAACTATTGAAGAAACAATAGCATATCAGATTTCAAAGATATTTACTCAACAATATAAGCGTTTATATTTTCATAGAGAACAGTTTGATTCTGTGATACCTACAAATATCAAGATAATAGCAATGAAATACTGTATCGTTTTGTTTTTTGTTTAATAACATATTACTAGATAATTTATTTGAACATTAAGAAGATGCGACTTCTGACTGATCAGAAATAGCGTTACTATATTACCAATATAAATACTTGCCATTGATTTTACTATAGAAATGCAACGTAAAAATAATTTGCCAACAGAATACATTGAAAGTGAGAAAAATAACGATTTTCAGTGGCCAGATTTGAGTGATTAGTTTTTTTACGGCTTATCAATCCGTTTGATTATAAGAATTTTTTTGTAGATAATACATGATTTACTAATACAAGTCCTACTAATTAACTCATAGGTAAGAGAGAAAAATGGATTCATGCCTTTACGTTTAAGTGAATATAACGAATGCCAACTGGAATTGGAACTCGGCTCTCCGATTTTCAATTCCGAGACGTTATCCATTACACCATCCACACATGGTAGCTTGCAGTATCTGGTATTCCGAAGTGGTCACCCATCTTGGCACTGACCAGTTAAGCGGCCAGGAAACAGTGTTAGCGTTACTAGAATAATAGAACCATGCTATGTATACTGTACATAATTAACGATTTTATTTTGGATGTACGTTGTAATTGGATTTGCTATAAAAATGTAATGTAAAGTTTAATTAGTAAAACACAATATAAAAATTATTTTACTATGGTTCATTGAAAATTAAAAGGATAAGAATTGTTAGTGGTCATATATCAATTTAAGCGACTGAAAGAAAATAGAGCTGCTATACTGGCATAATTTGTCTTGCCAACGATTTATTATTATTATAAAAGTTATTTTAGTGTGTACACGTGTTTCCGTAGAAAGGACTGTTATTTTTTTATTTTTTATTTTTTGGAGAGAATGTTAGTAGTAATAATGCCGGATTAAAAAAAAAGCCATTAAATTATTTTGTTTGTTTATTATATGTTTTGCCGTTCCGACCAGCTTGTTCATCTTGGTTGTTATACTCTCGACGTTTCAGTTTTGGTAACATTTGGTCTTCTTCAGATGTCTACTTTCGGATATGAGAACTTTCGTAAAATTTCGAACAAAATCCGATCGTAGGTTAGAGCCTCCATTCCGTGTTTCTTTCTTACGTGATATATTTGTGTTCGTTAAAACTCCCCAGTTTGATTCACCTTTGTGTTGAGTGATCATTTCTTTCTCTGAACCAGATTGACTCTTCAACACAACCAGACACGGGGATTTAATTCCCAACTGCAACGGAACACGTTATTTATTGACCAATGCTTTAAGGTTTTGGTTTAACCAATAAGTTCCTTTGTATTTGGTTATGAGTCGCTTGGACAGATTATTGTTGAAATCTGGAGCCTTAAATTAAAAATGTCTGTAGTCAGGGAGTGAAACAGTATGAGTGTCCTGACTCAGGTGGTGAAATTATAATTCCTCAACTCAAACATTCTAACACACAGTACTAGATTAGTAGCAAAGTCTCATCATTTAACATTTGTAATGGCTAGATGTAACCGTAAGTTCTATACTAACAGTTTCTTCTATCGTTCTTCTCGCTTGAGGAACTCTCTTGCGGCTTCTTGCCTCCCAATCAACTTTGATCTTTAAAAATGTAAATGCAACATCAATCGTTATCTTTTGTTTTCTTTTATTGTCCTCTCTCCTTAATAATAGTTTTTCTCATATTCTCTAACATTCAGTAAACCCTTTGCGTCTTATTGAGTTTATTGCCTTGCTTGGGGTGAAATGACTAAAATCTTTTGAAATATAATTTTGTCCCTATAATTCGAGTTAACTAATCTTTAGTTCTGTATCCCTATAATTCGAGTTAACTAATCCTTCTGATTAATCGCTTAAGTTTTGGGTAAGAAGTCAAGAAATTGTACAGTGTAGTAACCTGAGTTCAAATAGTATATAAAGTTCGAGGGGGGAAAGACTAGATTTTAACTTTCATTACCTCAAAAAGCTTACATTATTTATATTGTTCGGACTGTTGTCCTCATCTTTATTGTTATGTTCACGACATTTCGGCCGTTGTACGGCCTTCTTCAGCTTATTGGAATTTCGAACCGAACCCTTTATTTCGTCCATCGAGGTAGATTGTTCTAGTTCCACGTGACATGCCTCTTCCGGGTGTCTCAGTTATCTTTCTTTATCTCAACTCTCCAAGTTTTTGTTTATCACTGCCGTAGCCAGGTACTGAACTCACAACTCTTTGGGTCAAGTTCCTGGATCCAAACAACGCTTTTATCACATGGCTCATTGGATAAAAATGTTGGTTGGATCCAGTGACAACAGTCCGAACAATGTAAATAATTACAATACCACATCTCAGAAATATAGACATATACTGAAACATCTTGTATTATTTCATCATCACCGATCGGACCCTGAACGTTCTCCCGTCATAATCAGTGGTTGCCCTCACAAAAAAAAAGCTGCTTGCTTTGAATGTCATTTGCGATTCACGTTCAAGCCAAACCTCAAGTCGAAATCCTTATTCATTGCTTTGTCTTTACAAGAGTCAAGAAAATGGCTGGAACTGTTCAATCTGCACATTCCAGCCCTGGTATAGTTCAAAATCATTGCAGCCGTCTTATAGGGAATAAAATATTTTCCATTCTACAACCTCTTTCCGTACAACCACAATGTTACAAGTCCGATTCTACTCTATCTGTATTTTCCATAGTTTTCGAACAGTTCATATCTTTATATCTAGAATTAGCTACTTCATGGAGTCGAATTAACCCCAGTATTCCAATTTTAAGGTAAGAGTTCCACTCTAAGAGCCTTTTCCCCAAAACTGCTAACTTATGGAATAAATTCCCTCGTAGATGTTTCCCTAAACAATACAATCTTAAACCAAGATTTGTCCTCCTTATCTTCATAATCTTTACTTCCTTCTATCTCCTTACATTCATATCCCACATCTCATTCAGTAACATTCCACCATGAATGCCTCTTGTATTGGGTGAAAGAAATCTGATCATGCGCCATAGTGAATAAACAAAACGGGCAAGAAGAGAAAAAATAAGTCAATTATGGCATGAATCTGGTAACAGACATTAAAGCTATCGCCTCCTTCTTTCAGTCAAGCAGATTTTAATGACTTTTCAACTGAATTGTGAAGATGCTACACAGTGGGTGCAACGGTAACGAGTTCACTCTTGTTGCCAATAAATTTTCCTATACTGATTTTCAAGAAAAAAAGCGCACCACTCGGTAACGGTGCAACACACTCATTGCACCCGTGAAATACATAATGATCGTCTAAGCGTAGATTAGATATGGCACAAGTCAGAAAGTAAGGGTCACCCAGTGAGGATCGAACTCACTATTCAGTCGTAATTGTTCTAGCAAGACAAGATTGCTAACCATTAGACCACGTCGAGTTGCCTATGCCCATGGATTATATGAGTTGAATCTTGCACTAAATCTTATCCGAGTTCGCTACTGGCACCTTTCCAAGAAAAAACAGGAAAATGAATGTTTTTCTAACAATAAAAGATAGAGTTCTAAATTGATTGTGTGTCTGCTTAGTGATTATCCAATCCCAAGGACTGGCGTTTGTCCTGATCGATAAACTAATCAATGCTGCGTAGAAAATGAAATCGTCGATCCGAGATCGAATTCTGATCACAGCTATTGAGGTGATTTTTTTTAATAAGCGAATAAATCTAAATTTTCTTACGCACTATCAACCCACTGTTCACTATGAGTACGGCCTTGTAAGTTATGCAGCATTTAATGCTATCCTTTCAGCTTCGATAAATACAGCACAAGACCACAGTTGCAAGACTCACTCAGTGAGAATCGAACACACTATAATAGTAATGGTCTGAAATGTTTACGGATTTGCTTTTTACGGTTATGAACCCTTCTAAGGTTATTTAAAGGCAGAAAATATTTTTAGATTTTAAGAATCTTTTGTGGGGAGGGTAGTAATGATTTACAGATACAAGTCCTACTAATTCACCTACAGCTGATTGGGGGGGGGGAGAAGAAGTTCATTCATACCTTTTCCCAACTGTATTTGCGCGTAATAAATGTAATGAACACGACTGAAATTAAAGTTGGCTCTCCGATTTCTAATTCCGAGTCGTTGGCCATCGCACCACCCGCACATCCAAGCTTATAGCGTATAGTTCGCCTACTGCCCGCTTCACACTCCTCCCCAGTGTTTTGAACAGGGGTTGAGGTTTACTCCTTGTTTTCTGTTTGGGATTGGGTTTCCAGTTCCTTCTAAAGTCTACTTTTCAACATTTCTATATTTCTAACATCTCCGACTGAACTCTGAAATTTTATTAACTAATTAAATCTTGACCTCTGCAAGTTTAGATGTAGCTGTTATCTTTCTTGCCTAATGACTTCACTTCTTGCCCTTTCTTACGCTAACAAAACACCACACAGTAACCCTCTACCTTGAGTGGTCCTTGGGCCTTGTATTGGATGAACATTATTAAAAAAATACTGACTAAGCTCGGTGTTGTTTAACTTCGTTGATCTTACGAGAACTGGTGTTTCAATGTGATGTGGTCGTAAGTCTTGGTCTGCAAGAATAGATTTATCTACAGCAAGAGTTCTCAACCATTTTTATGTCCCACATCTTAAGGAAAGAAAATAACATCACTTTGGGGATGGAGATTTTTGAGTCACATCCATTGAACAAATTGAATTTAGCAAAAATATGCTTTTACCTCAGCTCAAATATAACGAATATTTAAGCAAGTAGGTGCTCATTAAAATATTGTAAACAGTTATTTTTAAATCTTTTCACCCCACGCAAGGCGATAAAACCACTAAGATACGAAAGGGTTACTGAGATTAATCGAATCCTTTTTTACGGTTTATCCTCCCTTTGTGAGTTATTTAAAGTCGAAACATAATGTGAATTGTAAGAATAATTCTTCTTTTTTCTTCGAGTAAATATTGTATTAACAATTTTTGGAGATTAACAGTGATTTGTCCTGATACAAATCCTACTATTTTATCCATAGCTGGGGGACAAAGATGGATTATATTTGCGTATAAGTAAATGTAACAAATGCGTTTGTCTATTTCTCATTCCGAGCCGCTATCCATTACAGCGTTATTGAGAGGAAACGGCAATAAAGGAACAGGAAACAGACGATAACGATTGACATTACATTTACATTTTTGTAGATCGTAGTTGACAAGAAAGCAAGAAGCTAGAAAAAATTCTATAGGCGAGAAGTGCGAGAAAAGAAACTATTAAAATAAAACTTACGGTTACACTTAGCATTATCAACAGTAAAAGAAAGAAACTGTAGTGAGAGACAAAAAGTTATCTCCCCTTGGGCAAACAAAAATAAAAATGAAAAATAATTATAAATATTTACGAGAATTAAAAACAGTCACGTAACATGAGGAAAGGCGGGAAAGTGAATCTTTCTTTTTTCGCTGTGAAGTTATAGAAACAGGACGCATGCATTTCAGGCTCGTGACAAATCAAACAGGTAAGTACAAAATTCATATTGGTTTTAGTACATAGTCTTTTGCAAGTAAATACATGCTAACCTTGTATTAAAAATTTCAAATATATATATATATATATATATATATATATATGTGTGTGTGTACAAGTGTTTTTATACGAAGACATTTGCGTTTTATTTGAACTTTTCATATATTTACATTGTCATATGTTTAATTCATGTTTTAAATGAGATCAGTGTTTCATATCTGCGCACAACAAGACCTAGCTGCCAATATAGTACTGCGTTTAAATTCAAGAAGTCGAGGTAGCAAAGACGAAGGCTTATCAGAAAAATTGCTATGGAGATGCTTGGAGAAAAAATAGAGAGATGAATCAGAAAAATGAACCTAAAATTCAATGACTTCTTTCATCCTGCTACTTGTTCTTTGATCTTGCTAAAATTTGGAACCTCATGCTGATTACGAGGTTAGGTTTTGTCACTCAGTTGCCCATGAAATTCTATTTTGCATCCCTGGGGACGCAGGCACCCTGGGATGGGAATCCCTGCTCTACACCGGGGCGTCAGCAAGAAAGAAAAACCAGAGGAGTAAAAGGAAAATTGACATTTGTGATGAGATAAACCAATTGAGTTATTCCCCTTTTACGATAATGTGGATCACCACTTTTGAAACTGTATATTTGAAATTCGGGATTACCTTTAATTATTGTTTGTGGCCTTAATACTAAAGAGTGCAATGTAATAAAAAATAAATACATTACCGTTCGATGTTTCCCCCTGAATCCTAAAATAAAAAAAATGACATGCAGTGAAATTTGAACACGCATCACCAGAAGCGATTTCGTTATGTTTATTTCAAGTTGAAAAGTGTATCAATCCAGAGCAACAATAAGATGGAGAAAAAACTGTAGAAAAATTATTTGTAATAAAAACATTAAAATTGTATGAGAAAAAATAATTAAAATATTAGAATGACACCAAAAAGAATATTGTAATTATTTAAATAAAAATCTAATATTGATTTGTATAAAAAAATTAAGAAAATTAGAATGTTACTAACGTGCTTGCTTTTTCAAAGAAAACGTTAAAATGAAGACAATATATATATATATATATATATATATATATATATATATATATATATATATATATATATATATGATTAGAATCAAATATCGATCAAATATGAATCGGAATCCAACAGGATGATAAGATAAAGAACAAATAGGAAATGTTTAGCAATCTAACATGTTTCACTTTTATTAAAGTTTCGTCAGAGACAGAGAAAGGGAGAAAAAGACAGAAATTCTGGTATGTCCTTCATTTTTGTGTTTGATTTTTCATTGGCCAGTTATATATCACGTGCATTATAACATTAAATGATCAAACAACACAGAAGTTAAAAATCATACCAAAATTTCTATCTCTCTTTCTCTCTCTCTCTCTCTCTCTCTCTCTCTCTCTCAGTTTCTGATGAAGCTTTAATGAAAATGAAACATGTTAGATTGATAAACATTTCCTATTTGTTATTTATCTCATTATATATAAGACTCCATCAAAACTGGCACGGATGACAAACCATTTGACATTCCTATACAGATGTAGAGACCTAAAGCTAGTTCCAGGAAACAACAAAGCACCGTGGAACGAGCAGAAGACGCCATTGTGAAGGAAAGGATTCTTTCACAACCGCTGGAAGAAACCTCAACTGGAACACGAAATATCTGAACAGACCCAGACGATTCAGGCAAATACAGAATCCAACAAGATCTGGGCAGGTGAAAATACAGTTAAGAATTTTAAAGGGCCAATGCTCACCAAACACGTAAACTCGTATGGACGAAAGAGCAGAATTGGAGCAGCAACAAGGGCCACCCCGGTTCGGTAAGAGCATTGGGGTCTTCTAAAAATATACTAAATTTGAATTGAAAACGGTTGTTGACTCTCGTTATTTTAACTGAGATAAAAGTATAGGTTCCCTAAGCAATTGGTCTACGAGACGGTTTTGATTCACGTGTTTGCTATATAAGAGGAAAACGAAAGGAGTGTACTTCTCGCGGCAAAAAGGCTGCTACTGCTGTTGCTGCTGTTGCTGTTGAAAATGACTTAGGCCACCCAGGCAAAAAGTTGTCATCAGGCAGAAAGGTCTAACTGTCTCGGCGTGTAAAGTTTGCTGATGAGAAAAGAAATATACCATCTGGGAACTGGAAATTTAAAAAACTGATTCCATTGTCGTTAGAAGAAAAAGAAAAAGAAGAATCTTCTGAATTCTCATAATACGAACAACTTTTCTCAACCGGTGAGAGTTTATCTCAAACTTGAGAACACCTGTTCCAAAAATCTTAATATTCGTCAAAAGGACTTCAGAAAAGCAGTTTCGCCGAGCTAATTCAACATTCTGCCACTGCTCAGGTCGAACTACAGCTTTCCCGTTCGAATTTCAACTTTTAACCTTTGAACTAGCGATATTTTTAATTGTGAACTTCTCGAAGTAAGTAAATTTCTTTTGCTGCTAAGAATCTGTTGCTAAAAAAAGTTCTTAAAATTATTTTGTTGTTAAGGAAAACCTTTGTTTTACACAAACTGTACTTTCCTAAGAGAAAACTTATTTGTATTTGAAAGGACTGTTAACCTGCCTTGCTAATTTGAGGCGCACAAAGGAAATGTTGTGCAAAGGCTATATATCTGTACAATTTGTATATTGTGAAAAGTAATTTTATCATAGTAATAAATGTTTATTTCTCTGCAAATTTCGCACCAGAGTAAGAGTCTTGTTTTTTCTTTGGTTTTGATTTTTTTTTCTGTGCCATTCACAGAGACGGCGCTAGGGTCTCGTTTCATGCTGCCGAAACTTTGATATCGATTTCAAAGTTTCCCACCCTGGGGACTACAAACCCTCAATTGGGGAAGGAAGGGCAGCGCTTTTTTTTTAAATTACCCAAATTTATTCAATTTAAATGAAAAATTTAGTACATATTCATTATTTACCTTTATAATGAATAGTTTTTTGTTTTTTTTTAAATAATCTGAGAAAATGTTATTCTTTTTGTAATAACCACCAATATTTTAATGACTAAATTTTGCTAAAAACAAATGTTTAAAATTTTTACATTTCCCTAATATATTAATCTCTGACGCATCTTCGCTGAAAAAAAAGTTTTACAAAGATTCCAACACAACACAAACTGGATTGTCTTAAAAATCGTTTTAAAAACAGTATTTCACTTTTCGGGAAAATTTTTCATGTGTGAAATCTAGATATTTTTATTTTTTAAGCGATCAAAAAAGTTTAAAAAATAAGGCAAATTAAAAAGCGAGGCAAGTAAATTAAAAAGTAAGAAAAAAAAATTAGCAAAACATAAGCAATCACATTAAACATAAAGTTAAATCATAAGAACAATTAAAATAAAAAGTAAGGCGACAAAATTAAAAAGTAAGCCAAGAAATTAACAAAAGATTAGGCAATCAAATTCAAAAGTAAGTCTATGAAAATAAAAAGTAAAGCAAATAAACTAAAATGAACAGCAAGCAAATTCAGGAGTAATGCTTAAGAAGCTAAAAAGTGAGCCGACAAAATTAAAACGTAAAGCAATAAATTAACAGAATTTTAAGCAATCAAATTCAAAAGTAAGGCAAAAAGAATACAAAAGAAAATCGAACTGAATCGCTTATCAACTCTGACTTTTCTACATTTTCCTTGTTTGATATTTCTCAGGACTCTTCTCTTTTCCGACAATAGAATGAATGAGTGAATTACTCTATGAATTCATACAGGTTCATATCAAAAGTTGAATTCAGTAAACTTGAAAAGATATTATAACTGATACCTAAGGTTAAAACTAAAATTGAATTAGCTTTTAAGCAACAAGAGACAAATTTCAATTAGTTTTACTTAAAAATTTAAGCGCCTGTAACAGTATCAGTATATATGAGATTTCACTTGTTCGTGGATATTTTTCATTTGCTTACCGTACATTTTAATTTGTTTGCCTTATTTTTCAATTTGTCCGGAAGAAAATGGACAATTGGACTGAATATTCAAAAAGGTTTTCGAACCTGGACATTGGAACTTTTCCAATTGCCAAACACCGAATGAGCTTAAAGCTTAGCTAAATACGACTGATCGTCATAAACGGTGACACGATTACATTATTCCGTTTGGCCAGAGTCTTGCTTTTTTGAAGATTAACAAGAGATATCAGTAAATCTATCTTAATGGTCTGGCCATCGGATTATCTTGCACGATGGGTCATTCAATCCGGCCAAATACCTGGCGTTTTATTTAAAATCTAATCTTGTCGGGCAATTTTATTAATAATGTCTTTAGTTTGGCCTGTAATGCTTACTATAAAAGCGGGAAAGAATTAATCTGACATTATCTGATTTGAAAGCGACCGCGAATAATTGTTTTTTTTTCTTTTATGATTTTACTGTCTGATCCATATTAACAACGTTATTGATATCATCCTTATCAGTATCTGAGAGGGATGTCGAAAAAAAAATGTTATCTTATTGGTGAACTTATTTCTGTACATTCTAATTTCTGAATTTTCCAATATTTTTAGCAAAGCGAATATCTGACGAGCATTTATATTTTATTGATATAGAAAGGCAGGGAACGTAATTTAATAGCTGAGGAATGATGCTCTGAACTCTGCATTTATAAGAATAACAAGATGCTGGAAACTTTTGCATAGACAAACTATTGTAATTCTTACTAAATTCAGATAGTCATTTTAATGTCAGGATAAAGGGGAAAACGTGCAAGTGCCCAAAGTTTGGTACGCTCTTTTTAAAAATTTTCTCACATCATCAGAATTCATTGTAATGTTTTTTTCATTTATGTTATCAGAATTGATGTTTCCAGTGTATTCTTGAAATATTAAACTTCTTTGCTGCCTTTTGTGTGTACGTGTGTGTTTGCCTGTGTATGTATGCGTGTGCGTGAATGTGTGTTTGTATATGTGTGCGCGTGTGTATGCGTGTGCATATGTATTTGTATGTGTGTATGTGCACTTGTATGTGTGTGCGAGTGTTTAAGTGTGTGTGTGTATGTGTGTTTGTATGTGTTTTCGTGTGTATGTGTGTGTGTGTGCGTGCTTGCGAGTGCGTGTGCATGTGTGTCTATTTGCGTGTATGCGCATGTTTTCTGTACACAAATGATTTGTCTTTAATGCTTGCTATAAAAGAAGGAAATAATTTTGTACTCATGACATGAAGCGCTCATGACTCAATGGATTTTTTTCTTTTTCTAATCAATAGTCTTCTTCTTCTTTGTCTTCTTCTTCTATTTACCACGTCCCTTCAGCCTACAAACGATCATGGCTCTTTACAATTTCCTATCTCGTGTGGCTCTTAGCAAAACCCCTGCACCACGTTCCACCATCCATTCACACAAGCTCGTCAGTTAAGAGGATCGCTGCTTACCTCTGACCCTCTTGCCCTTAATATGCCTTGTGAAGGTTAAGTTTTCGAAGCCTCACTTTCTCGTTATGCGTCTAAGGAATTTCAGCTGTCTTTTCCTGATTTTGAGTAGAAGTGTACTTTCTGCTGCCATTTTCTTTAAGACTTTCTTATTGCTTAATCACTCCATCTATGGAATTTTCATATTTCTGTTGCCTCTAGTTTTTTAACAACATTATTCATATTATCCGAATTCATATTATTTGAGAGGAATATAGAAAAATTATTATCCTATTGGTGATGTACAACATCCATTTTGGAATTTTTCATTAATTACAAGACACGACATTTTTGTTTTACTAAAGCGAATCACTGGAGGGATGTTTTTGATTAAATATTTTACAGTATCATGTAAAATAAGTGCCATGTTTTAAATTGTCCAAATTAAAAATTAATAAAGCCTTTCTCGTCAGTTAATAAAGCCTTTCTATCACAGTGTTTCGAGCGCTGTACGACATGGCCTTTACCAAAAATATCAATAATGATTAATTTTAATTTATTTTTTTTATTATTGTTTCTTGACAAGATTCATTTTAACTTTACGCTTGGTTTTAACTTTAAAAAATTTCTCTTCCTGTAATAGACGTGTTTGTTCGAATTACCACTACTCTTCTGCCTTGCATTAGTGCCACTCAGCTGCCTACTGGACAACAGTAGTTACGGATACAAGACACAGAATGGCAAACTGAATCACCTATTCTATATTGATCTTAAAACATTTACCAAGGATGGCAACCAGCAGAAAAACCCACCCACCATTGTCAAAACCTTCAGCGAAGACATTAGGATTGAGTTCGGAATCGACAAATGTGCTGATGTGGGGCAAAAGTCGGGACCACAGAAGGAAAACACGGAACACGGATTAGATGTAAGAAAGATATATTAACAGCAGGTTACAGAAATAGTGTAAGCGGAGCTTACTATATGTTAGTGTCCAATACTGGTAGTCGTACGCGGCTCTCTCTGTCTCTCTATCTCTCTGTGTAGGGTGTTGTGTCGCATACTTAATATAGACCTGGAAGAGTCTATTGTGTAGGTAGTTCCGGTCTCACAATATGTGCCAAAGCCACTTTCAAAAGTGGTAAACTAACGAAAACTACAGATTTAGATCTTGATATCAACAGCAAGATTAAGGAACTAGACCAAGATGGTGCATACAAATACTTAGGGATTAATGAAGAAGACGGCCTACAACATTCAATTATGAAGAAAAAGATCCGAAATGAATATTATAGGAGAGTACTTTTGATACTAGAACGCGAAGTTAATGGGGCCAATAAAATGAAGGCTATCAACACCTTAGCTATACCCGTAGTAACATACAGCTTCAATATTATTAAATGCAAGTTGAATGACATTAAAAGATTGGACGCCAAAACAAGAAAAATACTTACACAATCAAATGTTGGTAGGCTGTGCGTATGAAGAGCTTTAGGAGACCGAGGTCTAATCCAACTCTAAAAACTACAACAATCGGATTGGAAGCATACCTCACAAAATCAATGACTATCTCCTACAAATAGTAATGCGGAATAAATATGATGAAACTGTCGACCATATAATCTCAGTATGTCCGGAAATTGCCAAAAAATGAATATACCCACAGATATAACAAGGTAGCGGCACATGTGCACTGGAAGATATGCAAGAAGCACAAAATCGAAACCACTGAGAGATGGCATGAGCACCAACCAGATGCAATTACCCAAAATAACGATGTAACTATCCTCTGGGACATGCCAATTCGAACCGTCAGAGAAATAAAAGCCAACAGACCTGATATTATCATAAAAGGTAAGAAATTCAGGAAGTGTATGCTTATTGACATGGCAGTAACTTCTGAGAGAAATACCTCCACGAAAATTACCGAGAAATTATCCAAATACAAGGATCTGGGAGTCGAGATTAACAGGAATGACCAGTAAGACTGTGCTAATAGTAATCGGAGCTCTGGGCCTCGTAAGAAAAGGAACAGGGAATTTTACTAACAGTGTTCCTCCCAGGTAACATCAACATATAAGTTGCTCAGAAGATCTCAATACTAGGAACATGCCAATATACCAAGAAAAGTGCTATCAGTTAAATGACAATTATCCTATAGGACCTAAGGTCCATAGATTGGACCCGGCTCTACAGGATACACAGCAGGAAACATAATATACACAAATAATAATAATAATAATAATAATAATATCACCTTCGTTGACAAACAACCAATAAAATGCCTCCCCACCACGTTGACGAGCAAACATAGTATCAAGGTCAAAGAAGTTGACAAGCTTAAGAAACACACCGACACCTGGATTGAAATTGCTAGAATGTCCCAGTTATTCTTGGGGCGTTCGGATATATACCACTGAGTTTAAATGCCAACATCGTGAACATGGGAATAAAGCCGTTGCAGAAGTCTTCATTGATGGACACCGCAAATATTCTGAGAAATTCGCTATCAGTGTGAGGTTTTACGGCTTAATGAACACATTTAATGCAAGATCTCTAGCTGAAAACGAAAAAGATAATAATAATAATAATAATAATAATAATTAGAAATATCCGTAAAAATTTCACTTTTTCTCTTTGAATTTTTTAACGAATTTTAATTCTTAAGTTAATAATTAAATAAGTTCATGGCAAGTTCGGCGAAAATATCCTCAGAGCTTACCCTACCGCATCATTAAATATTTGAGCTTAACATATTTAACAAAATATTGCAATAACAATCATAAATATGCTGGCCGTTATTTTAAGAAGTAAGTGGGTAGAAATAAAAAGATT
Source organism: Acanthosepion pharaonis (assembly GCA_903632075.3). Taxonomy (NCBI): domain Eukaryota; kingdom Metazoa; phylum Mollusca; class Cephalopoda; order Sepiida; family Sepiidae; genus Acanthosepion; species Acanthosepion pharaonis. The sequence continues at coordinate 1,589,695 of CAHIKZ030000779.1, read as the reverse complement.
TAAAATTGACAACTTTTTCCATTTCCCTGAAACAGATGTGAAACATTTCTATCTCTCCATCTTTCTTTCTTTCATTTTCTAACTGAAACCAAGTAGCGTCTCTGATATGTCTTTTCCGTCTTTCAACGCGATCACAACGGAATAGTGCATTATTCATGAGGTATTGGGAACATACATTAAACACTTCGACCTCACCTTCTCTTATTTATTTATTTATTTATTTATTTCTATCTTTCTTTCTTTATTTATTTATTTCTATTCTGACTGGAACCAAGTAGCGTCTCTGATATGTCTTTTCTGTCTTTCCACGCGTTTAAAACGGAACAGCCAATTATTTATAAATAAATGTCTGAGGTATTGGCAGAGCGTAATGTTCGTGCGTGTAAGAGGGAGGGAGAAGAAGGATTTTAATAACAATAATAATGAGAAAATCTTCATAAATAATGTATTTAATAGTAAACGCATTAAAAATAAATTAATCTACCTTTTTAATGAATTGGTTGATATCATTAATGGTAAGAATGTGTTTGGATGATAGCAAGATCATTGTTATTTGGTCAGAAATTGATGAGTTTTAGTCATAATTCACTGGTATTTATTTATCGACCCCCTTTTGATACCCGAATATTTTGATTTCCTAGCCATTTATCGATACTTTGAATAGTGTCATATACTTCTTAGAGATCGATACCGACCACTTTAGGGAACTCTGATCTTGTGCACAATAGGTTTCAGACACTCCACCCAAACCAGAATCTAAGCCTTGATAATATTAAAGAAAGTTATAGATAGCGCTCTAAAACTGGCGAAGAAGTGGCTCTTGATATTCTACGTAAAAAAAGCAAAGGCACAAATGAAATATGAGCCTGAAAATATTTTCACATTTTCCACTGACATGAAGTGGAGTGATTATATTGAATCAATGGCTCGCTCTGATGCTATGAAGCTTCGTTCCCTATGTCTTGCCAGAGAATTTTTCTTGTCAGATTCCATCTTGCACATTTATAAATCTACTATTCGTCCGTGCATTGAATACTGCTGCCGTATTTGGTCTAGTACCCTTACTATATATCTCGAGATATTTTTTAATCGGTATCACACCATAAAAGCCACTAATACATAAAGGATTACAGGATAAGAGGGTTCCTGTTTAATGGATGCTTGGAACAAAATATCAATAGCTACCACAGAGTGGCCCGAGTTACCAAGAGGGTAGTGTTGTGAAGCTCGGTAAGAGAGGAAACGGAGGTAAGGAATAAATCAAATAGAGAAGCCTCTTGCTCGGTTTGGCTAGTGAAATTAGTAGGGAAGTCCACGATTTGAGTAAGGGATTGGGCAATGGAAAAAATTAATGTCTGAATACCGGCAACATCAGTACGTTTAGAATGCTTAAGCCAGGTGTCATGGTGAGCATTAAAGTCACCAAAGACTAAAATGTCTGCAGATGGATGAAGAGAAAGTGCCTTTTCTATACTGTCAGCTATTATGTCTGATATACTGCAGTCCTGAGAGGAGAGGGTATCGATAAAGGAAAAAGAAATAGCTTTAGAGTTTAGTAACAAAAGACGGAATCACATGAAACAGTAGTTATGAGCCTCGAGAGACAATTGGCCATTGGAAAATTATTCCGGATATAGACACCAACACCATGCATGTGAATGCTGGAATCTTTTTGGCAAATGGAAGATAGCCCGCGACCAAGAATTCGTTGGAATCAATGGAAGATTTTAAGTAAGTTTCACAAAGGGCAAAGACCGTTCTGAGAGAAAAGATACCACGCTGTAGAAGTTGGAACGGATACTTCGAATATTGGTGAAAGAAAGGTTGGGAGGGGAGGAGTCGTTTTTGTTGTTTACTGGTTTAGTTGTATTTCTTTTTGCTGTGTTTTTCATGAGTTTTTCGTTCATTATAAGGAACGAGAACAAGAACACTATAATTGTCACTATCTGTCGTCAATGGCAACTCAAACTAGCCAGAGTAAGGCTGACAACAGTGCATAATATGGCCTCTGTGTTGCCCACAAGAAATACATGCAGTGACACCTACCCATGTGCAACATCACACTACATATCGCCCGATATGATGCGACTGTTGATCAGAGCAACACCCCCTCTAAACTCGACCGGAATTCGGGTTCCTAATAACAAGTCGGAAGCAGCAGGAGGCAAACCGCTACCTTCATAATGGAAAGTTACGGTCAGTGGTTAGTCTGATCACCAAAAAGTTAAGACAATTGAACCTCTACTCCTGTTCAATAGACAGGAAGGAAATGCAGACCGGACGATGGGTGAGCCTATCTAATCCTATTAACCTGTAAAAAAATTACGAAAGAATTCATATTCATGACTTTGTATAAGGTTTGATGTCTGTTACCAACTAAAAAAAATCGGGATGATAACATTTAATTCAATCTTAATTTTTCAGTATTGATAAGTGATAGTGGATAAGCATATTCTAAATTAAACAAGTTGGAAGAAGGAGTTTAATTAAAGGGTTTGATAATTAAATAAGCAATAACAACAGAGAAGGACGGATAAGTGAAAACATCGGAAACTGAGACGACAAAAGAAAGAAAAAAAAACAAAAAAAAGAAACAATAAAAAATACCAAACAGTTAAACATTTAAATACAACAACATGGCACAAGGCTTTCTAACGTACTTACAAGGGACTCTTCGAATATTACTTCCAATCTTTAAATTTGATATTATTTTATAGACAGAGCAAGCCAACTTGATTTCAATGATGGTTTTGGTGAAAATTGATGGTGACTCTGAAATACATCTCGATTTCCACGGCTAAATAGGACGGGTGGGGGTTGTGGTGGGAGGTGGGGGTGACGGGTCCAAGCAAAGCCAAAGTCACTAACTTGGGATGGGTGGTGCAGGTGGAGGTGGTGGCGAGAAATGAAAAGTCCAAAATCTCACTTGTAATTGGTGGTGCCAGGGTGATGAACTATCTTTTACTTGGTGGTTGGGTTAGCCTCTTTCAAATCGCAATTCACCTTCCCTATTTTTTTCTCTTTACAAAATTCAAAGAACGGTCTGTAATCGATCCTGACTTGGCCATCCGACTTCATTAGAAATGCTCGGTCAGGCTAGATTACAGTATAAATGCAATAGTTTCTCTTGAAGCCATTTTTGATCATTGATCTGAGAAAACGGTTGCATATAGCTGGTAGTTTAGACATTTCTGAACGAGTTAAATGCCATGTATGACATCCATATGAAAGTCAAGATCTGACGAAGCTATTTAAGGACATTACTCGAATACTTAAGTTAATATTTTGGTTTTGTAATTATCTTACGAACTTGGCCCAAACCACCATTAGCGCATCCTATGTACAATTTCTTTATATCCTATATTAAATTTGTTCTAATTATGACTCATACCTCTCTTTTAATATTATGTATTCCACCTATGATCAGAAAAGACAAATTTTGCAAGAACTTTTATTGGAAATATGTCATTTCTTTTTCATATTTTATAAATTCGCGTAAGGCTAAATTTTGTCTGTGTTCGCACCTGACATCAAGAAAACAAAACATTTCGAATGCACATAATCATTTTACCTTCATGAATAAAAAAAAAATATTGTCCTACCAACTAACTATATCACCACTACAATTGAAAATGACTTATCCAAACTCAACATAAAATTTGTTTCGACTACATCTAAAACAATAAGACTGTCAATACTAAACAAAACAATAAGCTAAAGCTTGAGAAGGAATTTACTCAATCGCCTGTAAGAATTGTCATAAAAATACACAGGAGAAACCTCAAGGGATCTAAATAAAATATTATATGAACACAAAAGGGACATTTTACAAAACAATACGTCAAATATGCTGGTTGCCCAGCGTAACGAGACTGGTCACAATTTTGGCATAAAAATAATACTCTGATCAAAGTAGAAAACAATTCATTAAGAAGAAAATGTTTAGAGAGTTCCTTGATTGCAAGAACATCCATAGTAAATTTGCGCCCTGACTCTTACAGCATTTCGCTATACCTGAGAGTTCTTCTAAATTACTACAGTATGGGATACCTACTAACAAAAGTGATGGAAACAAAAACAAAAAGAATTTAAATGAAATCTGTTAGAATCCTGTTTTTTATTGTCCTTTATATTTTTAAAAAAAGGTTTAATTCCCAGCAGCCTCATTCATGCGCCTATGTAGTCGCGCCGACATAACAAATTTAGTCCGATAAAGTCCTAAAGGACGAAAGGTGTCACACCAAAACTTTTTTCGCTTTGTTGTACATTTTCCCCATATGTTACTAACAAAATGCGTTTACAACAGAAGTTGTAACATTTAATTTGCATAAGAATTTTCTAAAAATATATTTTAATAAATATTTTGCTACTTATTTTTTAAAATGTCATATATAAGCAATGTTTCTGTCGATAAAGTTTTTTTAACGTTAGTTACGATCTTATTTCCTGCAGCGTTCGTAATAACTACTGATGTAGTCTGACAATTCACATTACTATATATCAGATGAGCAAGACCAAAAAATATGGAATTAACTAAATAAGTCAAAATAATCTCTTTCATTAGTTTTTCCTAAAATCTTACCGAATTATTTTAGATGGAGAAAAATACTAAGTTTACTGAATTATATATCATTATTATGAATAATATAAACATTAGAAGACTATTCAAATGTTGCTCTCGTATTCATCTCTATTTAGCTATGTCCAGAGTAAGAAAATCAAGGGAATGTAGCATCTTTTTAAATCATTTCACCCCAAGCAAATCGATAATCCCACTAAGGCGCAAGGTTTTGCTGAGTATGAAAGACAATGAGAATATTTAATGACGAAAAAGGCCAATAAAAAAAACAAGATTTAGAAAGACAAAAAATGACGATTGATGTTGCATTTAAAACTTTGAACATTTGTAGGTGAAGTAATAAATCGGAAGAAAGTCCCACGGACAAGAAGTACGAGGAAATAATTAGCTAGTTCAATTGTAAATTGATGAGACATCGTTTCCAGTTTATTAGCACGCTTAAATTTATGCAATCGAGTCACAAGGAGATAGAAAAGACAGAAATAATCCACGCCATGACAATGAAAAAGTAACTGAAGTCGAGATGCCAGGTCCGGATCGATTTCATTGCAGACCCTTCTTTAACAAAAGAAAATTTAGAAAATAGATGTCTAGCTGAAAATTAAGTTTATACAGAAATTTTATAGGGATCATAGAATTTCTATTACAACTTAACTTTTCTATGTCCGTAAGACAGGTATTCGGCAAGTTAATGCAAGTTGTTCATCAGTTTGGCGTAAATCACAAATAATCCCTAACCAAAGAAAGATGATTTATCATTATCTACTAATTACAAAGCTAAAATCTTCTAAAATCTATACTAAATTAATCCTTAATCGTATTGTTCCTGTTGTTGAACCTCTTCTACGGATTAACAAAAAATGTCTTTAAAGCTGAGAAAACTATAATCAATCAAATTTTATGACGTCATCATCTTATAGATGAAACAATCTACAATAGCGTAGACACTGCATATGCTTTTATTGATTTCAGCAAGGACTCTGACTCTGTGAACAGCATCATGCTATTTCTCAACAAATCTGTTCATGTCTATTGTTAACCGTTATCTACCCTGCGTGTCTGCATGAAATGTTCTTCTTAATCTGTAACCTTCTATCTACAGTGACACCTGAGCCTTGCACGTGGTGAACCTCACTGTAAAAAAAAAAAGAAAAGAAAAGAATTATAATTGAAGATACCACAGTCCTGTACACCAACGTAATATCCCCAGTTTTAATTATTGATGGAGAAACACCTTCGTTCCCATCCTATAAGGATGCAAAAGGTGATTATCTCCCTTTGGTCGAGATAGTCACGTGACGGTCGCTTGGTGACGTCACTGCATATACCGATGAAAGTAGCAGTCAATTTCATTCGGTTGATAGCAGTCAAACGAAGCAATAGTTTGTTTGGCTTGGGCCTTCCGGCACGAGATGATGCTGCCTCACCTAACAGCTTACAAGTCTACGGTGGCGTTTCCCTTTGGGAATATATCTTGCCCAGATAGAGAAACTGACTCCGGCTCCCAGTCCTCAATTTGGGAAAACACAAGACTCACCGTTTCCAGTTCGTAGAATATGGCCTCTAGTAGTAGATGAATCCGGCCTGTTTGAATCGGTAGTGCTAAACATGACTTCTCCAGAAACACAGAAGAATCTCTAGATTATATGTAAGACCCTATCTTTTCTTTTTTCCATCCAATGGTAAGACCCTGTTTTTTCGCTCGCTATCAAAATATGTAAACCTACTACAATGCTATATTTATTATTTACCATTTTATAAATAACTATCAAAACTGGTTTTATTTATAATTTCATAAAAATATCAATTTAACTATAGAACAAGAAAATTTGAATAAACATATGGTTCTGTTTCGCTTTTTAAAACAATAAACATTGCCAAGGGAGTTAAAAGTGTGTGCAGTAATAGCGGTATTAAGGGAATAACTGTATTTTTGGCACAATATATTTTTCAAGTACGAAAGTTAAACATTGCCCTAAATTTATAATGGAAACATAACTTCTAACATTACAATGAGTTCGGATAATGTGCGAAGATTGTTTAAAAGGGCGTACCAAACTTGGAGCACTTTCTCATTTTTCTTCTTTTTACATTAAAACGACTGTTTGAAATTAGGAGAAACTATAATTAATACAATTTATTGTTATAGTTTCAGCATCATTTATTTCTATAAATTTATATCATCATTCTTCAGCCATTAAAATTATCTTCCCCTGGTTTTCTTTACTCCACCTTTCATCTAGAACATTTTTTTTTCTTTTTTACTTCTTCAGTGCGCATTTGTAGAATAACTAAAGCATTGGGGCGCATTTTAAATTTTTGTTATGGGGTCCACCCCTTTTTCATATAAGTGGACTCGACCAAAGTGTTACTTGCACTGCTGCCGTTAAATACCCAGAGTCAGTCAAAATACAGAGATGGGAGAGAGTAAGAAGACTAAGATTGTGATTGAGTTGGAGGTTGAGTAATAGTGTGAGGTAATCGCTTGTAGAAGTCGCAGTTACAAGCACGTAGACTGTAAAGAAGTCCTACTTCGAGACTGTATATATCTATATGTTATTGCTACTAACCGCGTTCCTGGATTTACTAACAGTATTACCCATTGTATTATTGTGTAAATACATTTAATTTCTTATCTTTAATTCTTGCGTTTGTCATTCATTGGAGACCGAATTTCATCTCGGAATCCACAACAATTTTAATAAGGAAATATTAATAATGAAATTTGAAAATAAGACAATAATGAAGAAGTCTCCTGAAATAAGCATTTATTCTCAAGCCATTTCATTGTATATTTAAGCGGTATAGTTTTCATTTAAAGAGATTCATGAAGAATATGCTTTGTTTTTCTGTTTTTAGTGACCGATAATGACAGATTTAAATCCCTTGAGGAAGGTAAAATAAGAAAGGATTATCCACTCCTTCTTAAAGATTAAGGAAATTAGTATCCAGTTGAAAATATGACAAGACCTGACTTAGCCATGGATATCATGTGATTGGTGTTTCTATTTTTTTTTAAATAAAGATTTTTTAAAGATAAAAATAATTCATAGATTAATCTTCTGTTCATTTGGGCGCATCTGGCTATATACAGGGCGTATTAGTGCGCCCGGGCGCACCAATTGAAAAACTCTGCTATAGAGTGTGTATGTCATTATAAATTATTATTCCTATTATTATTATTTCCTTTGATTTCTGTTATATACACATTTCTTTCCGGGTCTCAACCAGAGACCTAAGGTCAGAAATGGCTTTCACTGATCATTTTTGAAAAAAAAAAAAATAATAATAAATAAATAAATAAAAAATAGATTTATTATTATTATTATTATTTCATAAATTATTATTAAATTCTCGTTTTGATTAGAAGATTTTAAAAGTAGCTTCAACCCTTTCGAACCACTGACCTTAGAAGAATTAAAACAAAGAAATGTCCCCAAGCGTTTGCATTTATTGTGTAATGCATGCATTTCTTCTTTATGCAAATGTATTCTTTATTTTTTTAAGTGCAGTGTATGTTTCAATCAAGTGGCCCTTTCTTTTTCGAAATTTATGCAGTGTGCTGATATATCGCATTAGTTTCTTGTTTACTTTCTAAATAATCACACTTTTCCCGATTTTCAAAATACTCGACCCACCTCTGATTTATGTAAGAATTGCTGATCTTCAACAGCAGTCTGGGGGTGCGAAACATTAGCTCTTCTTCATTTCATTTTACGCTTTTTGCTTTTCTTTCTCCTTTTCTTTTGCTTAATATACTTCTGATATTTCTTTGAAGGAATTTAAAGTGTAGCCTTGATATTTAAATATTAGACACAGACGGTCTCTCTGAAATGGCAATAGTTTCAATTACATCCACTTTGAGGTTTGTGGAATCCTTATTTGCTTAATTTGACGAAATGGTGCAAACACAAAAAAGCAGATTTTCGCAGTTCTTGTAAAAATTAAATGATTAATTTAATTTTAACGATAAAGTTTTGAATTTCTAAATTGGCCAAGCCGAGAAGATTATAAGACTTGATGAAAAGACGAGTGAATATGTTAAATACGTTGGAGAATTAAGGGTTCAAATGAATCTTTGAAGAAAGCGTCTAATCTGTTTGCTGTCATGAATTTGTGTTGATCTATTCAAGAAAAATAGAATAAGATTGATTACTTTCTGAAAAAAAAATGTCTTATCAGCATCATAACTTTTCGTTGGCTGACGATAGAAGATAAGATTTTAAAGGGTTAAAAATTGTTTGGAAAAGAATTTCAGTCAGATGTGAAAATATAAGACCTAATTTACTATACATATCAACATATAACAAAGAATTTTATTTCATAAATATTGAAAGGGTATTATTTAATAAAAGTTGAAATAGAATAAGGCGACAAACATTTAAATATCTTTGAAGTGTTCTAACAGATGACGGAATGTGTGACACTGAGATCCGGAGACGTATTATTAGGCTGGCCAAAGATGCATTCCAAAAGCTAAGCAAGGTATTAAGAGACAGAAAACAATGAAAAGAATATTGAAATGTTATGTGATATCTGTTGTTCTTTATGGCAGCGAATTCTGGACAATTTCCTCAAAGATGAAGAAGATACTTCAAGCAAAGTTCTAGAGAATGATGCCGAGGATACCATGGACCGAACATATGAACAACGACGAGGTTTTAGAGAAAATGGAAACAAAAATGAAACTTTTACTTAACATCAAGAAGAGGCAGTTGAAATTTCTGGAGCACGTAATGAGGAAAGAGGGCTTGGAAAATTTGCTACTCATAAAGGATGGCAAGAAGGACAGAGGAAAGCGGCACGTAACAAACTTGATAAGCTTGAGCAAATGGATGTTAGAACAGGGGTTGGGAGAAATAACAACAGACAAAACATATTAAGAGCCACAAGGGACATGAAAATGTGGAGAGCCATGATTGCCTACGTCCTGAAAGGACACGTGACATAAAATAAGAGCACGTGAAACTAAGTATATTTTAACTATGACATGAAGCGAAACTCAGATCCATTTAACGAAAGTTGAGGAAATAACTGAAATTTTTAACTCTCATTAGGGTTGTACTCAGTGGCGTAGCTACAGTGGGCAGAGGAGGCTGTCCTCCCCGGGCGGCACTTTTATTCGGGCGGCACTTCTTTTGTGGCGGCATTTTTTTTCTGCAGTGTAGACTATAAGTCTAAATAAAAGTGGTTTTAATGTCGGGACAGTACTCACAGTTGAAGGATCTTTTTGATTTCAAGTAACTTAAACTATGGCATATATATTGGCCTATCTACTGTCTATAGAGCGACAATTGACAGATGAAATAGTTTTTGTGACATTGAAGAATTTACCAACAAAAAAAGCAGGAAAAGTTATTAATTTTCATTTCAGAAATAAAGATGGTCCTGTTTTTTTTTTTTACACTTTTCCCCTATATGTGGTTTTGCTTTTTAACTGTTACTGATAAAGTTTAAGAGGCGCATACGAAAAGGAATAAACATCTTTTCTTTTTATGTGCCGTGTCCTTTTAGGACGTAGGCGATCATGGACCTCCACTTCCCTTGTGTCTCCCTAACAGGTTTTGTGGTTCTGCTAACTCCCCGAGACCACACTCCGCCATCCACCTGCCCAAGCCCCACCACATATGCCATGCGCTGCTTTCTCTTGTCTCTTTTTCCCTCTATTCATCCCGTGAGTATCGGATTTTCCAGGCCCTCTTTTCTCATCACGTGTCCCAGAAATTTCATCTGCCTCTTGGTTATGTTAAGCATAAGCTTCCTCCTTGTTTGCATCCTCTCGGTTCATAGTATTCTCAGCATCCTTCTGTAGAACAATATCTCTGCCGCCTCGAGTCTCTTCTTTATCTTTGAGGATACCGTCCAACATTCGCTGTAGTATAGAAGGACAGATGTCACGTAGCAGCTCAGTATTCTTTTCTTTGTCACCAAAGAAATCCTCCTGTTTCGCAGGACTCTGTCCAGCTTCTGGAAGGCATCCTTGACCATCCAAATCCGTCTTCGGATTTCAGCGTCGCACCTACCGTCCTCCGTCAGAACACTTCCCAGATACTTAAACTTCCGCACATGTTGGATTTTAGTGTCCCCAACCTGCAAATCTCATTTGGGGTTCATCCTTTTACTGATGACCATGCATTCTGTCTTCTTGTAGTTTATGCTTAGTCCTTTCTTCTCGCTCTCCCTGGCTATCTTCTGTAGGAGGTTTTGTAGTTTCTTTTCTGTGTCTACTATCAGTACCGTGTCATCTGCGTATCTTATGTTGGTAAGGTTGTGGCTGCCATTGATGAATCCTGGTATGATCTCCAGTTCCCTCAGAATTGCCTCGCTGTATAGGTTGAATAAGTCCGGTGAGACGACACATCTTTGCCTTACGCCTCTTTCTATTTTTGTATATTCGCTGAGTTCATTCTCGATGCGCATGCATGCCGCTTGCTGCCAGTAGAGGTTCTTGATTATTCTGATATCTTACTCGAATATATTAAGGTTGCTGAGCAGTTACTGTTTAATAAATAACCGGGGCATCTATTCAAATACGAGTATCCACTAAAATGACACTTAAAAATATCGTGTGTATATATATATATATATATATATATATATATATATATATATATATAGGTATCTCCACTGATTCGGTAAAAAATTAGCATACCATGGGAACAAAATGCCTCAAACTTAATAAAAACAAAATATTTATGTTATTATTAAGAGGAAAGGACAAAGGATTTTTGATAATTAAAGTATCCCTTTCAGAAAATTCAAAATTTTAGTTCAAAAACTTTTTGTTTTTTGTTTTTGTTTGCGTCAGTGCGTGCACCAAAGATTAATATAGGAAATTTCAGCGTCTTTTTATACGGTGAAAAACCTACTGATTTTAAATTCTTGCAAAAATTAAATAATTATCGGATTTTAATGAAACTTTCTGGACTTATGCACAAATGAATTAAATTATTTTAGAAGTGTTTGTTTTTAGAAAATCTTGATAAAATGTTTTTATATTTATTACCCCACACTTAATTAATTTTATGAAATTTCGATAAAATAATATGTTGTCCTGTTTAATGTTTATATTAGTTAAACGCAGATATCCTTGGAGGATTTATACTGTTAATTTCTTTTTATAAAATAGGACCCCCAGATACCGAAAATCTCCTATGGATAGTAAAAATGCAAGATATTATTTAATTAGAAAAGCTTTTAATTACTTATATGAATAAGATATATTATGAACACTATTGTCTTAAGAAAAACATTTTTTTCGATGAATAAAGAATTTTTACAAGATTTGCTTTCATTTTTAATTTTAATATTTTAATTAATATTTCTAAACTTTTAAGTGTTCGAAAGTTCTACCTTTATCTTAGAGGTTAAGAGATATTATTATTATTATTATTATTATTATTATTATTGTATATTTATTATTAAGTAAAAACTATATTTACTAATCATAAATGGAAAAGCTTAGTAGAATTCAAAAATCCCCAATATTTTAAAAAGAATTTAGAAATTATTTGTTTGTATAAAGGTGCCGATTTTTGTAAATACGGGCGTACATACACAACACGATCAGAAAGAGCTATAACTATAGTAGATTTCAAGACAAAATACATAAAATTCACTAAAACATAAAATTTGTTTCGTTTTAAACTTAAGCTGTCACATCAACATTATAACAAGCTATTTCGGTATTTTACATATAATGGACAAATTCAACATACCGTTGATACCAGAATTTGATGGGTCTCCTGATGGACTGTCTATTGTTGAATGGCTGGAGAAGGCAGAGTGTGTTTGCAAATTATGTAAAATAAGGAAGCCAGCAACCGTTATTCCTTTGAGGTTAACTGGAGGAGCATACGCGCTCGGAGGTGACGCGGATTTAGACGAGATAAAGCGCACCTTGTATATGGCATCCGGGGAACGGACGCCTATGTTCAATGGCAACAGTTTCTTGGGGACGACTTCGATCCGGGGAAACTGTCGACGTCTACCTAGCCGATTTAATCTCAGTATCATTTGGCAGCGTGAATGACTGGATACTGGGCTGCGCGTTTTTAGCAAGATTACCAGAGAATGTCAGTAGTCTCTTGTGGTCGTCATCTAGGATTGATGAATTATCAACTGGAAACAGAACCAATTGCAGCAGCAGCAGCAAACACGAGTCGCACGGTATCCCGACACGATGGAGACAATGCGGATCCCCCCCCCGGTTATCAACAAACGTGAAGGCCACATATGCTATAAATTTGGTGGTCTCAACCATTTTTCTAGGGACTATCGGAGTCTAAGTGGTAAGCAGGTGCGTATCAACGATTACAAGGAACCCTCTGGTGCTATCGCTGTAGTGAGCTGGCCAAATATCGCGCAACTGTTTGAGAGACGTATCCGGGCGCAAGGTATAGTGACCACCCTTGCCCCCCTCCCTTCAGACATTGAATGTATCATTATCTGTAGTTGGCGTCCGGATAGAGGGCGTGCTGTGTTCAGCACTCGTCGACACGGGATGTTCCCGATCAATAATTAGAGCAAATAGCTGTCGGATGTGGAGAAAACAACGCGTGGACGTTATGACTATCAACAGCACATCTATAATATGTGGCGCAGGGACTGTCACCATTTGTACAGAAAGTGGTGGCTTTGCCGTAGTTGACATGCTGGTGGTACGGTAAAAGCCCCTACGACCAACTGATTAACATCGACGCAATAATAGCCCTAGGAGGTGTTAAGATCACACTAGATGGTAAGGCACTGCTTGGTGGAAGACAAGAATTATGCGCAGCTATCACTATTGAAGAATTATACTTTTGCGCCACATTTGACCACAAAGAGAGGGTTTAGACTGCGAGGTGGAAGTAGGCTATGAATGAAGCACCAGATCAGCTGCGTAATGTAATTCCAGAAAACGCAGTGTCCAATAAGAACAGGGCTGCATACGAGGAGGAGCTGCAGATGTGGATTACTAATGGTTGGCTGATACCATATCCCCAGGAACGGTTAGGGTCTCTTCTAGTGATGGCCGTTGCGTAGCCCACCAAAGACAAAGGGCGACTTGAATCAACATATGGATGCCTTCAACGCGAACACAGACGTGTGCGCCGCCAAATTGAGGGAGTGGTGCCAGTAGGGGCTTAATGTAGCCCTACTGGATTTGCGGAGGGTCTACCTTCAGTGAAGAGTCACCGTGGCCATTTTCGACAATACTAATTAAAGGAACGAGATATTGTCTGTCACAATTATGGTTCGGCCTCAATGTGGCGCTCCAAATAATGAAAGCTATCGTCAAAGCCGTTTTGACACAAGACAAGTCAATGATGAAAGCCACATCAGCTTACGTCGATGGTATATATGTCAATGAAGACATAATGTCCACAGATGAGGTGCGAACAAGGCTAAAATCCTTCGGAATGTTTTTAGTGTGAGTGATGGATGGTGCAGTTGATTTCTAGCCGTTTTACGTGCATTAGGATTTTTGACATTGGATCTATATTATCTTTCTGGATTTTGCGATTTGTTTTTTTCATTTTAAACTTAAGCTGCCACATCAATATGATATATTATACATGTAATAATTATATATTATCATTATTATTATAAAGAAATATGCATGCAGGTATAACGCCGTCTTTGACTTGTTCTTCCAGTGTTATTTGCAGGAAAATTTTCCAGGAAATGACTTAACCTCGTGTATCCTAGTAAATTATAACTGCATGAATCGTAGATTTGTCAATTAGACCATCGATGAATGATGCTGGTTAATGAAAAAGATTTAATATTAATTGATGATGCCCACTGATATCCAATGAAATATCAATTGATAATGACCGCCGTTTACGGGTTAAGTCACTTTAACTTGGATGTAAAAATTCGATACCATTATATATATATATATATATATATATATATATATATATATATATATATATATATATATATATAGACCTAGAATCATCACTGGACTGCTGAACATACATAACTCACAGGACTGGCCCCAACAGCAACGACTTCCTTCACCGAGTAATATAATTTATCTCATCTTCGTCGATAATAATTTGAGGTACGGTGGAGAAGTGGATTGAGGAATCCGAGAGCCGAATTTGAATTCCAATCAAATCCATTACATTCGCTTACGTGCTAATACCATTGGGAAAGGTATTAATCCTCTTCTTCTCTGTCCAGCTATAGGTAAATAGCAGGACAGACTCGGTTCTATAGCTTTGGATGGCAACTGGTCTTGGAGAAGGACAACTCTGAATTCAAAACCTGCAGAGGGTTGTTTGGGGGACTGTGTGGTACGTATTGTACCAGGTTTTTGTATTTGGCTCTGCAAAAAGTGTGGTTGGTTCTACACAAATCCTTCACCACTCTAATCAAATCATATATGCTGGTGTCTGGCAGTCGGTTCCTAGGAGCTGAGCTGTTTGATCCTGATACGTCGAAAACGACAGGAGAGTCCACCATATATATATATATATATATATATATATATATATATATATATATATATATATATATATATATATAGAGAGAGAGAGAGAGAGAGAGAGAGAGAGATTTTGATTGAACACGACTGATAAGATACTGCAATTAACTTTTTTATTAAATTTTTCTTACATTTGTACAGGTGTTTTCTTTTCTTGGCATAAAGTGTATTGTGTACAAATGGAGAAAAAACTTTAATCAAAAACTTAATCGCAGTGCTTTGTCAGAGAGTTTGCTGCCTAAATACGCTCACATCAACTAGCGTCATTCTTATAACAATCTACTTTTAATCTGATGTTCTGTCTTTTTACTTACATTCCTGAAGATGACTCATGTGAGTTGAAAGCTTGTGCCTGTTATGAATTTTGGCTCTCTTATACATAAAAACAACAGCCACATTTGAGAAAAGAAAACAATAGAAAACAAAATAATCAATAAATTTGATAGTGTTGTAGAGTAGCTATCACCCCTTTAGCACTCTACCAAATGGCCTGACTCATAGCCTTAAAAGTCTACGATTAAGAACTCCAACAGTTTATTAATAAGTTGATACTAAGCTGATTAATATTCGAACTGATTTTACTTCGTTTGGCTATACAGTTTTTGACCCTCCTCTATTTCTTGTAAGTTGTTTTGTTAATAATTGTTTTGTAGCTTATTGTTCTGTGTTTTTGTATGTATTCGTTAGCACCAGATACTGTTGCTGAATAAATATATTAAGCACTCATTCTTCTCTGTGCATCAGTCACCTCGACGATACAACACATAGACATAAAATGTCTATTATTTTCTTTTAATAAGATATATTTACAAGAACAATTGTTGTCTAAATATACTTAACACGCGCACGGACACACACACACACACACACACACACACATATATATATATATATATATACACACGTGTGTGTGAGTGTGTGTGTGGCAGGGGTGCCATTTTTTTCGTCTGTCTCTGAGTTCATGTAGACAAAGAAATAATATCCTTGTGAGATCAATAATTATTTTTCACCTTTTCAGACATTTGAAGGGCCAACGTAATGACAGTTTGCGTTTCGCACAAGTATATGCATAAGTAATTAGCATAATCATGAAAGCGAAGCAATTGTTACTTATTTCTCGTATGTGCCAAGTCAAAATGCTGATAAACTGCAAGATGGACATTGCTTTACTTATAAGAAAAAAAAAAAAACAATGTTTTCAATGAGACATTTAAGTCTACTGGGACTCAGGTTCACCCCAGATCTGCAGTGGAACTCGTTTATACGATCCATCGCTAAAGATGCTGGAAAAATGGTCTGTTCCTTGTACTGCTTCAGAAAGTATATGACTCCTCCTGCCATGCTTTACTTTTACAAATCTCAGATCAAACAATAATTGGAGTATTGCTGCTATCTCTGGCCTGCTCACTGCACAATCTTAACATTCTAGCCTTGACAAAATTCAAAAGCGTAAACAATGGGTTGTTTTCAACCCTACAGTCACATTCCCACAGACGAAAAATCCCAAGTTTATCGCTAGTCGATTGTAATTCCCAATGTAAATGTCCAGACTAGCTGCACTCCTTACTTGTACCAATTCAGAGATTTGCAGCTAGGATTAATCATGGCATGTACAAAGGATCGAATCGTTCTTAGTCCTGGGTATGACGATAAATTACATCTGTCAGCAAGACTTCTGATCATGAGATTGGAGGTTTTGAGGAACCTGGAACTACATCTTAACTGCTGTTGTTCGCAGGTCAACCTTGACTTGGGGTGTTAGCGCCTGTTAAATGCATTTTTATAGCAAAATTACCAACAATACATTTTATGATCTACAAAATATATATCTACAAACATACCTTTACTCTGAAAGTATAAAATGATGTACAAAGTATCTGTAGTTGAAAGCATAAAATTAGATAATCATAAAAGTAAAATCCTTCGAAAAACTGACCACCCAAAATTTGAATGGGTGGCTCTCTTTTCTGGGACACAAGTGAACGGATAGGTGTGGTGCGTCATCCAGCCAGTTTCCATATAAAGAGTGGTGAGTGAAGCAGTCAGTCAGGAAGAGATCAGCAGTGAATAAATCAGCAGACTGAGACCGTCAGGCAGTGAGTCTAAGGGTCCTTTTTCCGTGACCGGAAAATATATCAGAAGTTCACCTTCTCGAAGTCGAAGGAAGACCTTGCTGATTAAATGAGAAATCGTATTGTTCATAGCGAACAATACGATTTCCAGTGTCTTGAAAAGAATTTGCCGTTATTCTTTGTTGAATTCGATCACGGCCTGTGATACAAACCTGTGAATATAGCGAGCTGGATGTATGCGCATACAACCGATCTTGGTTGTCATCACAGCTTGTGCAATGACATGAAGAAAAGCATCGTCACACTGCCTTTTGGAACCAACTCCCAAGATGTTGTTTCTCCGAGCACTACAAATTTAGCCTATTCAAGTCCGTTATCGTCCACATATATCCGTATAAGTTATGCCTTTTGCTCTGTAACTTAGAACACTACAATCACGCTCTTATTATCATCATGCCTTATCATCATATATAAACCAGGCGTTTCAGCAGTCAAGAATTCAGTAATGGTTATGCTTTTTTCAGGACGCATTCTGAATTAATTTTAAAATTATGGTAAATTTGGATATAAATTGTTTTCTTGTTTTTCAAAAATGATACACAAGTTCTGT
This sequence comes from Acanthosepion pharaonis, assembly GCA_903632075.3. NCBI lineage: Eukaryota > Metazoa > Mollusca > Cephalopoda > Sepiida > Sepiidae > Acanthosepion > Acanthosepion pharaonis. The sequence continues at coordinate 1,571,954 of CAHIKZ030000779.1, read as the reverse complement.
ACAGTAAATGTGGTAATAACCTGTAAAAATGGACTTGATTTTTGGACTCGGCATCTCAAAATTACCTAAAAAAATGAACAACCTGTGCGCTTTTAAAAAAAAAAAAAAATCTTTTTCGGATTTACCGAGTTACCCGTTGTAATTCCTCGTTGTAATTCTTATTAAATTCTTTATTTTCTTGTTAATATCACTGTTTTTTTTTTACGTCTTCCTCTTTTGTACTTGTACTCTCCCCTCGCCAAAATAAATATTTAGAACATAAATTAGTATTTTTATTTATATTTTTGCAATATGAGGCTGAGTAAAATCCGGTAATTAATTAACAGCCAAAGATTTGTTCAAAAGTCCGTATTATTAATTCTTTAAGGTTCTAAACAAGAAATTGCTGTAAAAAAAAAACCTGAAATGAATGATCATGTGTGTCACTAATATCTTCAGCCACAATAGATTACAAGGTGGTCGATACTGATTTGTATCACTTGGACAGATTATACTGAGAGAATGTTCTGATTGGTGACTAATCCACATGTCACACCATTTAGGTGGGTGGATCCAAGGTCAACGTAAATTTGTCTATTTCTTACTTTGTCTGAAGTGTTTTAAACTCTTTAACTTTCGAAAGGGAAAAAAGACCTTTATCATTCGAAAGGGAAAAAAAGATCTTTATCTTTCGAAAAGGAAAAAAGATCTTTATGATTCGAAAGGGGAAAAAGATCTTTATGATTCGAAAGGGGAAAAAGATCTTTATCATTTGAAAAGGAAAATATCTTTATCTTTTGAAAAGGAAAAAAAGATCTTTATCATTCGAAAAGGAAGAAAAATCTTTATCATTCGAAAGGGAAAAAAGGTCTTTATCATTCAAAAGGGGAAAAAGATCTTTATCTTTTGAAAGGGAAAAAAGATCTTTATCATTCGAAAGGGAAAAATATGATCTGAAAAACCTCATCGAGAAAGATTATTTCAAACATACCGTATAATGATAATGGTAATATTAACCATTTCCTTATAAGTACTGCTGTCGGTTGAAATTTATGAATTCTTTCTCTTGAAATAATTTTTCAGGAAGATAGGTTTCTCAAGTCCAGGAGCTGATATCGTTCTATCCAGTATAGATAGGGGTTTCCTTCCTAACCTTTTGTTTGAAGTCGTGTGGAACGTCAATATCTTGATTGTGTCATTATTTTCTCTTCGAGTGTTATCCATTTTAGCTGTCGCTGCCGTTGAAAGTCCTCAAGTGATGTGGTTTCTATTATTTGGTACAGTTCTTTGTTCGTGATTCTGTAGCGCCTGTCCACAAGGTTTGAAGAAGGGTGGTGTTGACTTCCAGCAAAGATTTTCTGACAATGCTATCCCTTAAAAAATTTGAAAAAGTTAAAAAAGCAAGAAAAATGATTTTATTACGACCATATCGCATTGAAACACCGGTTCTCGTCTGATCACCGAAGCTGAGCCTAGTCATTACTCAAATGAGTGACTGATGGGGGAATATCGTGCTGTAAGTTCTCAATGGATACAACCTCGTTACTTATACTAACAGAAAACCTGAAGATTGCGTTCGAGCCTGAAACAAACAATCTGTCATATATTTAGCAAATGCAAATATCATTACCTCCCTTAGCCCATTCCCTTATTGACCAATCAGAATCGTAATAAAGATTTGTCTCGGATCATTCGTCTCCCCGTTCGTAATAGCACTTGGGAGATTCAAATATTGTGTTCGACTTATTTTTTCAACGTGTATAACAATATATCATATTGGTCTTGATTTCAGTGGGCACTTTTATATTTACATACGCTCTATCTCTGATATTGAGCACTTTTACCCATAAATATAGCATAACTTTAAAACTATATTTTTATCATATATATATATATATATATATATATATATATTATATATTGAAACAAGTATAAAACGTTCGAAAATCTAACATGTTTCGATTTTATTCATCTTCGTTAGAGCGTAGAAAATGAAAATTCGGATATTTAAAAATTTTACTCCATTTCTTTTTCTTAGAAGTGAGTCAAGTGAATTCCACAATCAATCGCCAACTGCAGACCAACATACAGTATTTACTAATGTATTTATGTGAATGGAGACATACCCATTATCGTCCGTAGGTATGCTACAACACTCTGTAACCCTCTGCCTCGAGTGAACCCGAGCCATGTAAAAGATGAACATCACTGTAAAAAAATAAAAAATAAATAAATAAAAGAGCCACATTTCCTAAATATTTCTGAAAGACTTTTTTCGCTTCCCTTTACTTATGTTTTATCGACAGTAATACTGGCCTGGTAGATATATAATGTTTATATACGTATCTTATATATGTTCCAAAGGTTGTCATAGTCGGGGGAATGAGTGAAGGCGGACAACTGGCGCCTCATAACCAACTGCTTCGAGTAGATGGAGCTCGACAGCCAGAAAGGCGGTACATCTAGGGGAGAGAAAACCCTGATTTTAAACTATTTTTCCTAAATAGGAGTAGATAAATTTGCCTATCATTCGGTTCACACTCCTCCCCGGTCTTTTGAATAGGAGTCCAGGTCTATCCTTTGTTCCTGTATAGGATTGGGTTTTCAGTTCCCTGTAAAGTCTTTTTTCTTCTCTTTCACTTCTGGCATCCCCTTGCGTCTTGCTGACATTATCAGCCTGCTTGGGGTAATGCTTCTTACTTTGTAACTGTTGTATGTCGTGTTTTCGAGATAACAGAGGAAAATAAGGAAGACAAACTCGTAGCTAAGTAATAAAAAAGAAAGTTTACTAAACGAAGGTACACTTAGCAATGGACTTGATGCTAACTCGGTATTTAGCCGAGCTCCCTACAGAGCGGAATGTGGCACAAGGTCAGTTTAACGTGGGTTTTTCCGAGCCCGTAGGCTCTGGCAAAAATTGCCCATAGACCCCGTATACGCGGAGTGGGGTTTGTCTACCTCCCCAGACGAGACTCTGCTCTCCAGGATAGCCTTATCTGGGTTCCTCTCTGCCCGAAGAGAGAAAGTTCGACTTAGCACGCGCCTAAGACCGAATGCTAACTCTCCTCAACTCCGCTTAACAACGCTTATTTATATAAACGGACGATTCCATTCATTTATGTCCTATATGACATCTCCCCCTTTTGAGATTTCACCCCCTTGGGAGTGTATTCAAATCCACGTCGCCAACTATTATATCGAGTTTTCAAGATAACAGAGGAAAATAAATAAGGAAGACAAACTCGTAGGTAAGTAATGAAAATAAAAAAGTTTACTGTAAAAAAGTAAAAGTTTACATGTAAGTACAATTATTAATTGACTTAATGCTAACTCTCCTCAAATCCGCTTAACTCCGCTTATATACATAAACGAACGATTCCGTTCATTTATGGCCTGTATGACATTGATTAAGCAGATTTCACGTACATCTGTTTTGTCAAGAAGCATTTGTGTTTATAATTCATGTATGCATGTTAATTATAATTTTAGTTTGTTTGCACTAGATTCGGATTATAATGTATATTCCTTTATTTGTGTATGTCTCTGTGTGAGTGAGTGTGTAGTCGTGTGTATGTGTGTGTGCGTCTAGGAGATATTTTTTATTCATCTTTGGTGCTTAACCAATACAAAACAAACAACGCAAAAATTAAAAATCGGAGAATTTCCTTTTTCCACTCCATATTTCATTCTCTGATGAAGCAAAAAATAAATCGAAATATGTTAGATTCATAAATTTTCCTGTCTGTTCCTTATCTTATCACACACACACACACATATATATATATATATATATATATATATATATATATGGTGGACTCTCTCGTCGTATTTGACGTATGAGGGTCAAGCAGCTTAGTTCCTAGAAAACGACAGCCCAGATATCAGAACATATTATTTGATTAAAGTGGTGAAGCCACAGTTTTTGAAGGGCCGAACACAGAGACCTGGTGCACTACATGCCACAAGGTCCCCAAACAAGCCTCCGCAGGTTTTAAATTCAGAGTTGTCCTTCTCCTAGACCAGTCTGTCCTGCTATTTACCCATAGCTGGAGGGAGAAAAAGAGCATTAATATTAGCACGTAAGTGAACGTAATTTATTCGACTGGAAATCGAACTCGTCTCTCCGAGTCCTCAATACAAGCTGCTATCCATTACTCTACCGTGAAAATGCTATAGATACAAGGATACTTCGCTTTAAATTTGAATTTTTAATTTTTTTTATCCAGCTGTATAATCTAGCTGACCACATTCGGCTTGCTGTCATTTTTTATCACTATTATTTTTAAATAACGTTTCCATAATGAAACGGAATTGGGTGGATGGCTTCCTAGACTAACGCCAATACCCGGACAATGCCCCAATGAAATCACTAGTCACGTTTCCATTTCCGACCAGGAGAGGAATGGAGCCCAGGTCTATTTTGTCCAAGACAATGCGATGAATGTATGAATACCTCTCCGGCTTTCAACCCAGATATGTGAAAATAACTGGTAAGGTGCTTAACTGCGGACTGACCTTACGACCACACCGTCATGTGACTGATGATGATGAGTTTAAATATCTCACTTTGCATCAGCATCAGCTTTGTAAGTTTTTGGAAATATTCTTCCTTTTACCTTATATAAGACGATTTTATGTATAGCGCAACCCCTGAATTTATTTATATGAATTTTTACACCCCCAGAAAAAATACCTGTATATAGTGCAACCGGTCACTGAAAATGCATGATTTTTAATTTCTTCAAAAAATTACCTGTGTGTAGTGCGCCCCGCTATTTTTTTACGTAAAATCTGATCATAAAAATTCGCCCTATATTCGAGTAGATACGGTATATGCTTATTCATTTAAGAGTACCTACTGCTTGTTTTTTATGTTCCATGTCCTTCCGTAATATGGGCAATTATGACTCTTTATGACTTTTTATTATCCCTCTTTGTCTCCTCTCTGTCATTCATTCACCCAAATCCCTTTAGACATGTGACTCACTGTTTTTCTTTTCCCCCTCCTTCCTTGAATATGCCTTGTGAGTGTTAAATTTTCCAAGATCTCTTTCTCATAATGTATCCCAGAGTAGCTTATTGTTTCTGAATATTTTATTGGGTTGAAACTGTACTTTTTAATTACTAATTTTTTTTTTTATCTATTTCTTTTCAGGTTAAATATTGTAGACATCAATTAAAATGATCTTCACGTGTTATATTTGGGCTCCTTGGGTTTTATCAAAGCAACTGGAGTATGCTATCCACATAGAGGATTACTGCATGCTGTAGAATACTGTAGAATGAAAGTTAACATGTGAAAACACAGGAGCCACGCAAAGAGAATCTACAAAGATTCAATCGAAACCAAGCATTCAGTGGTTTAAGATTAAATCAAAATGAGCTGAAGGAGTGTGCCAGAAATGTCTTATGCTCGTGACGCTATCTCCACCTGCGGCAGAATGCGCAACCCACATGTTTGAAGAATTTCAGTCACTGTGCGATCCTTATGATACATCCCCACGAGTGATCCAGATTGCTGTGGGATTGGTGTTTTTTTATCGAGTCACCATCTTTAGAATGGTTGCCAACCAAGGCAATAGAACCAAGTCTGTCATGCTATTTAACCTATAGTTCGGAGAGAAGAGAATCGTAAACATCGTCCAATCCACAGAAATAAATTTATGAATTAGATTTTTGTTTTGTCACATTTATTAAACAATTTGTGCAAAAAGAAAATTTTTAAGACTAAATAAGTTTTTAACTTTTACATCCAGAGCCGATGTGTACTACCCGCGAGATATTTGACGTGTTTTACGGCAATATCTTATCAACATTTGGCGATCATGTATCTTTTGCCATTTCTTTCCGCAGCAGACCAGTTTCCACCCAAGGCTGTAGAATCCGGTCTGTCCTGCTATTTACCCATGCCTGGAGGGAGAAGAAGATGATTTATACCTTTCCCAAGGGTATTCGCATTGAATTCGAACTCGGCTCTCTGATTCCTCAATCCGAGCCGCTATCTATTACTCCACAGTACGCTACAAATTAGACTAATCACAATTGACTATTAAAGGATGAAATTTTTCGAGGATTTTGACGTTATTCTGGGGCTATATTTTTTGTCCAAATCAGTAAATTTGTTTTGCGCATGTTAAGGCACAAAAAGACACTATATAAAATTCACTATTTTTTATGCATAATGCTGAATATGTTAAAATTATTCAACTTCTTAACAAGAAAAATCTCAAGTTGATGTTAAAAATTGCAGCAAAACATTGTTGAATTAAGATGGAATAATCTATTATGACATGTCTCTAATTTGTATTTAGATACATTGTATTCATTTTCAATTTTTCTAGTTGAATTGTTTACCTATATTGCATACGAATCGTTATTGTACGTAATCAGGTCACAATAAAATTTGTATTTTATATGAAAATTTTAGGAAAATTGAGATGTAATAGAGTGGTGAGCCCTGTATCATAGATTCGAAGGGCGGGTAGGGGTATCATATATTGAGTAGGGGAGAACGAGACCCTTGCATCGGCCCTGCTGATATCACTTGAGGATTTGATGATTTCTCAGAAAATAGCTGTAAAAACTAAAATAATGTATTTTTAATTGTATAAGGATGTGGTTTGATGCAATATCCCCCTTTCGTGTGTGGTTATCATCCATGAATTTCACTGTTTGCTTTGTACTGTGGCGTTCCACAGTTTTCATGTGAAATTCATATATTCCTTGCTACTGATAAAAAAAAAAACAACTGCCATTTTAATGAAAAAGGATGACACACCTTTTTTTTATCATCACCAATTATTGTGCACTCTAACAGTATTAAATAATGTCTGCATGCCACAGTTACACTGTCATAGATTGTGCGCAGAGTGCCGAAAGGATAAGGTGTCGAAAGACAAAATGACGAATGGGCAAAATGTTGAATAGACACAGTGCCGAACGGAAAAAGAGTTGAGCTGACTAAATGACAGAAATATACCTACAATAGAATACCTTTTATTTAGCATGCAAGTATCCTGTCGTTAAATAATGTACACATTTTGGCATCCTATTAATCCTATAGTCTAATAAAACCCGGGTATGGGATTGGATGTTAAAGTCAGTCAGTTAAGTGCCATACGTGATACACGCTTGGGCGATTCATGACTAGACAGAAGATTTTCCCATAGTAGGCTGCCCTTTTCTTTCTACGGTATACTGGTTCCCAACCAAGGCTATAAGATCTAGTCTCTCCTGAGTGGAAATATTCAGTGGGGTAAAGTATTTTTCTTCCCCACCCCCAGTAGTTGCTTATGCGTAAGTGAATGTAACGAACCCGACTGAAATATCGAACATAGCTCTCCGATTTCCCTGTGCGCAGACAAATTGTCAAAGGACAAGATGTCGAACGAACAAAGTGCCGGACGGACAAGGAGTCGAACTGAGTAAATGAGGAAATGACAGAAATGTGCCTGCAATAGAATACATTTTACTTAGCATGCAACTATCCTGCAGGCAAGTAATTATTTTTAAATTTTAAATTAATATAAAAACCTTCGATGAAAAAAGAACATTAAACATAATTGCTAACTTTTTTTAACAAGGATCTGTATTCAGATTACAGTAAATAGTTAAAATGTAAGGCTATTATTTATTAAATTATTAGGCTAAGCAATAAAAAAATTAAAATAGTTTAACTGATTATTTGAACTGATTCATGACGATATGTTCGTTTTCACTTTGTTCAAAATTTTTGTTCTTTTGAAATTTTGTGTTTTTGACATTATGTCCATTCGCCATTTAGTCAGTTCGACTATTTTTCAGTTGGGAACTTTGTCCAGTCGACACATTGTCCGTTCCACACTTTGTTCGACATTTTGTCTATTCGCCATTTTGTCCATTCGCCATTTTGCCTTTCGACAATTTATTGCAATATCAATCATATGTATGGATGCATATCATTATTTAAAGAGGGTGTAAATGAAGAGATGAAAAATTGTCAAGATTTTTCATTTCACTGAAGCAGACGTTAAACACATGAGAGTACTATCACCTCCTTTATCTTCCCTTTCGTTCATTCTTCATTTATTTCTTATCATTATCTATGTTTAATTTTGTGCCAAAACCATAGAGCATCTGTTATATATAATTTTTCTCTGTCTTTCGTTGCACTCAAAATAGTATGGTCCATTATTTACCATTATTTACCAAAATATAATGCATGTGCTTACTTACTAAGGGGGGCGACGAGCAGAATTATAATATAGGTTTCTCAGCATTGGTTAGTTTATGGCAATGAATGCTGGACAAGTTCCTCACTAATGAAGAGGAGACTTGAATCATCAGCAATGTGACTCTACAGAACCAGCTGTTATGTATGGTAAAGAGATAAACTTTGTTAACAGCTACAACGGATAAGTTCGTAGTGTCACTTATACGTAACTCACTTATCTCCTGAAAGGACACATAAAACGAGGAGGAGGTGATGCACATAAGCAGTTGTTTATCTCAATACTGACTTGGTTCAACATAGAATTCATCTTGAATCATTAGTAAAAGACGGAAAATTTTCCCATAACAAATAAGAAAGTAAGATAAAAAGCGAAAGAAAATCTAATTTATTTCCATAATTCATGACACGTTAGCCTCAATCTGTGATCTGCCATTAATGATAATTGCTATATGAGAAAGATTGTTGCATATTTTCAGTTAACAGAAATTTGACATTTCTTTGAATCAAGATAGGAATGTGGGACAAGGAAGACTTAGGTTTTGGGGAAGTATTACGGTATGAATTCTGTGGTTTAAATTAAATGTTTTATTCTATAACGTATTTAATTTTCCCATTCTCTCATTCACTTGCTTTACTCACTAGAAACTCCAGTCTCATTGTTTTGCCTTTTATCTTCTTTTTTAATTCTTTCAGCCATTTCAGTTCTTCCTTTTCCTTTACGATTTTTTTCTTTTACTAAACCGTAGATCTCTTCCCCTTTTCTTTCTTCCATTTTTTCCAATCTTTTCGCTTCTTCTACTTTTTTAATTCCTTGAAACTTTCTATCCTCTCTTTTTCTCTATAATTCCTTATTTTACAAAACCATGCGTCTTTTCTTTTTTTTTATTTCTTCCATCTATTCCAATATTCTCTCATAAATACTTCTTTTTTAATTCCTTCGATCTCTTTTATTCTCCTTTTACATTTACGATTTTTTTTCTTTTACAAAAACATACGTCTCTTCTTTTTCTCTTTCTTCCATTTATCCAGTTTTTCTACTCTTTCTACTTTTTAAATTCATTTTAGTCATTTCTGTTTCCCCTTTAAGTCTCTTCTTTTTTTCTTTCTTTCTTCCACCTTTACCAATCATTTCTCTTAATTTTTTCTTCTTTTTTAATTCCTTCAATTCCATTTGTCATCTGCCAAACTCTTTTTTTTCCTTTAGATTTCCATCTTTTGTCGACGTCTTCGATTTTCCTTATTGCTATTCTTTGGTTCTTTTTCTTTATTTTTTTCTTTCTTTTCTTATTCGTCTTCTCTTTATATGTTATTTTTTTTTTGCTTCCTTCTTTTAATATATCCTTTCTTAATTTTCTCCTCCTTTTCTTTATCTTTCTCTCTATTTTCTCTTCTTCTTTGTTAAATTCTTCTTCATATTTCATTCATCCTTTTTTCTTCTTTTCTTCGTCAGACGCTTTTTAACTTTATCCTCTTTCTCATTATTTTTACCCTTTTTTTTTCTATTACTTCCTTTCTTTCTCTCTAGAATTTCGTCTACTCTTATTTATCTCTTGACTTTCTTTACTAATTAAATTGTCTTATTTCTGCTTTCACAAGAGCCTTTGCTGACATAAAAGAATTAAAAGCAATTATGGGAAGAAAGTAGAGGAGAAACTTGTGTCTGATCTCAAGATTTGCGTTCATTAGACTTGAATTTCGCTTCTATGTAAATGTTTGAGCCCTGACATTTGCCCCTGACTTTTTACTTCTTTAGAGATCTTGAGATCGGGACACATCTAATGATCTCAAACATTTCCTCTGGAAAAGTATTTATTTTTCAATTTCACTCTGTCAGCTTTTTATAGGAAAATGTATAAGTATTTTAAAAGACGTTGAAAAAAAATAGCACCAAAATGTAAATACTCATCCTTTCAAAAGCTAAATGATTAAGGAACAGAAAAATTTAATTAGGGAAAAAAAGAAAAGACCACTGAACTGCTATATAAATTCAATTATCCTATAGTGCAGTGAACACAGATGAAGAAGAGACTTGAGATAACATAAATCTTGTTCTACAGAAGGATATTGAGAAAGAAATGTGAGCAATGAGGAAGTTCTAAGGAAAGTAGGAATGGTTTGGTTGATTTTGTTGAGCGGCATATGAGTTATTTAATGCCGTAATCTAAATATTTTGAACACAAAGATAAAATGTAATGCTTGTAATTTTACTACAAATATGTATTGTTGGTAATTTTTTATATATAAAAATGTATTGCTGGTATTTTTATTATAAATATGTATTTTTATACTTTCATAGTGTTGGGGGATTCACTGTTGGCTTATAGCTGGGTCCCTAACAGGTGCTACCACCCCTTATCACAGTGGACCTGGGAACAACATCAATTAAGAGGTGGTTCCATGATCCTTAAAAACTCCAATTTTCGATCAGAGGCCTTGCTGCTGAATGTATTTTATCGTCATAACCAGGACTAAATTAGAAATGGAAAGAATATTTTTGTTTAGTTTCATAAAGAGATAATTGAAATTTCTAGGAGACAAAAAGATAGGAAAGAAGGCTTGGAGAAATTGACACTCACAGTAAATATTGAAGGCAAAAGGGATGGAGGGAAGCATCAAGTAACTTATTAAGCAGCTGGTATAATGGAAGGTAGTACAAATTATATATAAAGACATTAAAGTGATGAAAGAATGATATCACGATGATGACTGAACTGAATACAGCTGGCAATTAAAACAGGTCAAATGAACTAAGATTTCGTGAAAATCAAACAATCGAAAGTTCTTACCATGACTACCAAATGTTCTAAATATTCAAATTTTTAAGGTCCTGGGTATAACGATAAAGTACATCCAGCAGCAAGGCCTATGATCACAATGAGCGTGGAAACACATCTTAACTGTTGTTGTTCTCAGGTCCACCCTAAACCGGAGTGGTAGCACCTGTTAGGGTCGCAACTATGACTAAATAGTTAACATGCAAACTGGGGTCAAAACACAATGAAAGTATAAAAATAGATGTTTATAGTAAAAATACCAGCAATAAATTTTTGAAAAAATATATATTACCAGCAATACATTTAACTCTCGAAAAAAACCCTCTTTACAAAAATATGTCAATGAAACAATCTACAAATTGATTTCTTACAAAGAATACATATTCTAGGTATATGAACCTATTCTAAAAATCTTGTCAGCATTAAATAACCCATTGATGTGTTGATCTGCCATAAAGCAAAAACTCAAACTCAAAATTTATTTACTTAATATGTCTTTCATATTTTATAAGTTGCGTATGTCTTTCATATTTTATAAGTTGCGTGTGTTTAAGACTGTGTTTAAGCTTCAAATTAACTTTTCCATTTTTCTTTGCATTCACAGTGACCTAATCTAACCAGGACCATTTTTGACGCAGGATATGATCTTTTGGAGCGGGAAAACTAAAGCTACTGGTGGAAAATGCACTATTTCAGCTGACTCCTCTTGATATGCTCTACCTTTACAAGAGTCCAAATGCTGACATCTCTGGACTGTAGCTGCACAGTCTTTACATTCCAGTCTTGATGGATTTTAAAAAGTGCATATGCGACCTTGTGGGTGATGAATTATTTTCCACCTTACAACCCCTTGCCCACGGATGAAACATTGTAAGTCTTTCGCTACTCTATCACAAAAGCAACATTCTTTACTTCCACCAACTTTAACCATCACAGCTGAATACACTGTGGCGAACCATCCATATTCCATTAGTAAGGATTAAGTACTACGAAGCACTACATTGTGGAACTGAATCCCAAAAGAATGCTTTCCTGGCCATTACATTCTTAATTTGTTCAAATCTGGGGTAAACCGATATCTCTCCCACATATCCACATAAATTGCGCTTCTTACGTCTTACTCTTACCGCTCACACAACAACCTCCTTCAGTAACCCTCTACCTTGAGTGGTTTTCTGGCCATGTATATGACGAACAAAAACAAACTTTCAATAAATTGTTATTATTTCGATTTTATTTTGTTGCTCTAAAATAGAAGCGTATGATGGAACAAAAGAGGAAGATGGGAACATTCAGCCAAAATGTGTTTCCCATTTGTTTTGGGAACAGAAACAGGAAAATGGGGAGGGTTGGGAAAATGGGGAGGGTTGGGAAAATGGGGAAAATAAACTAAACGGGGTGAGGATTGTGTAAATTTTAAAAAATCCGACCGTCTATTCAGGAGGATAAGTTTTTATGATGCTTTCATTCTTAGTGCTGTAGCATACCTACGGACGATAATGGGTATGTCCCCATTCACATAAATACAGTAGTAAATACTGTATGGTGGTCTGCAGTTGGAGATTCGTCTCCAGCTGTGCTGGTCAAACTCTCTACCTCCGAGCAGAGAGGATCCCCAGACGAGGCTATGTCGAAGGGCAGAGTCTCGTCTCGGGAAACCGCTACCCGACCCTGTCTACAAGGAATTTTTGGCCGAGCCTTCATGCTCGGATACCCGACATTAAATTTTGCCCTGACCACGTGGGGCGGTTGATAGATATCCTGCAGTCGGAGATTCGTCTCCAGCTGTGCTGGTCAAACTCTGCCTCCGAGCAGAGAGTATCCCCAGACGAGTCTATCTCGAAGATTGTCGTCTTGGAAAACAGCTACCCGACCCCGTTTTATACGGGGGTCTACGGGGAATTTTTGGCCGAGACTACGGGTTCCGTACCCCACTTTAAATTCGGCCTTGTGCCACATCTGACCGCGTGGGTCGGTTGGTAGATATCCATATTCACTTGACTCACTTCTAAGTTACAACCCTTTGTGAATGCATCATTTGGAACTAAATATTCAGAAACACCAAATTATTGGTTAATGTAAGGTTATCGAAGAAAACATGTTTTTTCAAATATCAAGTTGACTTTTAAAAGTTGCCCCGTAAAAAGAAAAGATTTTGAATGCGTTATTATGCTTGTGAGAAGAAAGCCAATTTGGTTACTAATTATCATAATTTCTGATGAAAGAAATGGGAATTATTTGCCTACAGAAATGGTAAGAATCCGTAAATCACAGAAGGCTAGGGTATCTATTAGGGTCACTAGCTAATCTTTGTTGCAGATATCTGCTCATATATTTTTGCTTTTTCTCCAATACTCGAAGTAGTTTATAGTGCAACTATGCTGAAGTGAGTTTAATTACAGATTCTGGGAGAGAGTTTATAATCTATCATAATCAGCTTTTCAACAAGGCCAGTATACTGAAAATGACAATCAAGATAATTTGTTAGCATGACCATTGATGACTTCCAAACAGTTTCATCTACGTAATTTCGCTCACAATAGTTTCCAGTCACATCGTAACAGTGCTGTACACTGATATCGTCTTTCCAGGTATCTGTTTATTCCACGAGATAAAGGTAGCACCCTGTTTGGTCAAAATTCAGTCCTTTGGTAATGAGACTGGAGTGACCTCTCCAGGCCGTAGGTCGGAGAGATGGTATATGGGGGGGGGGGGGCTATGTAACCCAAAGTAATACAAGACATTATATTTGGGTCTGGCTTGGATTCAATCCGGGTTTTCTATCTGAATATACTTCCAAAGCTGTTCCATGTTTTTCTTTTACAGTGATGCTTGATCCTGTACAAGGCTCAAAGGCCAGTCGTGGTAGCACGCTACTGTCATATAGGACCTAAATGAATGGAATCGTCCGTTTATATAAATAAGCGTTGTTAAGCGGAGTTGAGGTGAGTTAGCATTAGGTCTTCGCCGCGTGCTAAGCTCTTAGTGCTTGTCGAACTCTCTGCCTTCGGGCAGAGAGGAACCCAGACGAGTCTATGCTGAAGGGCAGAGTCTCGTCTGGGGAGGTAGACAAACCCCACTCCGCGTTTACGGGGTCTATGGGCAATTTTTGCCTGAGCCTACGGGCTCAGAAAAACCCACGTTAAACTGACCTTGTGCCACATTCCGCTCTGTAGGGAGCTCGGCTAAATACCGAGTTAGCATCAAGTCCATTGCTAAGTGTACCTTCGTTTAGTAAACTTTCTTTTTTATTACTTAGCTACGAGTTTGTCTTCCTTATTTTCCTCTGTTATCTCGAAAACACGACATACAACAGTTACAAAGTAAGAAGCATTACCCCAAGCAGGCTGATAATGCCAGCAAGACGCAAGGGGATGCCAGAAGTGAAAGAGAAGAAAAAAGACTTTACAGGGAACTGAAAACCCAATCCTATACAGGAACAAAGGATAGACCTGGACTCCTATTCAAAAGACCGGGGAGGAGTGTGAACCGAATGATAGGCAAATTTATCTACTCCTATTTAGGAAAAATAGTTTAAAATCAGGGTTTTCTCTCCCCTAAATGTACCGCCTTCCTGGCTGTCGAGCTCCATCTACTCGAAGCAGTTGGTTATGAGGCGCCAGTTGTCCGCTTTCACTCATTCCCCCGACTATGACAACCTTTGGAACATATATAAGATACGTATATAAACATTATATACCTACCAGGCCAGTATTACTGTCGATAAAACATAAGTAAAGGGAAGCGAACAAAGTCTTTCAGAAATATTTAGGAAATGTGGCTCTTTTATTTATTTATTTTTTTTTTTTACAGTGATGTTCATCTTTTACATGGCTCGGGTTCACTCGAGGCAGAGGGTTACAGAGTGTTGTAGCATATAGCATACCTACGGACGATAATGGGTATGTCTCCATTCACATAAATACATTAGTAAATACTGTATGTTGGTCTGCAGTTGGAGATTGATTGTGGAATTCACTTGACTCACTTCTAGCAGTTGAATACATCTTCTACGCACCGCTGGCAAATCTTATATGTGTTGTTCTTGTCGTAAGTATTATCGTTCATTACCAACTTTCATGTGATTATTCTATTCAGTAACCTTCCCTAGGTTACAACACAGAGTAAGGGGCACAGCTTATGCTGATCTGTTCAGAAGATAACGGTTAACCGTAGAATTGAACAAGTTAAGATTGTATTGATCGGGGGAGCAACTTCTTGGCAGTTGGTTTCACAGGGCACTGGTTCCTAGGTAGAAGCTGCTTGGGTGGAACTTACATCTCACCAGAGAAATATGAAGAGAATGGGGATGGTTCGCTACAATGTGCGTGGCATGGCGGGTCTTCGCCGTGATTGAACTGGTGGATCTAACCAGGGCTGGTGATCCTCATGTCAGTGGCAGCCTCAACATGTGGACATATGATTGACACAAATGTGTACGCATAGGAAAGAACCATATGGTAGATATATAAATAACGACCCCATAGATAAGAGAACCTGATACATCCACACAAGAATATAGTTTCCATGTTGAGAGAAGGCCTCAAAGCAATACACACATTAGCCAATAGTGACTGCGAAAGTCAGGAGTGATATAAATTGTAATGTCATTGTAAAAGAGATTTAGATTTGTGTTTCCATTCATCTGTATGGCAAATAATATTTCAGTTGTTTACATTGTTTTTAAAAGCTTAAAAATAGCAATAGTGTGCCAACCGGCTTAAATACTTTTTTGTTTTATTCATAAAACACTAGGACAAAAATAAATTAAAGAAATGAAGAATAAAACAATCCGAGAAACATTGTCAGTCAAGTTGTAAATTGTTCTTTTATCAAGCTTCTATTTTTAACCCTATCGGCATAAAGAACATGATCAGAAGAAAACGAAACGAGACAAGTGGCTTATTTTTATTACAACAATGAATGCCAGTGTCCAAGACAATGTTAAAGAAGAATGTACGTCAGTCACCTACGAGAAATATTTGATCACTGGATAAGTGATTAGTTCTTCTTTGCTGAGAAGTGCAGAGAAATTGAATAATATCCTCACAGCACACGTGCAGACATGCATCTAAAATCAACGCAACATTTGCAGCTAGTGGACAGCATGTTTAAATAAGCACTGTCAGAATAAACCCTTTCAATTATATTTATCTTTTTCTTTTCTGTAGAAAAAAATGGTTGGATTTTGTCATTTTCCCATCAAATAGATATGTGCCACAAGGCCTGTTTTAATGTGGGATGTCTTCTGTATGGGGTGTTTTAAAAATAGCCCGGTTTCCTAAGCATATGACTAAATGTGTTGCGAGATTGCCTCACTTGTCTGCTAAAAAAACTTCTGCTAACAATCAGCACATGGTGTTGCTAAAGAAGTATATATTAGAAAAGAACACACAGGATGCCTTAGAGATAAGACATTTCTCGTTCACCTTTGAAGGACCTTTTGGCCTGTAGCAAACCTCATGTCACACAGCACAGAATATTAAACAGTATAAAATGCCCTGTTCTACAGAAGGATACTGAAAATTCTATGAATGGAGCGAGTAAGTAATTAGGAAGTCTTAAAGAAAATGGCAAATGAAAAAACAGTTAGAACAGTCAGGAAAAACAAGTGAAATACATTGAACACATAATGAGGAAGGAGAGCTTGGAAAACTCTCACAGAGCATAATGAAAAGGATAGAAGACAAGGACTTACTTATCCAACCAGCTTGTGCGAATAAATGGCAAAACGGGGAATGGGAGCCTTAGCAAAGTAAGAAAACTGTTAAGAGCCATGTGAGATTGGAAGTTATGGAGAGCCATGATCGCTTATGTCCTGAAGGGACGCAGCAGAGGATGCAATGCTCTCGGCTTACTTGAATGCACACAGGCATATCTAATAATTCTATTAAACCAACAGATCAAGGATTTTTCCCAAATGTAAATCTTTCACAATCTTTTATAAAAACGTATCACATAGGTGCTTAATATAAGTGCATCTCTACATACACAACTTCATTCACTCCTTTTTTTATTCCTTCTGTTCAGTTTAGTTCAGGCAATAAAATATGTTGCTGTTAATTGTAAGTAATTTTTTCCTAGACTCATTCTTACCCGCTTGTTTAAGGAAACTCCCATGCTATCCCTCATTAACATTCAGAATGCTCTTCAAATACTTTGTTGTATGGATCAGATGTAACCAATTTAGTATTGGAGATAAGGAAATTGAACCTCTAATATGGCATGTCTGTTGGTATTTTTGTCCAACTCCATAAGATACTACAAAACCCAAATATTAAGAATTCAGGTCATTTTCTGAAATATTTTCATCAGATCAAGACTTTCATATGGATGTGTAGTAATCTTGCGATCATGTGAAATAAAAAAAAATCTAATTCCCATGATTCCACATAAAAAAAAAGGAAACCGTCCTGCTGGCGGGAAATTTAGAAACTTCTTCCTTTTCAGATGGCCTTTTACACGTGTAATTGAGCCTCTCCAGAAATGACAATCACAGATAAGTGAACTTACCCAAATATCATTATTACCTTTACTGATAGTTATTCACTTCCAAATAATCTATTCATTCGCCAACATAAACACTAGCCACAAATATTCTATTTACAACCCCATTACAAGAACTTTCATACATTCACCGAACTTGTATAACAAAAATCCTTCTGATAATAAATCCTTCATAGTATATATATATATATATATATATATATATATATATATATATATATATATATATATATATATATATATATATATATCAAGAAACAGTATTGAGGAAATTGTAAGATAAAATGGAAAAAGTTTACTTGTGACGTGTTTCATCAGTTAGGACTTCATCGGTCTGGGTTTGTTGACATTGTTATGACTACGCAAGCGCATGAACGGGAGACGCTGGTAGTCTCAAAATTTTGAAAGAATTAGCGAAATTCATCTATATTGTTTTCCTTCTTCTTTCCATCATCTTTGTTTTTAACTATTCCACTATTCCAAAATCTACCTAGAATAGTGATATTGCTGTAAGAACCTAGACGTAAATTTACTGTGGCTGAACTAGTGATTAAAGCACTTTCATGATATTAGTGATTTCTTAGTGATTTAATTTCTCTTTTAATTAAAGTGGTATTTTTTATGTCAAAATTGTGGTTAGTTTCGTTACGATGAATATATATATTATAAATATATATTATATGTCTCACCTTGTTGTGATGAATATATGTTGTATTTATACTAACTAAAACATCATAACAGATGTCATGTATGACATCCAATTCGTTCGGAAATGTCTAAACTATCATCTATATGCAGCTATTTTCTTGCATTTATGATTAAAACTAGCTTCAAGATAATGGATCCTCTGGGACTTACAAAAGATAATTCTTCATTAGATCTTATAGACTGACGTTACATAATCACAAGAAACTTTACCAAATAACAAAAACCACATTACTGTAAGACTTCCGAGCGCAGCACAACTAAAATGGAGTAGCGTGTGTAACTATAAGGGAAAAATAATGATACAATGAATGATTTTCCACATTACTGTAAACAGAAAGTTAGGAAGGAAACTCCCATCGGTATTACAAAGAGCGATAACTATAGACGTGTATGGAAACGGTTGATTTTGCTATTAGCATTACTATTAGCATTACTATTATACCACCAAATTCTTACTTATCAAATCTATCAATCATAATTTCTCAACAAATGGGATCAATAGCCTACGTTCACAAATATACTGTAATTCAAATCTATCTCAGTATAATCGATTCTGAGCAGACAGCTTAACTATAGTCACTTTTTCACCAACGTGACATGCCTTCCATGTCTTTTCTACAAATATTTTCATGGTAATTGCTCTGATGAATTTAAGCGTGCTACTAGATTGGCATCTTTTACTCCTGAAATAGCGAAATGCAACTACCACTTCTACTCTGAAAGTTTCTTTTTTTCGCACTTCCCGCCAGTGAAACTCCCCTTCGTTTACTTGCTTCCCTGATAACTGCAATCTTCAAAAATTTAAATGCAATATCAATCACTATCTTCTGTCTTCTTGAATCCTATTCATCTTTTAGCCTTTCCTCAGTCACAGTTATGTGCCATGCGTGAGATGGGATGTAAGCTTGGATGTGCGGGCGGCGTAATGGCTCGTCATTTTAATCGAAGAGTCGAGTTCCAATTGGTTCGTTATATTCACTTACGTGCAAAGACCCTTAGAAAAAGGTATGAATCCACCTCTTCTGCCCCCATCTATTGATTAATAAATAATATTTGTATCACTAAAACAGTATTATTTTAAAAAATATATTTGCAATCTAAAAAGATATTTCTGGCTTTAAATAACTTGCAATGGGCTGATAAGCCGCAGAAAACGAATCAATCAATTCCCTAACAATGTCAGTATGTTCCAACTTTTATTTTTAGTAAAATGGGAAAGTACAGAAACTTTTATTTTGAAGTAGTGAAATTGAAGTACTTGAAGGAATTAAAGTACTAATAATCTTATTGAAATCCAATAATTAGTGGATTTTTCATAGATTTAAGAAATAATTGTCTAATGTTAAGCATCTACTCAATATGTGGCGTCTTTTGGGGTTGGTCTGACCCCACACTGAAGAATATGCAGTCAGTATGCTCTAGTCCCCACCAACAAAGCAAAAGAAAAATAGGATCTGATGTCTTTCCAGGGGACTAGTCAATTTTTGAGTAATTTTAAAGGCATCTTTTTTCTTAGTGAAACATTTCACCCCAAACAAGGCAATTTAAAAAGAAAACTCGATTTATCAGGTAAATATTTTGATTTTCATCTTATGGTGTTGGACAAAAAAAAGTAACCCTCTCTAGTGCAGCCTACCCTGAGTTCAATTTCTTTATCTCCTATACTAAATTTGTTATAAATGTATGCATAAAGTGAATGCATATGAAATCAAACAAAGTATTAAAATGTTAGTTAATAGATAAGGTAAAGATATAAATTGCAATCACTGAGTCGATAGATATGTAAAACTTTAGGGTGGGTAAGAAAAAGCTCGAGGAAGAAGAGAATGTTCTTGGAAAAAAATAAACATGAACATTTTATTCCCCAAAATTGTTATACATTAATAAGAATACAGTACAGCTCTCTCCACAAACAGACATCTGCGCCAAATATATGTGAACAGAGAAATAAAAACAGGTTAAAATTTGATTAGACAGATGTATAAACAGATTAGGATCTGAAGAGATTAATAAAGGAATTGATTAATATTTGAATAGAGGGATTTCAGCAAACGAAAACAGACTAAGATTTAAACAGACAAGGATATGGACAGAATGGAATTTGAATATATGAGGATTTTAGTGGTGAAGCCTCACCCTTTTTTTTTAAATAGCCGAATACAGGTCCCCAGATGAGCCTCCTCAGGTTTTGAATTCAGAGTTGTCCTTCTCCTAGACCGGTTATCACCCAAGACTATAGACCCAGTCTGAATTGCTATTTACCCATAGCTGGTTTAAAGGATGGATTCACACCTTTTCCCAAAGGTGTTTGCACGTAAGTGAATATAACGAACTCAACTGGAATTTGAACTTGACTCTCCCATTCCTCAATCCAAGGAATATATATATATATATATATATATATATATATATATATATATATATATATATATATATATAAAGAAACAATTTATACAAAGAATCAATGTTAATGTGATTAATGGCTAAATCACTTCGCTAACAGGACTTAATGAGATAACTTACTATCAATTCCTTGAATAACAAGATCCTTATATTTGAGTTGTTGTCAGATGGAAGACATATGCCAAATACTTTCGATAATTTCAAATTGTCGAAAGTACACTGCTACTTAATTCTTTGTATAAATTGTTTCTTTATGATATAAAATATAGTCCGGTTTTATGATATAAAATATAGTCTGGGGTGTTAGGTGGCCAGATGTAAGGGGTGATGTGGTCGCAGAAATTGCCTGACAGCCACGACTGTGTTCTCCTGCTTGTGTGGCATGGTGCGGACTCCTAGACATAGAGGTTTCCAGCAGACAGGGCAGCACTACCTTGACACTTGAGTCTGAGACCCTCACCAACAAATTCGGAAGTTCTTTTGTCATCAGAATGACCAGTGTGAGTTTTCAGGGCTGACGTACCTTCATAAGCACCATTAGATTCATCTAACTCTTTACAAATCGCCTTCACTGGCCTCAGATTGACACGCAAACACTCTGAAATGTTTGCATTAGAGTTTCCAGCGAGAATATCATGTAGTACAGCATGCCGTTTCCAAATTTCTGGCGGAGTTAATTTCGTCATAGTGCTATTTTTCTCACAGACGATGCCTAACTGATCCAACTATACTGTGCAGTCGACAAAATCAAAAACAAACAACGCGCATACGCGAAATTAAAAATACAAAAAGACAACAATTTACCAATCGCACCCGGTGTACATATATATATATATATATATATATATATATAGGTAATTATTATTTATTTATTCATTTATTTATTCTAAATTCTTGCACACATATAAATATATCTATGTGAATGTGTGTGTGGAGAACATCAGCTGTGGCTTGACCTGGAGAAGGATGGGCTCCCAAGGTCTACTTGTCCAAAACAAGCTACATATGGTGAGTTTCTGAGCCTAGTTTAGATGTGGCACAAAGTCAAAAGTGTGGGGCACTCAGTGAAGATCGAACTCACTACTCAGTCGAAATTATTCTAGCAAGTTACACCATTACACCACGTCGAGATATCCTAAATATGAAGCTAAACATGAAATGAATATCTTTACAGTTTTCTGTCAAGAGATGTAGAGGAAGAGGGCCGGGTGTTTAGGTGCACAGTGATCCTAAAACCACACCCAGTCACGAGAGTGATGATGATAATAATTAGGATGATGATGATGACGATGATGATGGTGGCAACGACGATGATGATGCCGACGATGATGCCGACGATGATGATGACGACGACGATGATGAGGATAATGATGATGAATTAGTCTTTTAAAAAAGGAAAAAAAGCAATTTTTATTAAAAGGAAAAGAATAAAATTTACCTAAACAAGACATTTTTAATGTCTCCCCCTAAACACTGAAATTTCATTTAATATTTTTCATTTATCTATCTTTTTTTTTTTCAATAGGAGTTGATAGGTTCGCCTCTCGTCCGGTTCACGCACCTCACAGGAGTAGAGGTTTATCCCTTGTTTCCCTTGTGTTTCCTGTTACTTATAAATTCTTCTCATTCTCTTTCACACTCAGTGGTCGCCTGCGTCTTAATTTGGGGCGGGAAATTGATCAAAAATGGCATGAAATTCTCCGTTTTTCTCTTTTCTACTTCTTTTGACGGAACAAAGTTTTAAGACATTACTTGACACAAAAATATGATTTTAACTTCTAAGTCTGAAAGGTATTAAGAATTTAAATAACTTAATTATGATAGATGTTTGAAACTTTGCAATATGTTTATTTGTACATTTATATTTTTATGTAAATCATAAGCTGAATAATTTCTACATTAAGTTGGCTTCTTCGTAGTTTAAATATTGTTTCATTAATCGTATTTAATAAAGGTAAGTTTTATTTTGTTTCAAATTAGTCAAGTTATGAAATATGTTTTAATGACCTGACTGTTCTAATTTAAGAATATAAATATAAATATTGTTTTGTATGTATTTTCACAATTGTTAATGATGCACATGTAATAATCAGTACAAGGTCTATGTAATAAACAATTTTATTTTATTTCTTGTAAATATTGTGTGTGTGCATGTGTGTAAGTGTGTGTGCACCCGTGTGTGTGTGTGCACCCATGTGTGTGTGCAGCCATGTGTGTGGGCACGAAGCAGCTCGACCAACTTGAAATCAGATCATCAGAATTTGCTTTTTTCTAAGTTTTTCTGGTTTGGGCCAAGAATTTTTCAAACGCACCTAGGATATACGTGTAGTTTCTAAAGAATTAATTAATAAGAAATGTTTATTATATCACAAGGTTGTAACATCTCCCAGGGGGTGGGGGAGTCCCTCCCAATTTTTACCTAATTGTATATTTTTTACAGGGTCTTATTTTAACAAAATACAATAAAGAAAGAAATACAAGCAAGGAATATAACTTTCATAAAACCCTGATGAAAAAATTCTTCTTTAAAGGCGTACGACGATGGTAATTTTCCTTGGGTGGGATCGTTTTCATTTTAATTTGAAATTGTGGTAAGTCTAATCAAATTAAATAAAATATAAATATAAAAATGTACAAACAAATAGAAAGGAATTCAAATTCAAACAAAACATTTGCTTTCGCCTAAAACCCTTATCTCTTTGTTTTTCTATTTTCACTCTCTTTCTCTCTACATATATTTCTCTATCAAATAAAAAGAGGAAGTAGACGAAAAGACTAACTCCGATCGAAAAACACCGTATATTGACGGTCTATCGGTTAAATATTTTTTGCACTGAGACACCCCCACCAACCGCCAACATTCGTCTATACTACGGCCCTGCATCAAACGCTATCTTTAGTGGGTTTTTTTACAGTTCGAATAAAAAAAAATGAGAAAATATGGGCTTTCGAGAGTAACTGACCGAGTAGGTGTGCTTTCTTCAGAAGTGTAAATAAAACCTAGTAAACTGTGTTGTTCTATCTGGTTGAGCAGTCGAAAGCATGTCGTATCAAATCAAATGGTGGTTACTCCGACAAAGATGGATGCAAGTTCAAGCCCAGCCGGAGGTCATATTTTCTTTCTCAAATGCACAGACTGCGCGTTGTTTGTTTTTGATTTTGTCGATCAAAATTTAAAACAAACAGGGTGTCTATTTAAAACACTGGTGTCCACTAAAAATAACATTTGAAATATATATGTGTGTGTGAAAATTCTAATTTTTATAATATACACACTATTTATTATTACTTTTTTACAACAATTTAAGGCCCAATATGTGCTCAAGGCAAGAGGCTTCCCAGCTATGGATAAATAACGTCAGACTGGGTGCACCAGTTCCCTCCCAAAACAACTGGTTGGTTCTGCACGAGTCTTCACCACTTAAATCAAACGTGCGAAGTCTGGCTGTTCGGTTCTAAGAACTGAATTGCTGTACCCTCATAAGACGAAAACGAAGTGGTTGATAACAGATAAACCAGCCAAAAGAGGTAGGAGGGCTTAAATATCAGGACAGACTGGGTGCTATAGCTTTGGGTGGCAACCGGTCTAGAAGAAGGACAACACTGAATTCAAAATCTCTATTGGCCAAGTATGATGAGTACGGCTACACATACATGGTCAATCAGGGAGGGGTTCCTCCAAGGAATGAGAAGGCCCTGGATCTGAATCTATTCTCGAGAGCTGGCATCCCTGGAACCTTTTTCGTCATATTTGAATAAGAATTAAAATATGATCCGACTTGGCATAAAGTGGGTGATTAGTTTTATAAAGTAAGAAACTGGTCCCCTCTAATTACTACATATAAAAAAATATATATTTATAAACTCGGATGCAAAAACCAGCTAATCTAATACTTTTTTCTGAATAAGATCATCATAAAACACAGACCTCACGTGGAAGTCATACATGCAATCCCTCGCTAATGATCCAGAAAAATGGTTGGTTCTGTGTACCGCTCTAGTAAGTACCTGACTGCTATCCTCTACCTTTATCACGAGACTGAAATGGGGTACTGTTGTCATACATAGGCAGCCTTCACTTTCCAGTAACGACAGACTCCAAAAGCGTCTCTGTGTTCTGGTGGGAGACAAATTATTTTCCATCCTACAACGCCTTTTCTCACGGACGAAATGTTGCAAGTCTCTCTATCACTATTTCCATGAAAAATATTCATGCGAAATACATTCTTTACTTAACACTAGTTCTAACCTTCACGGCTAACCCATACTCACTCCCTTCGTATGCCATTGATAACAAAGTTCTTTCCATGGACCCCTACTTTATGGAACCGACCCCAAAGATGATGTCTTCCCGATCACTACAATCTTAATATGTTCAAATCTAGAGTTAACCATTATCTTCCTCACATAACCTACTAAACTGTGATTCTTACTTTGTAACAGTTTACCTCGAGTGGCTCCCGGGCCCTGTACAGAAAGCAGAGCTCGTACCTATGATTTATCGCTAATGATGTTGGGGAAATGGTCAGTTCCCTGTACTGCGCCAGTAACTACCTGATTCCTCCTGCGACCTTCGATCTTTACATGGATTCACACCTTTTTCAAGGATATTTGCACGTAAGTGAATGTAACGAACTTGACTGGAATTCGAACTCAGCTCAATCCAACCCACTATCCAATACTCCACCGGGCCACCTGCGTAAAAAAAAACCAAACAAAAAACAAACAAACTATTATATTTTGTACATATTTTGTTATTCTTATGTGTTGCTGAGTGGTTAGAATGCGAGCATTTTGACTATGGGACCCAAGTTTGAATCTCGCCATCGTCAATTTCTCAAAGGTTTTCGCATGTGAATCTTTATATCTGTTTCTTTTTACAGTTATTATTGGCGCCCTTGGCTTTTTCCATCTTCCAGTTTCTTAGGAATTCTTATTCGCACTAATGCCCTTCGGGAAAAAGCTAAAAAGAAATCTGTAAGTTTATATGATAATTAAGTAAATAGTAGAAACACTGATATTTTTTTACGGTGATGTTCACCTCTACAAGGCCCGGGAGTCACTCGAGGCAGAGGGTTACAAAGTAAGAGGCACAGTTTAAATGGATAACAGTTAATCCTAGACTTAAACAGGTTAAGATTGTAGAGATCGGGAAAAAACCCTCTTGGGAGTCGGTTCCACAGAGCATCAGTGCGTGGGAAGAAGCTGCTCCAGTGGAAGTTACATCACACAAATGGCATACAATAGAAATGAGGTTGGTTCGCTACAATGTGCGTGGCATGGCGAGTCCTGGCCGAGAAGGTTAGAACTGGTGGAAAGTGAGGAATGGAGTTCGCCTGAACACTTTCCATAGAAATACCGATAGAGCATAGAGAACCTTGCTATGTTTCGTCTGCGTGAAAGGTGTTGTAGGGTGGAAAATAATTCGTTGCCTACAATGAGGCGGAGATGCATTTGGAGTCTGTCGAGACTGGAAAGTGAAGATTGTGCAGTTCCTGCCCATATATGGCAGCAGTATTTCATTTTCAGCCTCATCTGGCTCTTGTAAAGGAGGAATCAGGTACCTACTAGAGTGGCACAGGGAACCGACCCTTTTCCCAGCATCTTTAGCGATAAATCGTATGTACGAGTTTTATTTGAGGTCTGTGTTGAATTTAAGACTTAATAGGCGCTCAAGTCAAGGGGCTTCATTGAGGGAACATTCATTCATCGTGATTGGGTTCGAACGGCTATGATAAAAAGTAACTAGTTTGCTTTTCGAGGCATTGGTTTCATGGGATTTGGTTTTCAAGACAGTTTTGCCCCACTGAGATGTTAGAGTTGGCTCAGCTGCCAATCTCTGGTCACCTAAAGTTTTGGCGGTGCACACATATACCGTTTTATCATCAGTATGGATATTCACAATCGATCGGAGTATACTCGTAGGCAGATCATTTATGTAAAGTAAAAAGAGGGTTAGTCCGAGAAGCAACTCTTGGGGTATGCCTGCGTTGATTGCTAGTGCCCATTAACAACTGCCTTAAGGGACCTACCCGTTAGGAAGGACTTTTTAACGGAGAAGACACTTTCAGTGATTCCATAGCTAGGAAACTTGAACGGCAGTCATTTATGCCACAATTGGTGAATATTTTACTCAAGCCGTAAAAAGCGAGAGCAAATTTTGTTAAATCCTATTATTAGGTTTTCACATGTGAATCTTTAAATATAATTTTTTTACCAATTATTATATAGAGATTTTCAAGAGGGATCATTTTATTACTCAAAACAATGGAAAACCCGTTCCCCACTTTATGTCTACTAGAATCCTATATTAACAATAGTTTACTATCAAAAATTATTAAATATATGAAATTTATATTTACTGAATATTATTTCAATGTATCACATGTGAATCTTTAAATATATATTTTTATAATTATTATTCGCAGGCAACCTCAGTATGTCAAATTTTCCAGGCCTTCTTTCCTCATTATGTGTCCTAGACCTTTTTGTTTCTATTTTCCTTAGAAATTCATCATTATCCACGTGCTCTGTCTATGGTATTCTCATCACCCTTCTATAGAACCACATCTATGTTGCCTCAAGTTTCCTTTCTAACTGCGTGTAAATTGTTCAGAATTCACATATATATTGGAGGATTGATATTAAGTTCAGCATTTTTTGTTTCTAATGAACTTTTCCTTTCTCTTAATTAATTTGTTTAGCTTTCTGATTTGCTGTATAAAACCAACGCTCTTCTCGTGTGGTATAATGGATATCGGCTCGGAAGAGCCGAGATCGAATTCCAGTCGAGTTCGTTATATTCACTTACGTGCAAATACCCTTGGGAAAGGTAAGAATCCATTTCTCCTTTTACGAGCTCTGGTCTAAATAGAAGGACAGACTGAGTCCTATAGACTTGGTTGGTTGCCAACCATTCTACCGCAAAAAGAAACGGCAGCCTACTGCAGGAAAAACTTCTCCCTAGTCAGTCATGAATTGAAAGAGACGTGATCGCCCAAGCGTGTATCAAGTATGGCACTGAACTGACTGACTGACACAGCAAAGATATCAGAAAATGTATCCCAGATTTCTTGTTTTGTCATTTAACCAATGCAAACACTCTTGTGTATTTTGTTGTTTTTTCCCCCGTCCATTTTGACATTAATAATGTAGTTGATAAAATAAATGAAGCCAGTGAATTTCATATCAGTCTTGCAAAGTCAGACATAATGGTCTGGATTGGCTATTATTTCAGTAAAAGCCACAGACATGAACATTTAGTCAATAGCAAAAGCAATTTCAAACAACATTATGAGGCACATATAAATTATGTAATATTTTAATAAAATATCAGCTCAGAATAGAAGACAAAGCAAGTTTGCTACATTGATTAGTAAGTACAGAAAGAAAGAGCTACGGCTTCATTGTCTTCATTTTTCTTTTAGTCTGTCCATCCACATTTTTTATAAGCAATCGTTGTTATAAATTTTGTTGTGGACACTGGTTCGTAAGTGCAAAAAATGAAAATATATCCACATTTGGGCGCCTCGACGTGATGTAATGGTTAGCAAGCTTGTCTCGCTAGATCAATTACAAATGAGCAGTGAGTTTGATCTTCACAGGTTGACCCATACATTCGGCCTTGTGCCGCATCTGACCGACGCTTAGAAAATCATTGGAGGCACTTCGATATGGTGTAATGATTAGCAAGCTTGTTTCTCTAGAACAATTACGACGGAGCAGTGAGTTTGAACATCACAGGGTGTCATATACTTTCGGCCTTGTGCCACATCTAAGCTACACTTAGAAAATCATTTGAAGCACTTCGACGTGCTTAACAAGATTAGATATTGCATAACAGTTCTACACCCTTTACCTTGTTTCTAACAAAATCTTCCTGTTTTTTAATATTTTGCTTAGCTTTTTGATGGCGCCTTTTGCTATTTCAATGCTCTTTTGTTTTTCAGTGTCGCATTTTCCATTCTCTGTTATAACACTTCCCAGATATTTAAAGCTGAAGAGAACTGTAGTGGACCGTGGTTGTGATGTTGTTGAGTAGAAGTAGAAGAAACACATGTGGGGTTCAGATTTTCCTGCTCGCCGGCCAAACTACATGAGAAAGTTGGACTTTTAATTAAGTCCAAAGAAGAAGGCAAAGAAAACAAACAAAACACAAGACCGATAATATATGTATACAAATATATATATTAATAACAAGTTACATGGAAACAGTTACAAGGGACAAAGTGTGTGTGTGAATATTATATATGTGCGTGTGTATTGTGCTTAGCGTGTTTCCAGCATTTGGGAAACGCTATCTCTGGTGAGCGTTCACATCTTCGAGGTAATAAGGCTGAAAGCCTGAGGAAAAAGAGAGATTTACCTCCAGGTGTCGGCGCAAAGGCCTGAGGGGAAAAGAGGAAGAGGCGAAGGGTCAGCGACTATTTATAGCCAAGGAAGAGAGACCCCTGGTGAAAGGGTTAACGAACTGAAGGAGGAGTTAACTCCAACAGAACTGCTTTCTTAGATCAAACATTAAATATGTCTTTGAGCGCATGAAGTCTAAGGATCATCCTTCTTTGCAGCTTATGAACTTGCGCTACAGAATCACAAACAAAGAACTGTGCAAGATATCAGAAACCAAACTACTTGAAGTAATTCAATAGCAGTAACAGCTAGAATAAATAGTATATCTCGAAGAGTAAATAACGGCTTAATCAAGATGATGACGTTCCACACTACTTCAAATACAAAGTTAGGAAAGAAAGCCCCATCAGTACTGGAAAGAGTGATAACAGCTACTGGACTTGAGAAAACTATTTTCCTGAAAAAATGTTTTAAGAGAAAGATTCTATAAATGTCAACAAACAGTAACATTGGCTGCTCATTCAATGAATGCCAAATGCTTTCTTATAAGGAAACGGTTAATATTACCAGTCCTATTATCATATCTATCCAATACTCTTCCAGAAATTTCCACTTAAAAGAAAGTTCTATAATTGCTCCAAAAGCAATGCTTATTATGATAGACAATGCCTCAGATGTTGATGCCAGTAGTACAGGAGTAGAAATTTAAACTTACCGTATTTTTTGGCCTTCTACCGTAAAATAATGATGTCGCTTTCAGAATATGAGGGAACAAAAGAATACAGTTCTTGGTTTAGTGTATGAAATTAGTAAAAGTCATAAAAATGGTTACTTATTTATTTATAACTCTCTCTCTCTCTCTCTCTCTTTCTCTCTCTCTCTCTCTCTCTCTCTCTCTCTCTCTCTCTTATTCAAATTTGAAGACCATAAGGATTCTGGTAACATTTAATTCTTAATGACTGACTCAGTGGATTTTATTTTATCTTATTTTACTTAATCCACCCATTTAGATTATTTTCTGTTTGATTTTGTCAAGGTTCATTAAATTAATGATATATCAACCTTTGATGGTTCATTAAATGTCAAATATAAGCTTTAGAGGACAAAAAATTCCAATGCAACAATAGGCAGGTAGACAGTGGTTCGATTTGCCCTAAAACCAACAAAAAAAAGGGAGACATATATCCGGCTTACACTAGAGTCAAAAAGGTAGAACCAGTTGTTAGATTTTTCCTTTTACCCATTTTCAACATATATTATGGACAAAAAGAAAAAATAGTTTTCATTAGATTTCAGAGGTAATATTAATTTAATCTGCATAATAACTTCACTCAGTACAGTTTCGTAAATTCCAAATAAGTCAAAAACTCACCATTAAAAATGACAGAAAATTTAATTAAATATTTTACAAAGAGTGGAAATGAATGAGCTTAAATTTGACAAATATTGATTCAGAACTTTTTGAGTTATTGTGGTTTATTTGATTATAATAACTTCAGACAGGCTGCAGAATGAAAAATGTAGATATAGATCCAATTGATACTAGAATAAAAAACAGTAGATATAGGCTGCTTTGCATTAGATTAGAAAAGGAATAGATCCGATTTATCTTCTTCTATGTACTGTGTATATTTCAGGATGTTGGCGATCATGGCTCTCTACAATTTCCTGACATTTGTAGCTCTTAGTAAATTTTGTCTTGTTATTTCTCCTAAACCCTGTTCTACCATCTATTTACACAAGCTCGTCAGGTAGGTTATGCGCTGTTTTCCTTTGTCTCTTTTGAACTCAATCTGTCCTGTGAGTGTCAGATTTTTCAAGCCTTCTTTCCTCATTAAATACCCTAGAAATTCCAACTGTCTGTTTCTGATGTTAAGCATAAATGTCCTTTTCGTTTCGATTTTCTCGAAAATGCTGTCGTTGTTCGTAAGTTCGGTCCATGTTATTCTAAGCAAAAAAAAGGTAGATAGGTCCGGTTTACACGAGAGCCAAAATGGCAGACATGGGTCCGGTTTACATGAGACTCAAAATGGTAAACACAGGTCCGGTTTACAAAATGATAGCCATGGGTCCGGTTTACATGAGAGCCAAAATGGTAGACGTGGGTCCGGTTTACATGAGAGCCAAAATGGTAGACGTGGGTCCGGTTTACATGAGAGCTAAAATGGTAGACATTGGTTGATTTTATACACAAGTTTGCAAGAATCCGCATGGAAAGTTGCTTCTTTTGGCGCGATAGGAATCTAATTCCTCTCTGCATCTGTATTCATAGACTCACCAACAGAATCATATTAGTTCGAATTGATTGATTGAAACATAAACAAGCTCCTTCATTTAAAATTGCCCAACTTACTATTTTCTTGTGGTTTTTATATTATCAAAAGACAATACCATCTCTATAAAATGTCCAGGTGCTTCATTTTTTACTCTTTTTTTTTTTGTTGTTGTTTATCGAAACATAACCCAATTGTTGCTTATCGTTTCAGAAAATGAAAATTAGTGACATGAGCTCAAATTCCGTCCACATCTGTTGCATTCACTTTAGCACAAACTCATTTCAGAAAGGTATAATCACATTTTTTTTCACCACCATCTATGGATTAAAGAATAGAAGAGTCGAGAATCTCTGACCTTGGGTTTTCAACCAGTCTAGGAGAAGGAATTTTCAAAATCATTTCACCCCAAGCAAAGCAATAAAGTCACTAAGATGCAAGAAGTTACTGAATGTTAGGGAATATGAGAAAAACTACTATTAAGAAAAGAGGACAATAAAAAAGCAGAAGACAGAAGATAACGATTGACACTGCATTTAAGTTTTTGAAGATCAAAGTTGACTGGGAAGCAAGGAGCTGGAAGAGATTACCACAAGTGAGAAGTGCGATAGAAGAAACTGTTAGCATAAAACTTACTCGAAATTTAAAACTGTGGAAAAGACACCACTCAACTACTTTCCTAAGATGTCATAGAAAGGTAATAAAGAAAAGGCAGCTGTGGAGAGCCATGATCGACTATGCTCTGAAAGCATTTAAAAAACAATTAGATATGCTGAAAAGTTTTACTTATTTTTAAAGACCTTGTTCAATAAATTAAATCATGTCTTCAGGTATAGAAATAAAATTTAGACATTGTTCGTTATTTGTACAGTTTTTGATACGCCCAAAAGTCTGAGCTGTTCATTTTTAATTGAAGAGTAATGTCTCCACTCCTTCAGATCCTGTTTTCAAAAGCTGATGTTTTAATTTGGCGAGTTCTTTTAAATAAACCAACAGTCGTTCTTTCCTCCAGTGGCTTGTGGCCTCATTTTCTGACATTTTAAAAGTGATATCTTATTGATTATGCTTTTAAATGTACAAGCGGAGATAGATAGATAGAGAATATGAAGTATCTATATGACAACAGCTTACAATCATTTCTGGCAAATGTTTTAAGATGAGTAAAGCCAATTACAATATTGTCATGGCACATGGCTATTTTTGGAAGCCATCCATCAGAGATGTCTTTGTTTACACACACACGTGCGCGCGCGCACAGAGGGAGAGAGAGAGAGATGGAAAAAGAGAGACTCAGAAGTAAAACTGAATGATAAATTCTTTCAGAAAGAGTCAATGACAGGAAAATAAAAAAATAAAAAATTTGAAGCTCTATTTTCTTTTCTTGTTAATATATTCGACTGTTGTTACAATTTCCAGGTTTTTATCTATTTATTTTTATTTCTATAAATTCATAGCATCATTATACAGTCGTCATAGATTTCCATAATCTTATTCCATCATCGAGTTAAATAGTGTTATTCAATCAAATTATGTCTCCAGCATTTTTGGTAACATGTTTTTTATAAATCTATAATATTTCTATATATTTCTATAAATTCATAGCTTCATTATTCAATCATCAAAGGATGTCCTCTGCCTTGTGTGTAATGAAGAAATGTTATGAGAACAAGTCTTGAATCTTTCATTGGTGACATTACATTTTATTCAACACAGAACTTCATCAATCACTGTCAGCGGGTGTGAATGTATAGTCCATGCCCTCATCCGAACATGAACATTACATTCTTATGAGCAATGTCTGAGAGAGACTTACTTCTTCTCTCAAGAGTAGGCGTTTATGGTTCTCTCCCACACTTGCAACACAGGTACAGTTGGGCCAATCAGCAGCTAAAGAGGTCACCTCAGGTCAAGCCTGCACCTGGCTCCACAGAAGTGCAAAGTCCATTCTAACATCATCTGAGGTGAGATCAGTATATACCGCTTATGCAACTTTTCTTTTATGTTGTTTATTTTATCATGAAATATTGGTTTTAATTTTTATTCGAATGATTCACTGTGCAATGTTTCTATATCTTGAATTTTCTGTACCCACTAGCTCCAGACAAAGATTGTTGAATTGAGTAAGACTGACTGCAACAGGTCTGAGAATACAATACATGTGCAAGAATTTCCTACCAAAGCCCTTTGATCAGGTGCCACCTCAGATAATGCAGGACAGCCGTATCAGAATTTTAGAAATCAGTCTTAAACTTCAACTTAGATGTTGAGATAATTACATACAAGAAGACATGACATATGGTCTGAAGATCACTTCAGGCATAAAATTGAAAATGATAGTCACCATGCAGTGTTCATTTGTATATGCACAATCAATCTATCTCAGTCTGTTCATCTCTCTCTCTCTCTCTCTCTCTCTCTCTCTCTCTCTCTCTCTCGCTCTCTATCTATCTATCTATCTATCTCAGTCTGTTCATATCTATCTATCTATCTATCTATCTATCTTTCTCTTCTCTCTCTCTCTCTCTCTCTCTCTCTCTATCTATCTATCTATCTATCTATCTCAGTCTGTTCATATCTATCTATCTATCTATCTATCTTTCTCTCTCTCTCTCTCTCTCTCTCTCTCTCTACATAGCTATCTATCTTTGTCTTGGGCTTGGTGATAAATCATATCCAACAACAAGGCCTCTGATTGAGAGAGTGGAGGTTTTGAGGAGCATGGAACCACCTCTTACCTCCTGTTGTTCACAGGTCCACATGCATTATTATTGGATAGAGTTAAGTTATACACAAGTTTTATTAAAATCATGTTTATTTTAAATACAGTTGTACTTTTTGACTACAATAAATAGATATATAGTTTGGTCAAAGGTATAGCCAGAACCAGCAGTACATAAACTAATTTTATATTTAGTGTATGATGTGACCCCCTTAAAATTAGCTTCAAAATTAAATCTTCAAAAGCTGCATGATATATGGGTATATACAGTATGTACTATAGTACAGCAAAAGGTGGATAATTCTGGAAGAGTCCAAATCAAGGGAAGTTAATGCTTATGTCAGTGGCACCACCTCTTAACAGTTGTTGTTCCAAGGTTCACCCTGACCAGGGGGTTGTAGCAGTTGTTAGGGACCCAGCTATGGGTAAATAGTGAACTCCCAAACAAAAGTCAACAGTAAATTTTTATAATAAAATAAGCAACAGTACATTTTTATACAAAAATATCAATTAATGCAACACTAAAAAAATATAGAAATACATTTTTATAGTAAAATTACCAACAATACATTCTATGATCTACAAAATATATATCTAAAAAAAAAATATAACTTTAACCTGAAAGTATAAAATCATGCACAAAATATTTATATTTCAGCATTAAATAACCCATTGCAGTTGACATACCACTAAACAAAATCAACCTATCAACCTATCTATCTATCTATCTATCTATCTATATATATATATATATATATATATATATATATATATATATCTCAGTTTGTTTCTATCTATCTATTCATCCATTGTTATTATATGGGTAAAACTGAGGTTTTATGTCTTGAAAATGTATTTACTGTGGTTTGAGTGTTGAGTTGTAGCAAAATCCCCTTCTTTATTTTCTTATCCCAGAAAAAGGTATTTTCTATTTCAATGTGTCATTCAAACAAATCAATTGCACACTACAGATTAGCAATCAAATTTTATCCAGATTTGAATCATACTTGATAACTATTTTCCCTTGAATCTGATGAAACACAAAGAAGAATTCATCATCACTAGTTGGTGATGCTGATTACACAGATTTTCATGACTCTTTCTATCTATCCATCACAATTATCCATTGCAAATGTTCAGTCTTCAGGTTGACACATATTTGCTGAATGTTTTGTATAAATTTTACTGAAAAGAATGTGAAAATTCATATACTAAAGCCTTGGCTGCTTTCAATAAAATGGATATAATCTGGTAATTGGATTTACCAGATAACCTGAAATTCTTTTGAGCCACTGTAGAGGCAGTGTTAAAATATGGTTCCACTGCTTGGAGTCTGAGCTTGATGGAACCTGCACTTTAGATGCTGTGAGCTATACTTAACATCTCCTGAAGACAACATCCAACAAAATCACAACTCTATAGACCCATCCTTGATATTTCTACAATCTTATATGAACACAGAATGTGCTTTGCAGGAGACTGCTGGTGAGCAAAATAAGAATTTGTGAGTGATATCCTACTCTGGACACTTAGCCATGGAACAAGATGGGTTTGATCACCCAGCAACAACCTACATTGGTCATTGACACAAAATGTCAGCCTAATGACCTTCCAACCTTCATGCAGGACAGTGATGGTTGGCGTGATAGACTCATGAATGTCCAACCTAGTTTGACCAAATAATAAAAGATAATAAAAATATTTTGAATGGGTGGCCATTTGTAGTGTGTCCATGTTTTGATGTCCACGATAGAATGTTACTGATAAGTCCATCCTTACTTTACCAGGAATGTCCTGTAAATCCTCTTGTGAGAATGATTGTAGATGCCGTACAGCTGTGTTTTTGTAGGCTGCTCTTTCCAGGAGAGATTCAATGAATATTCATTGGAATATTTCTCGAGAAAGGTTTAATTTGCGTGGTAATAAAATAAGCAAATCCCATCTCCTCTCTCACTTATAACCATCCATCACAATCAAATAAACGTTTTTTCAGGGCTAAAGTTGAATTGGTCAAATAGAGCTTCATAAGCTTCTACTTAGAGTTGTTGTTATATGTGTTGCAATTTAGTCATTTCTTCACTGTTTATTATGGACTAAAAAATTATATGAAATTTATGATTAAAAAAAAATGAAAGAAATTTCAGTTGAAGATTTTGAAGTTTCCATTTAAGCTGAGAAGATACAAATTTGTTTATTTTGATTGTCTTTTTTGTTTTTGTAATAGATTGTTTTTCATAGCAAGTGATTATCTTTTCTCCAAATCACTTTTGTATTAAAGAGAAAGACAATATTTTCAAATAATGATTGACGTTCTTTTCCATAACTTCAGGGGAGACTGAGTCCCTAAGGCTTGTAAGCTATGCATAATTGTTACTTGACTGTAAGTGTTTGAAAGAATTCAATAAACTTCTAAGACTCTTCCAAGAGTTCTTTGATTATGTGCACAAGATTTTTGTTCATAACTTTTACAACAATATAAATTTTGTGCATATATGAAAGGACAGTTGTGATTTTGAAACAAAATTTTGGAGGTGTGCCTGTTGTATCATCCATATAGATACTCACTAAGGATAATATATATATATATATATATATATATTATGCTACATTATAATTCTTTACATATTTTCCCTTCTGTGTATAGCAATTTATTATTTCCTGTTCCCAGATGGTGGAAATGGAACACTAGAATCAATATCACTCATAATATGAATAAAAATGAAAATGGACACAAAATCAATGACACTTTTTTATATATTTATTAAATATTCAACATATATATATATAATTTAAAGATAGAAAAGTCACAAACGTTTTTGATTATAATGTGGATTTTTTTTTAAATATATTTTATTCTGTATATACAGAATAAAATATATTACAAAAATATATAAAAATAAAATCCACATTATAATAAAAAACATTTGCAGCTTTTTCTCTCTTTAAAATATACACTTTTCTTTCATTGTAACAACAATAATCTCTTCCTTATATATATATATATATATATATATATATATATACATTATCTAATTTAAATTTGAATGCATAATGTTATTTTACTCATTATTAGTTTTTTCTGTTCTCTAAATACATCTTCCTAAATAAAATTTCTACATTTGATAAAATTCCTCAGGGAATGAAACACACTGGCATAAAAGGTTTTCCTTTTGTCTTTTCTTTTATTAATATCATTTTTGCAGATACATTTATTTATATCCTAATTGTACACACACGCACAGACACACACACACATACACACACACACACACACACACACACATATATATATATATATATATATACATAGAGAGAGAGAGAGAGAGAGTGAGAGGTAGGGATAGATAGATAGATATTAACAGACTGAAATATATATGAACAAAGTGAGATAGATTGATTTATAGATAGATAAAGATGAACAGAGATAGATAGATAGATAGATAGATAGATAGATAGATAGATAGATAGATATGAATAGACTAAGAGAGATAGATTGTGAATATAGTATTCTGAAGATCACTCTGAGACATGAAAATGACAGTTACCATGAGGTGTTGATTTCTGTTTCTACACCATTTCTATAAACATCCTATGTCTGTATGTATATTGTATAAAATTTTCTATATTTATAGGGGAAGAATGCACAATATTGGTGACAGAGTGTTTATAGATATACACTGGTATTTCTCAACCAGTGCACCTGGGCGCACTAATATAAGGTAGCCAGGTGCACCCTAAGTTAAGAGAAACGTAATTTATGAATTATTTTTATATTTAGAAAATCTTTATTTTTATGAAGCAAAAGATACCACGCAAATGGCTTCTATGTCTAAGATTAATTTATGAATTATTTTTATATTTAAGAAAATCTAAGGCTAGTGATACCAAGCATATGACTTCCATGTCTAAGTCAAGTTTTTGTCATGTGAAATTTGAAATTGGATGCTAAATTCCTTAATCTTTAAAGAGTGAATAATTCTTTCCCATTTGCCTTTCTCAAAGTATAACATTCAAAAAATTTCCAAGCTCATCAAGCACAAGTTTCATACAAACATACTTTTTAAGACATTACATTGTATATTTATACAATGTAATGTCTTAAAAATAATTGCTTATTTTAGGAGACTTCTTTATTATTTTCCTGTTTTCAAATTTTATGACTAATTTTTCTTTATTAAAATTAAAAGTGTGCCCCAGAGTTTTAGTTATTCTATAAGTAAACTGTGAAGTAAAAAAAGGTTGAGAAACCCTGAATAGACAGAGTGGACATACAAAATCAATACTGCTAATATTTAAATATGATCTTCAGCCAAAGTGCCACTACGTTTTTAATGGGAAGCATGCATAATAGGTTGTGTATATAGATCACTAGGGGATTAAGAGAAGTGAGGGAAGTGGAAACAGCATCTAATGAAGATTGGGATTTGTTTGAATATGTTGGGTTGGTGTCAAAAGTGTGTATATAAATTAGGTTGTTGTTTAGCTTTCTGTATGATTAGTATAAACTTTTGTGTGGATTTAAAGTTACATTAAAATTACACTCGTTTTTTGATTTCAAATCATAATTGTTTGAAAATTTTTAGAATTTCTTTTCTGGTTTTATCTGGCTTTTGTTTGTTGTATTTTCTTGGGATTATTAGCCTGTCCTCTCCATACAATCCTATAACTTATTTTGTTTATAAAAGTAGCTAATGTAGGATATATATTCTGACCAGTTCAAAAATTTATGCTGTCATAGCTTCCCATGGTTACATCACATTTTTTACTGCTTCATTTTTAACCATCCTGTTTCTTTGTTGAATTGTTGATCTTCAGCAGTGCTCTATAATTTTTAGTTGGTCTATTGTAAATTTCATGTGTTACTTTCCAAGGGAAAGGACACTATGTAATATAGATTCAGTGAAATAGAAATCTTTAATATCCAGTCAGGTGAATGTATAGTATGATTATTTATGTTACACCAACACTCTACTACTGTACTCTGTATTTCTCCATTGATTTAGACATAAAGTTGTTCTTAATTCAGAATTCTTGTTTTTTTAATCATTTCACCCCAAGCAAGGCGGGAATGCCACTAGTACACAGGGGGTTACAGGGAGTGAAAGTGAGAGAAAAGGGAGGATTGAGGAAAGGACAAATGGTATTCAAGAAGATAGAAGATGGTGGTTGACAATGCATTTAAATTTTTGAAGATTGTAGTTATCAGGGAAGCAAGTAAACAGAAGGGAGTTCCACAGGTGGGAAATGTTAGAAAATAAACTGTTGGAGTAGAAATGGCAGTTATATTTAAGTATTTCAACAGTAAATGCCAATCTGGTAGCTAATTTAAATTCATGTTTTGTGGGCACCAGGGTAAAAAAACATCAAAGCAATTGCCATGAAAATATTACTTCTATTATAATTTTACATTTGCATTTTGCTGGATTTATAACTATTGGGTTAGCTTTGAAATTTTCCTTGTGATTTTTTAGTGTGATAAATGGTTGTAATTTAGCTAGGCAGTTAATGTGACTATCTTAGATGAGTTTTTGTATGATTTCATTGGTTTTGAGATTAATTTTGTGTTCTGTTGCTTTGAGTGCTCTCCTGTATGTTTTGGTTGATTTCCATGAAAAACAGGTTGTCTTTTTAAGGTTTTAGGTTATATATGGTTCTAGTTTTATTAGCTGGGATGAATGAATGAATGAATGAATTTCTTTTTTATTTTTGTTTATGTCCTCTTTAGTTTTTTTTGTTTTTTTTTGTGAGGTGGGGATTTCTTGACATTGTTATCAAACTTTATTCCTAATACCAAACGACAAAGAAAGAAAAATACACAAAATAAAAAGAATACAAAACAAATAAATAATATAAATGAATAAGGGTTGACACTAATTATAACAATTTAGATTTATACAAAATCTGAAAAAAAAATATATAAAAGAAGCATTTAAATGAGTTTGAAAAAACCTTTTATTTATTTGAAACTTTTCCTATCCAGTGATGTGTTGAATGTAGTTCTGTCTTTTAACATTTGTTTTTATTAAATTTTTAAAAACTGCTGTTTCTTTTTGAATATATATATATATATATATATATATATATATATATATATATATATATATAAGAAATATGTTGTAGTGGTTCCAATGAGAGAAAAGTATGTATATTAAAAAAGAAGAGAAGAGAGATGCATAAAACGTTTTTGGTTGTAATGTGGATTTATTTAGAAAAAAATATATTATGCTTTGTTTTACATAATTTTACAACACGTGTTTCTGGTCTCGTGACCGTCTTCAGGTAAAAGCGGAGATTTCCACATATTATTAAAAATAATTAATTTTTTTCCCTTATGTTCAATGTTAAATATTCTCGATATGAGACATTCTCTGTTTGTGTGTTGGTAATCCGAATTTCTATATATATATGGGTGTGTGTGTGTGTGTGTATATATATATATATATATATATATATATATATATATATATATATATATATATATAAAAACACAACTGTGAGCAGTCACCCATCAAAGAGAACCCTCCTTGACTTCCATCAGGATGGCTGATGCCCAACTCCATGAGAGCACCTCCCTGCGGTTGCTTGGTCTCACACTGACCACTGACCTGAAGTGGAACAACTACATTGAATCTATAATTTCATCTACCACAAGGAAAGTTGGTTCTCAGTATCGTGCTAGAAGGTTCTTCTCACCGGAGTCCATCTTACAAATCTACAAATCAACCATTCATCCTTGCATGGAATACTGCTGCCATATATCATCTGGTGCTCCCGCTGTTCATCTTGAGGCCCTCAACAAAATCCAGAGACAGATATGCAACGTGGTTAGTCCTGATCTGGCATCCCATCTGCAGTCACTATTTCACAAACGTGCTGTGGCATCCCTCTGCCTTTTCTACAGGTACTTTCATGGCAACTGCTCCAATGAGCTACTTTCACTGGTTCCCAAATTGTATGAATTTAAGTGTGCTACTAGGATGGCATCTCAGTTCTACCCTTTCATTGTCAAAAAGGCTAAATGTAGCCATCACTTCTACTCCAACAGCTTTTTATCTTGTACCTCCCAGTGGTTCTCCCTTCCTATCACTTGCTTCCCTGATAGCTATAATCTTCAAATATTAAAATGTAATGTTAATTGACATCTTCTCATGCCTTGACCTTGATGCCTGTCCTTTTCCTTATCCTTTTCCAAAACACTCCTCTTTACTATATATATATATATATATATATATATATATATATATATATGTGTGTGTGTGTGTGTACAGAGTGGACAAAAAGTAGGTATACACTTTACAGTTTGTTTTTTGGCATTTTATTACATTTAGGATTTATTTATCACAATTCCATTTCTTTATCACTGTTTAATCTCATAAGAGCTCAACATGTCCTCCTTCAACCTTGCAACATTCCTTGAACCCCTCCAAAACATTATGAGACACAATACAAAACAAAATTTGATCTGTATCAATGTCAATAACTATTTCCCAGATGAACTTTTTTAATTCATCTACTGTGTAAGGATTTTTCTCATAAACCTTATTCTTTATTATGCCCCCCAAAATAAGTCCATTGTTAAGTCGGATGAACTTGGTGTTCATTCAATGCTGCCATGTTGTCCAATGCAACACCCTGGGAACATTTGGTCAAAGTAATCCCTTAATGTCAAAGCATAATGAGAAGATGCCCCATCTTGTTGAAAAACCAGTTTGGCAAAGTCAGCTCTAGTTCAGAAATGTTGCACTACCATGTCATGAAAAAAAGTCACATCAGTATATAGATAATTAAACAGCTGCAAACCTATTTTTGGCCCGCCATCTGTATATATATATATATATATATATATATATATATATATATGTTTGAGATTCTTCCAAGTAATGCTATCACAACTACAAATGAAAAGAATTTATCCAAGCTTAAAATACAATTTGTTGCAACTATTTCTAAAACAATAAAAGACTTAATTAATACAAAACAAAATAATAATAAGCTAAAACTTGGAGGAATTTACTCTATCATATGTAATGATTGCTGCAAAGAAACATAGGAGAAACCTCAAGGAATTTAAATAAAAGATTATATGAACACAAAATGGATTTTTGCCAAACAACACGCTCAGTACATTAGTTGCACACCATAATGAATGCAACCATAATTTTTATTTGAAAATGCTGCTTCACTTAAAAGAGAAAGCAATTTACTCAGATGAAAATATATAAAAAGTCCTTTCATTGCTAGATCATCCACAATAAATTTGCATTCAGGTTCTTCCAATATTTCATCTTTTTTGGCAGATCTTCTATTATCACAATGTGTGATATTTAATAACAAAAGTGATAAAAACATAAACAAAAAGAAAAGCTAAATGTAATTGGCTAGACTATATGCCCAAAACATATATTTAAAAAAAAATTAATCTAAATTTAAAATTTCATCATTACCTCTCCTACTTGAATATTTGTAATCACATCAGTGTAAACATCACTTTAGTTGAATGAAGTCCTTTGTCATAGATTTTCCTAAAGTTTTTCTTGATATATAAAAATTTATATATCATTTTACTATATATATATATATATATATATATATATATATATATTCAAATATATATTGTTAAATATAACAGACAATGAATGTATATTATGTTTGATCATGAGCCGTTCTAAACTTTGTATGGTTGCTTTAATTTGGGATGAAAATAAAGACAAAATTGTCCAACATCTGGATATTTTTTATTATGCTGTTCCTTGATCTAAGCTTTCAGCTCACATGAACAATCTTCAGAGTAGTTATATGGAACTTTTAAACAAAGATATCCACCATCAAAGATGATATCCTGTTATGTTGACATAGAAGATTACTATGTAATGATAATGGTTGCAGAATAGCAGACACAGGTCATAAATTCATGATACAGTTCTATGATGTTGTACCATGTAAGAGACCAAAATATTAACAACAGAACTATATGTCTAGATGCATATAATATGTTGTGACTAGTTTGAAATGTAATTTTGTTCCTTGTGGTTTGTTTTGTTTTAATGTAGATGACCTCTAATATCTGAAGGTTCTTTTACTGTGTGTATATGTAAGTATTGTTGTGTTATCAACTAATATCTGCCTAATATTATGTACATGGCTTTGTTTTCCTAAGAAATGTTGTTTAATAGAACTAAGATCAGAAAGGTGACAGTTAAGTCTATGTAAAACCAATATATGTAGTGGGTTATTAGTATCAGAGATTCTGTCTCTGAACGGGTATGAAAATTGATACACTACATTGTTTTTTTTGTAGAGGATTTAGTTGTGTGGTTGTAGAGTTATTAGAGACTATGAGGTCAAGTGTTCTAAATTTTTTATAATATATGATAAGCTTAAGTTGTTTATTAATGGGTTTAACATTTCTACCTATTATGTTTTTGAGTGTTGTTTCATCATGCTTGTAATTATTATGCATTTGGTTACAATAGTATTATGTATAGTTTGATGTACACTATTAATATTAATGTTATCAATTTTGTTAGTGATATTATTAAGTTTATTGAGATAATTTTAATTTGTTGATCAAAGATGGAATTAGGGAATCCATTATTAACAAATGTTTGTTTAATGTTATCTAATTCTTTATAGAATATGGTTTTGGAAGAAGACATCATTTGTGTGTGTTAGATTAAGTTTTTTTTATAACAGCTAATTTATATCATTGGGGCATTCACTATTATAATTAAGAAGACATGCATTAATGCCAGTGGGTTTCCTATATAGAGAAGTAGTATATATATATATATATATATATATATATATATATATATATATATATATAAGACAAAATGCAAAAGGTTTATTTGTGGTGTGTATCATCTTTTAGGACTTCATTGGATGAAATGTAGCACAAATAAACTTTTTCCATTTTATCTTACACTTTCCTCAGTACTGTTCTTGATATATAAAAATATATATATCATTAGATCATATTTATATATATATATTCATATATATATATATATATATATATATATATATATATTTGTGTGTGTGTCTGTGTGTCTGTGTGTAAGATTTCAGATCTAACTAAAAATATATCTCTATAAGGACAATATGAATAACAAAATTTTAAATTTAAAAAAAATTGAAAAACTTACATTTTTACTTTTGTTTATAAATACTTGTTTGCAAAATAAAATCATTACATTTGCCTTGATAAAGTCCATCAGAAGACAAAAGCTAAGATAACATTTCCTTTTGTTTTTATATATATATATATATAAGAAACCTAGAGGCATTAATCATGAATAACCCTAGCCTATTCACATTTATATCTTTTGATTTTAATATATAAATGAGCATCCACCACCTCCCAAATTACAATGTCTTTTTAATCATGACTCACCACAGCTCTTCGTCTTCATTAAGATTGTGAATTGCTAATAGTGAATTGCTAAACTGTTTTAAAAAGATGGAGTTGTTTTTGTTGCTTTTTATTTCACATCTGTCCTAGACTGCTTGCTCTATGAGGGCAAGAGAGTCCAGTCTACCCTACAATTTTACCCAAAGCTGATAGAGAAGCTTTAGAATTAAATAGTCCCCAGACAAAATTTGAACTCAAGCAGTCAATTCCGTTTTTCATACCAATAACCATTATGCCATCTCTAGATCCATTTTTAAACATGGTAAAGAGAACAATAACATATCATTTTATCATAAGACTTTTTATTAAAACCATAGCTAGAGATTCACT
The DNA here is from genome assembly GCA_903632075.3 of Acanthosepion pharaonis. Taxonomy (NCBI): domain Eukaryota; kingdom Metazoa; phylum Mollusca; class Cephalopoda; order Sepiida; family Sepiidae; genus Acanthosepion; species Acanthosepion pharaonis. Next base: position 1,527,289 of record CAHIKZ030000779.1, on the reverse strand, counting down.
TGTAGACAGACCATCCGAGCAGATGTAACTATGTATTATCATCCAAAGAGAATTTTTTTAGTGCCTGCAGATGGTAGTTGTAACAGTTGCGAGCAGTTTGAGAAAATGTAAAATTCGAAAAGAAATGAAATTTGGCCTAGAATTTGAGAAACTCATCATTGCCTCCATGAAATGGGTTCTAAAGCACATGTTATAATGATCAGACAAAAAAAAAATATGGGAAAGAAATCCATGAGGGTGCAAAAAGAAAAAGAGAAATGATTTTGAGAGAAAAAAAAGATTGTAAGAATCTGAATCTCTGTGAAGACTTTATGTCGCTTCTGTGAGATGATCTAGAGAATTCTCATGAAAACATACAATTACATCATTATGAATATCTTAACTTGGCTCAAGTATTGGGCTGACATCTTTAGATTATTATATATTACTATCCATCTAGCAACTTTATTTTTTAATCATGTTCACTTAGTAAAGTGAGAAAGCCTCTAATACATATGGGTTACTAAAGGATGGGGATTTTCTAAGCTTAAATATGGCACAAGGCCTAAAGTACGGGGCACCCAGTGAGTATTGAACTCGCTATTCAGTTGTAATTGATGTAGTGAGACAAGCACCATGTTGAGGTACACTGGGAATTGCTGAGGATTGACAATAGAATGAAAGAAAGATGAATTCCAAATAATATGTAAAATCCTATGGAAAAATCTTCATTCTTTTCGTATTATTTGTAAAACTTCTCTATTAAAAATAATCCATGTAATAATCCATAAAGTAAAATATTTTTTCCCTCCTCTTCCTGAAATCACCAATGAGGGGATTCCCCCCATCCTTGGTTTAGATCCCCTCGTCTACCTTGTTCTGAATCTCTTTTCTGTTATGTTTTGCAAAATAAAGAATCTAGATTAAAATGGCTTTCTGTGCCAGAAAGTTTGAGTTCAAGCCTGTTTCATGTGCATTAATACAAAATTAATCAACTTAATAGCATTGTCATAGTTTGAAGACAAGAAGACAAAGTTAATGTTGTAGTTTTCAGTTTAAGCAAAAAAATAAAAAAGTTGAACCTGTCTATCATATCACTGTGGATGAAGTACTTGTAAAATCTTCTAAATGCAAATGACATAATTACATAGAGACTAAGAGCTTGAAAAAATCTGAGAATATTTATGGATTTGGATATTATAGATTTTATAAATAGTTGAAGAGATTGAATTCTGAGCTTGCTATGAATTTGGAACAAACGACTGAGAGAATAAAAATGATTGGTAAATGAAATTCATTGCCTTCAGATAAATCAAGACAAAGAAAATCCTCACCAGGAAGAATTTGAGAAAAGACAGTTCAGGATCTTCTAGTAACAACAGACAGGAAGTTGGGGATTTCAAGAAGACAAAGAAAAAATTTTATTATTCTTATGGTTTTTGTTAAGGCAGACAGATCATGAGATTCAACAGATAGAGGAAATGCACTATATATATATATATATATATATATATATATATATATATATATATATATAAAGAAGAGAGAAACATAAATGCTTTTTGGTTGTAATGTCGATTTTTAAAAAATATATATAATATATATATAAAGCATTACATATATATTTTTTTTTAAAATCCACATTACAACCAAAAACTTTTGCAGTTTCTCTTTTCTTTTTAGTATACACTTTTCTCTCATTGGAACATCTATAACCTCTTCCCTTTATATATATATATATATATATATATATATATATACACACACACAAGTGGGTACAGAAATGTTTCCAGCCCAACTCACTCTACAAAATCCAAACAAATGATCAAACAGATTTCTGATGGTGAAGAGGATAGGGTGGGGTGGGGTTGACTTCTTGATATAGATTGAGAGTTTTCAGTACCCCCTCATATATGCAATGTATATCTGCTTTCTGTTGCCATGTATATGAATATATATATTCATAAACATATATAAAAGTATATCAATTTATATTTTTCACGGAATATAAAAGACAGATTATGTGTATTACACACACGCACACACATACACACACACACACACATATATATATAATCAAAATATAGGCATGCTATATTGATACGTAAAAGTGTATCAGTGAAAAGGTAAATATAAAAATGTAGGCCTGTTTCATGCTTGAATGCAATCTTCAGGCTTGAAACAGGATGCCATTCTCTGTTCCTGTTGTAACCTAGAAAAGGTTACAGAATGAGGAATAACCAAAACGGAGTTTGGAAATGAAATGGTAATCTTTATAACATCAACAAAATACAATACTCGCCAACGGCCTCAAGTAGGTAAACCACTGCTAATGGTGGACTACTGAGACAGCATATTATCCCCACTTACAATAATGTCCAACGTATTTATGAGGTTTGGGCCATACACATTAGTGTTCCTAGGTACAGTACATAACAGTTCCTTATCCTATCATTCTGTCACATTCCAATCTATATCTGATAAATATTTGATCCAAATTATTATTATATATATATATATATATATATATATATATATATATATATATATAGAGAGAGAGAGAGAGAGAGAGAGAGAGAGAGATTAATTTCCATATTTTGATGTTCAACGTATGTAGAAACTATTGACAATTCCTGTCTATTCTTGTTCAAGTTCAGAGCTTTCCAATGGATTTAGTTATTATCAAGTAAGAAAAAAATTTTAAAAATTCAAATTAGTTTTTGCATTTTTATTTTTTTTGATGATTTGAAATTTTAAGTTTTGAATATTGGTTTATGTAACATTAAGTGTTATAACAGGTGATAGTAAATGTGACACAGAAATCCGATGGTGAATTGAATTAGTGGAAAATGCCTTCCAAAAACTAAACGAAACATGAAGTAACAGGAAAATTTCATTAAAAACGAAGAAAAGAGTGCTGAACTGCTATGTAATATCAATCCTTCTATATGACACGAATGCTGGACAGTTTTTTTTAATCATTTCACCCCAAGCAGGGTGTGAATACCACTGGTGTGAAGGGGTTTACGGCGGGTGAAAGTGAAAGGGAAGACAGAGAATATGAAGGATTGAGGAAAGGACAAAAGACGAACGAGATTCAAGAAGAGAAAGGATGGTGATTGACGTTGCATTTAAATTTTTGAAAATTGTAGTTATCAGGGAAGCAAATAAACAGAGGGGAGATCTACACGTGGGAAGTGCGAGAAAAGAAACTGTTGGAATAGAAATAGCGGTTGCATTTAGCTATTTCAATTATAAAAGGGTGGGAACTAGATGCCAATCTTGTAGCACACTTAAATTCATCTAGTCCTGGCACCAGGAGAAAAAGCTTGTCAGAGCTGTTGCCATAAAAATATTTGTATAAAAGACAGAGGGAAGCCACATCATTTTGGTGAGAAAGTGACTGAAGTCAAGATGTCAAATCAGGATCGATTACACTACAGATCTGGATTTTGTCAAGAATCTTGACATATACAGCAGGAACATCAGATATGACAGCAGAATTCAATGCCCGGTTGAATGGTAGATTTGTAAATGTGCAAGATGGTTTCCTCACAGATGAAGAGGAAACTGGATGCATCTGACATCCGGTTCTGTAGAAGGATGCTGAGAATAGTATGTGTGCAACAGTGAAGTCTTAAGACAAATCAGAAGAAGAAGGACACCTGTGCTTGAGATCAGAAAGAAAGAGATGACATTTCTGAGACACATAATGAAGAAAGAAGGCTTGGAGAATTTGATAATCACAGGACACATTGGAAGCAAGTGGAGCAGAGGTAAACAGTGAGTAATCTAAAGAGATTTTGCACATGGATGGCAGAACAGGGACTGGTAGGGATAGTAAGAAGGCAATCATTGCTTAGAGATAAAAAGAATTGGAAGATGTGAAGAGCTATTATCGTCTGCATCATGAAGAGACAGAGGGAAACATCAAGTAACCTTCCTAACAAGCTTGTGTAAGAGAATAACAGTAAAGGCACTGGGAGGGATAGCAAGAGGACAATCATTTCTTAGAAATACAAAATATAGGAAGTTGTGAAGAGCCTTGATCGTCCACGTCCTGAAGGGACAAGATACATAAAATAAGAAGAATGTGAACATTATGTTATTTTTAATTATTTTGTGAATGTGACATTAGGATAGCTTCTGAGAAATCATTTTAGAATGACAATTCCAGAATCATAAGCGATTTAGTTGGTTATTGTTTTAACTTAATATAGATAACTTATTAAATTTGTAAACTTTCTTACAATGTGTTTTGCTGAATATTGCTTAATTCACAAGGAAATGTCTTATTGTAATTGTTAACTAATTCAGTTATTTCTCCTCCTCAAACAAGTAAAAAAACAAAAAACAACAACTAGGTCATCGGCCGTGGTGCCCCATACCAACCACATGCTCCTTGCTGTTGCTGTTTACATGTGTTTAATATAAGCGTTTCGTATGTGCACATATTAAGAGATGCATACAGCTACTCTACGTATTTTCGGAGTTTTCAACAAACTCGGAATATGTAGGTCTCATCCATTGTCCATGACGAAGGATTTTTTTTTTTTGCATTGCGCCATTATTAAATCAATGCCAAAGATTGAGTCTGTTAGATTCTGATATTGACCACATCCAACATCCAAGTGCCAATGTCATCACATTAACTCTGGTTTTGAATTCTGACTTGTCTTTCTCCTCGACATGTTGCCAGCTACGACCCTAGCAGGGACAGAAGAGATACCCAAAGGTATTTGTGTGTAAGTGAATGTAGTGAATTCGATTGCAATTCGAACACGGCTCTTTGAGTTTTCATTCTGAGCCACTATCAATTACACCCACGACACATCCTATACATGATGTTGTTATCTTATTAAATGTGTTATTTATTTTGTGATTTTCAGGGATACAATCTATGAATATGCAATATATTTCATACAATATGAATAAGTTATAGTAAACTATATGCCACTCTTATGATGTGGCAGGAATTTTGTGAATTTTGCCAGATTTTTTAAAGGTGATTATAGTGGATTGAATTAATGAGGTGCTGGAAAAAAGAGAATAACTCCGTATGTTGGTCTTCTCTACTCACCGAGGTTTACTACAGGCATTTATACATCTCTATAGTATATAGGCAAGATTTAGAACTTTTATTAAAAAAAAGGTCATCAAATTATGACTATTAGGATTGATAAAGGCTGCATCTGAGGAGACTAATATTTTGTTAGGCTAGATTGTAAGATTTGTAGGAATTCTTTTGTGTAATTAATACTATATGTACAAAATACACATGAATTTGAAATTTGATTTACTGCAGTGGGGACCTGTGAGATTATTGGGTGTAAATCAGAACCAGATTAATAAATTTGATCAAACGCATCCATGCCCAAACACAAAAAAATACAATAATTTGTGGATTTTATTGGAAAGTAAAATCTGTACGACAGGCTTATTTCCATGGCCTAAAATAGACATTATGTTGGGCTATCACAGAACCAATGAGAATCGCTCAGAGTGGCAACAACCCTTTCCTTCTTTTTTCTCTTCAGGCATTAGCCTCTTTTTCATCAGCTCGTCACTTTTATCGTGTTAACATCTCCTAAAATGAAGTCATCACAATCAGGACATATTTCATTGTCCTGAAAGGATACTTATATATTTGTACATTTCATGTACGGGCATTTTAAGTACCAACAACACTTGTACATTTCTTTCTTATTATATTTTTGTTATAAATTGTTTCCTGTGTAAATCACGCTGTATGGTTCTGTCTTATTTACTGGTTATATCTCGTCTCACATGATTTGCTTTTTTTCTCTCTTTCTAAGACTGCTTTCTACATCTATTAAGATTGATTGGAACGGCAGAGCATAACCACGTGTCTTTATTTACATTTTGTTTAGGGAGTTACCTTTAAAAAAGTTTTTGCTAAGAAAGGATAATATTCGCAACCAATTAAAGGCAGCTACTAGTGAATAAAACAATATTTCTCAACAACATCACCTGCAGACAACGATTACAAATTTTAAAAGCCCTTCATATAAAGTCAAAACAACCAATAATTAATAAAATTCTGGTCTAAGCTTTTTCAATAAATTCTCAGCATTGACACTACGTCATGTTCATGCAACGCCACAAAGATTTAAAACTGAAAAATAACATCACATCCATATGATAGCCTAAAGATAAGTGCAGTGTTTCCTAACCATTTTAAACAACGGCATGCCGACGAGCAAACTTAGCAAAAAATTTTAAAAGGTATACATTTAAATGTTATGAAATAAAACCATAGATTAAAAAAAAAAAATAGACACACAAATATGAACTTACTTTATTTCAATATTTCTATTCAACTATTTGTGCAGCTTTTTTAGTGTGAAACCTGTGCTTGGTGTTTTTTCGCAATTTCTTCAATGTATGGCCGAATGTGCTATAAGCAGACCGCCATTACCTATTCAGTTGAGCGTAGTCTTTCTCGCTTCTTATTTTTGATGTTATTTAGGATTGATAAGCCTTATTCACATAAATAAGAAGTAGAAAATTGCAATAAAACTGCTAAAGCCTTTTCAGCTAATGTGGAATATTCATTTTGTATTGAAATACAAAATGGGTACTCTCCGATGATTTTTTGGGGGGTGGGAAGGCTTAAAAATATAACCACTTTTAATAAAAATGAATATTAAAAAAATGTATGTAAAATAACATAATCGACGAATAGTGAAAATAATCATTTGAAAAAAGTTTAATACTTATTCATTTATTCAAATATTAACGCTGTACCAATACCACACACACACACACACACACACACACACATATATATATATATATATATACCGTGACAATATTTCGTGGTATACTTAAGAGGATCGCGCTGCACACTAGTGCGTCACGGCACGGCGATTGAAATAGAGGAATGGCCCAGTTTGTATTAAAGAAATAGGATTAATAGATTTGTTGAGGAATAGTTTGGTGCTATGATGGGATAGGGATTAAATGTTATATATATATGTTTCAACCAATAACGTCCAATCAGAACGTTTGTTGGATAAACAATCATTACTAGGGCAAATACCGTCAAAATACTTACGGGCGTAGTTGTAGATCTACCACGTTTGGAACATTTAAAAACAATAATAATAACTCCCTCCGTCACTCCCACAAATTAGAGAAAAACATTTTCGCAAGTCAGTGTGAAATTATTTTCTAACTAATAAAAACCTTGTATTCAAAAAGTTCACACCTCTGTGTGAAGTTAGATTTTGAATCCCCTTACGGATATAAAAATAGAAGCATACAACTTCTCGAGGCTCAAAACAATTTCGGAGGCCAGTTTGATCATACACATGCAAACAATGAAACAGCCAGCCTTTGTTTACAAATTGAAAAAAAAAATTAGATTACCGTCATAAAGTAAGTCGTCAAAATTCATTCCAAGGAAAACAAATTTCACTACTAGTGAAATTGAATATTTTATTGCTATTGTATATTTCTGAAAAGAATCTATAAATGTTATCTTAACTGACATTCTGCTTCTACTTTTCCTTCAGAAAATAAAAGATGTGGTGTATTGTTGTTGTTAAATGTTTGTTATGTCGATACTGGAATTGAAACAAAAACCTGGGTACACGATTCCCATCAATGGCAATGCTAATAACAAAATGAACCGTTTCCACGCAGGAAACATTCGACATTCATTGACCGAACTGTCAAATGAAATTTATAAAATATTTCTCTTAAATCAGTTTTTTCAGGAAAAAGGGCCTTACAAGTCCACAGTTATCGCTCTTTGTAATACCGATGGGAGTTTCCTTCCTAATCTTCTGTTTAATGTAATGTGGAAAATCATTCATTGTATCATTATTTTTCCCTTATAGTTACACACGCTACTCCATTTTAGTTGTGCTTCTGTCGGAAGTCTTCCAGTAATGTGGTTTTTGTTATTTGGTAAAGTTCCCTGTGATTATGTAACGTCAGTCTATAAGATCTAATGAAGAATTATCTTTTGTAAGTCCTAGAGGATCCATTATCTTGAAGCTAGTTTTAATCATTGATCCAAGAAAATGGCTACATATGGATGATAGGCCAAATCGGCGTAAAAGAGCAGCGCCATTCAGGCTGTCGTAACAAAGTCGGACCTTGACAGACCAAGCATCCGACAGTCTGATGCAACCAGGTTTGTCAGATCTCCCCTTCAAGCCACGAAGGGGGCGCTTCTGGCCAAGTGTATGGGCTTCTCTGTCACGCAGATTTATCTGCCAAAATCAAATTCACAAGAATGTCCTCGTCAAACTTTGGTTTACAGCCATCTCCGCTACCGCCACAAGGGGCGAGAAAGGGAATATGAAGTGATCGTAATGTTCGAACGCGATCAGGTGCCAAAAACAAGATGATAGTTTAGACATTTCTGAACGAATTGGATGTCATGCATGACATCCATATGAAAGTCTTGATCTGATGAAGATATTTCAGAAAATGACCTGAATTCGTAATATTTGGGTTTTGTAGTATCTTATGGACAAAAATACCACAGACATGCCATATGCGAGGTTCAATTTCCTTATCTCTAATCAGTCAGTCATTTAGGTGCCATGCGTAATACACGCTTAGGCGATCATGTATCTTTTGACGAGCAGATTTTTTCCCGCAGTAGGTTGCCATTTCTTTCTGTGGTAGACCAGTTGCCATCCATGGCTATAGAACCAGGTCTGTCCTGTTATTTACCCATAGCTGGGGGATAAGATGCAGATTCATACCTTTCCCAAGAGTATTAGAATGTAAATGAATGTAATGGATGCGACTCTCCGCTATCCGTTACTCCACCGTACTAGTTATATCTGATCCATACAACAAAGTATTTGAAGAGCATTCTGAATGTTAATGAGGGATAGCATTGGAGTTTCCTCAAGCAAGCGGGTAAGAATGAGTCTAGAAAAAAATTACTTACAATTAACAGCAACATATTTTATTGCCTGAACTAAACTGAAAAGAAGGAATAAAAAAAGGAGTGAATGAAGTTGTGTATGTAGAGATGCACTTATATTAAGCACGTATGTGATACGTTCTTATAAAAGATTGTAAAAGATTTACATTTGGAAAAAGTGTTTGATCTGTTGCTTTGGTAGAATTCTTAGATGTTCTTCTGTGTAGTCAAGTAAAAAGAGAGCATTGTATGCTAATCATTTTCTGTGTTATGTTCAATACGACACGAAGTTCTCTGCTGACCAAAAAGAGCGGAACGAGACATGTCCTATATCTAAGGTAGCGTGTGAGTAAAAAAAAAAAAAGAGTGTTAATTTTTTGTATCCTTTTCTTTTATACTGTTCTGACAACGCCATTTGGCGGTCATTAACAGAAGTTCTTTTAGCATACAAGTGGGGTAATCCCATAACGTCATCAACCTCTCGAACTTTAAGAACACTAAAAGAATTTTCTGTATCTCTGACCTAATTGTCACTTGCTAAGTAAATATAATCAACAAAAAAGTCAGAAATCGAAATATTATATGAAAACATCTTAAACCTACACAATGCTAATCTGATTACAACCCACCCAGGATTATGCGATTTGCTAAGCGCAGAATCTATTAAAATCAGATATCATAATAGTACACAAACTCTTCGAAATAGAAAATTAGGAAATGTTTTGAATAGCTTCATTTCAATAAAGATATTGTTATTAGAAGAACTGATAAAACTAATGTTGTCATTATATTAAATAAGAACATATCATTAAAATACAATCAATTCTGAGTAACTATGCAAAATATTCTAACCCAGCTATGGGTTAAGTATTTGATTTGTATCTGGAAAAATCCTTGACATACACAAAATTGTTAATGCAATATTCGCTCGGAAAAAATTCTTGCAATTTAAAATGTTTCCGCTTTAAATAACCCACAAAGGGTTGGCAAGCCGTAAAAAACAAATCAATCAACCAAAAAACGACAAAATGTGAAAAAATTATTAAGTTATGTCAAATAATTTCCGCTTTCGTTTATCAACTTTATTCTTAGGAAATAAAGTACAGTTACATTTTATTCAACAATGCATTCACCATTATTTGCAAAGTCTTGTTGACAATTCTCAAACAGCTCTTCTCTTTGATACCTTTTCAGTAAAATTCCGCAGGTTATGATGAGAAAAAATAGGCTTTCATTAGATAATGTATTCCTCCATTATAGTGTTTTTAAGCTATTGATAAAGGCAATAATCAGTTGGTGTAAAGTCAGGGTAATATAACTGGTAGGGTAGAACAGACCAACCGAGTTCCAGACTATTTTCCTCTATTATCCTTGCTGTATACGTCCTTGCGTTGTCATGGAGGCAAACATCATTTTTCCTATAGACGAGCATAGGGAGTTTTTCGAACAAACATTTATGGACACGTTGCAACCGCTTGACGTATAACTGTGCATATAGTGTTTAAGTTTATTTTTAAAACTCTAAATGGATTATAACCCCGACGATCCCACTTACACGCACATTACCTTTCTTCCGTGGAGCACAGTCTTTCGCGTTGAACATTGTTGTATAGAGCCCATTTTTCATCTTCCGTTATGATATATCTAAGGAACATTTAGTTAGGATGATACATCCGTCAATACAAGTGGTTCTTCAAATCGAATTGTGTTTTTTCGAATGGTTGGCAAAACATGGAACTTAATAAGATGGTAAATATTAAGGATTTCCTTATAGTTGGTTAACATATTTTTATAATTTATTACATAAATCTATGAATATAATATTTTTTTCATATTTATAGATTTGGTAAATGTTGCATTGTATTAATTGGTTCGCATATTTTTATAATGTAAATATAAAATTATTTTTGTAAATAAACAATCTAATAAATAGTGTTTAATATTTTTGTTGTAAATTCTGAAGAACAATGAGAATGTATAAATTCACTTTCATAAACTGGGTTTTATTAAAATTCTAATAATCGCTCTTTAAAACAATAAAAATTACTGATGGCGTGAAGGTAGTTTACAGTAATTGCGGTGTCACGTGGCAAAAGTCCTTTTGGCACACCGTTTGAAAATTTTTATGTCAAGGGAGAACAAATGATACTCATTGTGTTTACTGACCCTAAGAACCTGCTGATAGATATATTTTAATGGACTGTGATTGAACGGTTCAATGGTAAACCGCCCCCTTTGAAAGGGAAGGAAGAACTGGGACTGGACCTTAGAGCAGTTGGAAACGAGACCACTGAAAGAAGAGGTTCGTTTTCTCTCTCCCTGCTAAAAAGACAGGCAGCGTTTGCCCATAAGTAAAGGATGCATGGGTAACAAAGTTGCTGAGGGCAAGTTTCCCCTTCAGAGGAAGTTTTGAGAAGTCCTCTCGAAGAAGCCCCTTCAGAGGAAGTTTTGAGAAGTCCTCTCGAAGAAGCCCCTTCAGAGGAAGTTTTGAGAAGTCCTCTCGAAGAAGCCCCAGAAAAGAAAGTTTGAAAAGAAGTTCATAAGTGGAGTTTGGAGCTAAAGCTGTTTGAGAAGAAGAAGCAAACACGTGAGTTTTCAAAAAGTGTTTTACTACGTGTTTAAAGTAAATTTTCACCGTAAAAGAAAAGCATAATTTCCCGGCGGACGAGAGGAAAATAAGTGAAGAAAGAAGGGAGTTTGGTCAGCAAGAAGAGAACTTTGTCTACACAAGAGAGAAAAGAAAAAAGATAAAAACTTTTGAACCTTGAAAGGACTGAAAGTGTACTGAAGAGCTAAGGCTCTACCCCCCTTTTTTATTGTTATCATTGACACAGAAGGTGGGCACAATTCTTATTTTGGGGTTTTTGGTGCATTGTAATTTTTAAGTTTGTTTTCTGCTATGCTTACATTGTGTTAGTCAGAGAATAGGTTATCTTATTCTCAGCAAAAAGGGACGAATTTTCGCAAGAACCCTTATTTAGCTGGTCAGAAATAAATATTTTTTCTTTGTAATTTGAATCTGATTTGCATTTTTTTTCTTTCTATTTCTTTATTAATTCGGGCAATAGGGAAAATACTGTTGCAGAAGGTTTTATTTTCTGAAAGAAAAGAAAATTTCCGAAAACCGTTTTTTTTTTAACGAAGTTTAATTCTCTTCATTACTTTTGACGCTTATCTTCAAGGACGCACGTACATTTGTAAATATGAATAGAACTTAACACAAATCATGCTGACTATTGTCTCTGAAACGCGTAACTATCTTGGTAAATTAATAATACGTGACATATCTATTTAAAGCGTTAGGGGGGGGGAGAGAGAGAGATTCCGAATGTTACTGGTCCGATAATGAAGTCATCTTGATAACGGACTTTTTACTCTGGTTATTTTTCAATTAGTTCTGATTATGATAATGGTCATTAACCTGACTAGTCAGCCCGCGAAACCGTGTGCCAAGCTTCTAAGCGTATAAATGTACATTTAGTGTTTTATTGCTTTTTAAGAACTCTAAATGAATAATACCACGACGATCCCAACACGCAGACAATATTACGTGTCTTTTATGAAGCGCAGCTTTTAGGGTCGGTTGCGGAAACTTAACTTTGTCAATCCACGGCCTTTTGCATGGAACTTTATTGTGCGTAAACCATTTGTCATCACTTATTATGATATAGTAAAAGAACAGTTAGTTAGGATGATACAGAAATTACTTATGACTCAATCATTTTTAATCATTTCAACCTAAACAAGGCAGTAAAGCCACTAAGACTCAAGGGGTTACTAAGTGTTATAGAATATGAAGAAAAAACATTATTAAGGAAGGAGAACAATAAAAGAACAAGAATTATGAAGATAACGATTGACATTGGATTTAACTATTTGCAGATCAAAGTTGACTGGAAAGCAAAAAACCGGAAAAGAATTCCCCAAGCGAGAAGTGCGAAAGAAGAAACTGTTAGCATAGAACTTACGGTTATATCTAGCCAATTCAACTGTAAAAAGATGAGACATTGCCGCTAATCTACGCTTATATTCATAAACTCTAAGTACTATAGCGGAAAGTTCATCAGAACAATTACCATAAAAATATTTGTAGAAAAGATGCGAGAAAGTTCTTGCTTCCCAGACAAACTTTCAAAAATGTAAATGCAATACCAATTGTTATCTTCTGTCTTCTTAATTCTTATTCTTTTATTGTCCTCTCTCCTTAATAGTAGTTTTTCTTATATTCTCTAACACTCAGTAACTTCTTGCGTCCTAGTGGCTTTATTGCCTTGCTTGGGTTGAAATGATTAAAAAAAAGGTATTCTGCTGCAAAGAAGATGCAAAAACTACATTCAAAATGTATTGGCGTCTAAACCGTTAGAGTCTTATTGTAAAGTTATAAATAACCTTGTAACTGGCAGAAATATATAGATATTCGGGGTTCCTATTTTGACTGATCTAAACACTGTGTAACGGGAGCGCTTGAAAGAAAGATTTATTCTTCCATTTGTATATCCCCCATTATGAGCATTATTTATCCATCACTGATATTTCAAAGATGGAACCGAATGGCTGAAAGGAAAAAGAATAAAAAAACATGCTTTGTTCTCATAGAGACGTTTTATATTACTATGACATACACAAAACTAATACATACGAGGAGAATAATATATCATATATATCCAAACAGCAAATCAGAGTGTAAGGAGAAACAAAAAGGAAAGGTCTTACATATAATATGGAAATACTCCTGTACCTGGAGAAGCCATTTCTGGGACTCCAGATTCAAACGGGCCAGATTACTCTTTGTCCCAGGCGAGGATATAATCTACGAACTGGAAAGAGCGAGTCTTTGATTTTCCCAAATTGAGGACAGCGAGCTGGAGTTTGAATTTTATAATGGGAAAAATATTCCCGAAGAGAAACGTCACCATAAACTTGTAAGCTGCTGAGTAGACAGATTTAGCTTCTGCCCGAGCCATGAGGTGGATGCTAAAGAGTGCAAGCTTACCGTTTGATTGCTGTAAACGAACTGAAATTGACTGCCGCTTTAATCACTCTATGCAATCATTAAGCAGCCGTCACGTGACCCACGTGATTTATCTCTACCAAAAAGCGATAAGCACCTCTTGTATCCTTACAACTGTTTAAGTACATTAATTCAGGAATAAAAATAGGATATTATTTTCCAAATAATCTAATAAAAAAGGATTATGTTTTAATTCATACTCTTTCATTTCTTTCTCTTGAAACTCTTTTAAGTTTTTGTCTAGTCTCTTTCCTGTTGACTTATTTTCTCTATTCCTTACTTTCATAAAAATTCCTCTTTTCCTGCTCTTTTTACCCATTACTCCATATATAGATGTTCATAAAAGTATGAACTATAAAAACATCTCCGTAAACATACCTTAAAATTTTGAATTTAGAATTGTCCTTTTAGATTGGCTGTCCTACTAAGACTAATTGGCTCGGCTTGCCTTTTAAATTGTGGAAGTTTGCATTCACAGTTAGTTTCCTAGATTAACTGCAGCTCAAGGCAAGAGATCACAGTCTTCCCTGCTATTCACCTCATAACTGCAGGAAAATGGATTCATACTTTTCCAACCGTATCATTGAAACGAAACAGACACTTTCAGAATTTAATCTCGATAACCGCTACGTTATACAGATATATAGTTATCCATGTGCAGAAACATCGCCTTTTGAGCGGATGGCTTTGAAGTCAAGGGGACTCGCTAACAAAAAATGTGCACACTAAAATCAGTTCTCATTTTTCACTGGGTGGAGGCAAATGATTTTATGGACGCACCTTGGGAGTCAGCCTCCTTGGCGATAGGCCTATCTATTCCAGTGGTTCCCAAACTTTTTTTGGCCATGACCTACCTAAGCATCTTTAAAGTCCTGATGCCTCTTCCGTGGCATATAATTCTTCTTATTCAAAAAGTGAACTCCTATTCCCACAGAGGAATCCTAAAAGGCCATTAACTTGGCTTGACTTGGGTGTTACTTCTTACTCTGTCATCATCTACCTCTAATTGCACTTGTAAAAATAAAATAAAAAATTCATTTTAACTAAAAATACGTAAAGGGTATTTAAAAATAATAAATTAAATATCTGTGCATAATTCTGTTCTTAACCAGACATCCGAATTAAATATTAATATTCCAAGATGTCATTATCAATTCTAATAATTATAATTTTATTACCTTAAATTCAAACTTCTGCCTTTCAAACTACAACAGTGACTGTGTTAATCGATATAAAAACAACAGTGAATATCTTCACATTCTAAAAATAACTTTGCCATCAGTAATGATAGAAAATAAAGATATTTCATCATCCCTAAAATAAAGATTAAAAACTTCATCATCCTAAAAACAACCTTGCGAAAAGTGATGAAAGATGAGAATGATATTCCATCATTCTAAAATCTAATTATAAAAACGACCCCTCCACCACAAGTGATGGCACTCAGGACAGTAGGATCAGAACAGTAGAGTAACAGTAGTAAAAAGCAATACAATACATCGTATCACCATCGCTCCGAAAAATCGAAAGTTGACGATCTCAAACGCTATCCTAAACAACGAAATTCTCAGAACAGGTAAAAACAAGTAAGCACAAACTTTTAAAGAAACAAAAGAGACAGTAACACTGAGAACATTTAAAACACACACCATACCATTATCTGAAATTCACATCACGGAAAAAATACACATTCTTGTTATTAATGTCAAGACGTGTCTCAAGTCTTATTGTTGTTATCGTTGTACGTTTTTTATTCATTTCATTTTTCAGTACAAAAAAAAAAAACGTAAAAAGGGTTCCTCTATCAACTACTACTACAAATGCATATATAACATTATAAATTACATTACACATACCCAACATCCGACACCATTACAGAATTATTTAACATTAAACACAAATTAAATAATCAATAACGGCTTTCTAACTTATTGTCGACAAACAAATAAAGTTTTATTTAACCAAGATTAGTAACACTTATAAAAATATCGAACATAGTAAGAACAGCGCGTTTATTTTATTTTATTGTAATTAGAGGCACTCAGACTACAAACAAGATTAATCAGCTATAAAAAAAAATATATATAATCTATTCATACGTAAAGCCTACAGATAGTAATAAATATCTAAGATTCGTTATTTAAAAATGTTATTTCTGTTGTATGACGACCTTGGAAACATTTACACACAGACAGGCAAACCTTGTGAGTAGCCTAAATAAAACCTCATTAAAATCTAAACCTCTAAAACTAATGCTGTTGAAAAATTCACTTGCAATATTGTATTGTAGGTTCCGTACACATACACATACACAAGAAATGTATGATCTCTCGCTCCCTTTCTGAAATCAATTTCACAGAATCACCATACCACATGGCAATGAGGAGGAAAATGAACCAATCGAATCGTTCGATTTTGTTTTTGAAAAATCCTATACTTGGAACCTCCCGAAGGAAATATAATCAAAGTCGGTAACCCAAAAGTCAGTAGGCGCACTCACTTCAGGATGATTCCACTTTGGTTCCCGGCGACTTCAAAGGAACTACCTTCAATAGTCTCTCTCCTTTTACCAACAAGCTAACGCCCACAACACAGTTCTAAGTTATTATAATAAGACAGTTCTTTGTGAATAACATAATGATATTCAGCAAAACTAACTTTAAAAAAAAACTATTATTAATTTTAGCAGCTATCCATATTAAGACAAAATAATCAATAATCAACAGACTTACTGTTATGGTCCAAGTTCCTTGTACCATGGTGATGGTCCAAGTTAGAACCAATGAAAGAATAACACAAACACAGGTATGGAATACAAAGATATATTACAACAGAAATATAATACAAAGAAGTAGAAGTATTAGTAATGACTATCTGATTTGGTCAGAGTGAACTATGTTGTCTCGACAAGTATCACTATTCCAATGTCCTTACAATATGCTCTCAATTTTCTCTCTTCGTCTTACAAATATCCCCTCATACCTCTTGAGAGGCGCAGTATTTATAATGTCAGGAATAGTCCATTATTATTATGGGTAAGTTCCCATAACACTTACAAATGATTCCGGAACTGGCATTCTAGAGTGAATTTTAAATCTTAAGTATCCACATAGGTTATTTTTTCGTGCAATCCACAAAGTTTAACATCAATATGCTATCACAAATAATGAAAACTTAAAATTCTTAATCATCTCAAAGATGCAAACCATTATCAAATGAAATTTGTGTCTTATTTAATTTCTTTCATTCTTGATAATGGCTGAATCCAATTGAAACATGAACAATTCCTACATACGTTGAGGATGAAGACGCGGAAATTGATTCAACAAGAAAAAAAATTGATAAAAAATGTAAACATTATTTGTATATTGTCTTTGACAATCTATTATATTACCTTCACACCTGCTTAACACAAGAAATCTGCATGGAGTTCTGGTCAGAAAGGTATAGAGTCAGTCATCTTGATAGGTGGTGGGTCTAACATAATAATTTATGCAGGTATCACAAAATGTGACACCTAAGTTTAAAATAATTTTTAAAAAATGAAAAATATTTCTTGAAACTTTAATTTTAGTTTTAATTCCAAGCTAATAGATTAAAATTAATATTACCAATAAACAAAATACTATTGGCGTATTTCAAACTGAATTTCAAATGATTGGAACTATTTATCAGTAAAATCAATAAATTCGACCATATTAACAGAGTTGTCAACACAAAATAATTCTCTTTATTAACAAATCTTAAAAAATACT
The DNA here is from genome assembly GCA_903632075.3 of Acanthosepion pharaonis. NCBI lineage: Eukaryota > Metazoa > Mollusca > Cephalopoda > Sepiida > Sepiidae > Acanthosepion > Acanthosepion pharaonis. Next base: position 1,509,633 of record CAHIKZ030000779.1, on the reverse strand, counting down.
TTTCTGAAACATTATTTGAGGAAACTTATCTGATTTAATTAATTTGTATTGAAACATATATTACTCACTTTTAGTTTAAAATATCATAGAAAAGCATTTTTAACATAGAATGTGTGTTTCTGTCGTGTTGTGTGATTTATTGACAGCCTGATTTTTGATAAATTTAATTAAGGGGGAAATAACTGAAAAATTAATTGAATAAAATGTGAATGCGTAAATTCTCTTGACTCATCTGAAGTATCTTTGTCTGATTTCTACTTTCTACTGAGTCTCTATTGTGTGATATGGCATATAACCCCGCTAATGGTTTCTGTTATCATCTCTAGATTCCCTGTGGCGGACATGAGACAGAACCTGGGACGACTGGTCGATAGCATCCCCGCCAAAAAAGAGCCCGTATTTGCTTAGCATGTAAAGTCAGTTGAAATGAGGGAGAAAAAAAAGCACTTACCGCTCTGACGTAATCCATCCTCGGCCAGATAACATAAAAGAATGAGGGGGACTGGCATCGCATTTTATCCAATAACGATGCAATGCATTATAACATGGACGCAATGCATTATGGGACATGGACGCAATGAATTATGGGATCACAGGAAGACGCAAGGATTATGGGTACATGAACAACTTGCAACTACTTTTTTTCCAAGTCGGCGAGTTCTTCGAGGGACGTTCACGGTTGACGGCTAGAACGGGCAGTTAGTGTGATTTGGAACAGAACTCAGGAAGGAACGAATCTTTGAAATAGGAGAGCTTCCACTGGTTACTTTTTCTTCATTCGCCTCAACTCATGTGAACTTGATAGCATCCCTAATCATCATTAACGTGCCCTCCTGTTCTCTAAACTGTACAATAAGTGCCATGTTGCTTCTTGCTTTCCTGATTGTTGGAAATCCTCTTCTATAGTTCCAGTCTTTAGAACTCATGTGAACCGTCTAATCATTATAACGCTCTGTCTATTAGCCTTCTATTTCTTTTTGGCAATGTTCTAGAGGCTCTAATCATATCTAAATTGGTTGCGCATCTCACCTTGCAGGGTCTTCTTTCAGATAATCAGTATGGATTTCGTTTCCCTACTGAAGTGTTGACGGTTATTGGTGAAAGAGTCTGTCAAGCTTTAGATAAGAATGATGAAACATCGGGCTGTTGCTTTGAATACTTCGAAGGTATTTGACAGGGTTTAGCATATTAGACTTCTTCAGAAGTTGAAAGGATATGGTATTTCTGGACGCATTTATGAACTGATTCAATCTTTCTTATCGAATCACGAAATGAAAGTTATCTTGAACGGCCACTCTTCTAGATCTTTTTTGCATTATTGCAGGAATTGCCCAGGGATCTCTCTTTGAACCTACGTTGTTCCTAATTTTCATCAACGACGTTCCTGGTGTCATCAGTTCTCAACTCGGTATCTATGCTGATGGCACAACCATTTATTACTGTCTTAATAGTAATTGTCAGCTGATCTAAAAAAAATGACCCACATTCTGGGGCAAGGAATAGCTTGATAATTTTAACGAAACTTCTCTCTTTTAATCGCCTGGGAGAGCTCTTTTTACCTTCCATTAGCATGGCTGATTCTAACCTTCAAGAGAGTTATTCATTGCTCTTTCTCGGACTAACGTTTTCTGCTAACATTTCTTTTATTTTCTTTTTGTATACACATATATACATACATATGCATATACACATACATAGACACACAATAATAAAATGTCCCTGAAATGAAATTCAACAATAACAGGCAACTCTGATACGGATAGAGATTAAACAAACAAGTACAGAGACATACAGACTCTCTTCAAGTCTCAAGCCAGGAAGTGATAAGCTAAAGTAATTAATGTGATTTACGACAACCGACTTATCCTCAGAGATCCCAAGACACTCTCCTAACACACAGTTTTGTGTTTCTTTTATTCAAACTGATGACGACAAATACAACATAAGCTTTCTCCTGCGAAACGCGTCTTTTATAAAAAGATTTTTCTTTTGTCCAATATATAGAGAGGGTGCGATGGGTAAATTGTTGCCAATTTATATTTTATATTTTAATTTCGCGCTTGCACGCTGTTTTTTTTTTCGACTGCACAGTATAGTAGGGTCAGTTGGGCACCGTCTATGAGAAAAAGAGCACTTGACGCCGCCAGAAATTTGGAAACGACATGCTGTACTGCTTGGCATTCACACCAGAAGCTCCAATTCCAGAGCGTTTAGGTGTGAATCGGAAGAGAGTGCAGAGGATTCGGAAAGAGTTGGTGAGTCTAATGGCGATTACGAAGGTATGGTTGGAAAACTCACTCTGATCGTTCTGATAAGAAAAGAACTCCCGAATTTGTTGGTGAGGGCCTCTGAATCAACATAGGCCTATATCAAGGAGGACTATCTTGAGAAGGGAGTCTTCTAGCAGCCACCCTCTTTTCATAATAGAGGCACAATTTTATTTACGCCAGTTTACAGCGTGAACAACAAAATTTTTCACCATGATATCTGCTCTATCTCCAAAGATGGTGGCAAAATGTTCATATTGTTATTAGAGTCGCAAAACTACGAAGATAAAACGAACACTCATACAAGCGCACGAACGGACGAAACTGGAGCTCCTAGACAAACTAATATCTACAGCACATATTACGTGACGACCTTCAACATACCTACAAGAAATGCTATCAACTGTCAATAGCAAAATGTATAGGTATCGGCGAAGACATTGTGACACATAAATTTCTCCAGACATTACCATCAAATATTTCACCAGTCATCGCTTCACATAAGGAGTTAACCCCTACTCAATTTATCAAACTGGCAGACGAACTAATACCTTTACTAGACAATGTAAACGCAATTGTATTCGTTGCTCAAAATAGTAAACAACAGCAAATATACAACAATGACAAACCCTACACTGAAAAATGTAAACAAGACAATGCTGTACCGATAGATATTAGGCCATTTTACTAGGAACAGCGACCCAGAGTATGCAGAGCACAGCTGAAATTATCAGAGCATGCAAGGATGTTTAAACCGTGGTGCAAATGACCCAAGAAACGCGTTGTCCTAATTACGTGAATCTGTATGGTTTCACTGAGTTGGCGGCTGCTAGAAAATTCCGCACGATTAGGGACAACTAAAATAAAGTTTATAGCAGACATAGAAGCAAGTATTTCGATAAAACCGATGTAAATAATAAATGGGATAACATTAGACCCGACTCCCGTGTTTCTATCTACCGCAAATGGAGAACAAATAAAATGCTATAGTCAGGCAAACAGGAATACCCAATTTAAGAAGATCCTTTACCTGGAGATTCGTGATCGCAGACGTCACCAATCCACTCTTCGGATTTGACTTCTTTAACAAATTTGGCCTGATGACAAACTGCAGCAACAGAACAATTTACGACCCTTTGACTGCTACAAAAAAGGACTTAAAACTAACAACGGTGATCTCGTGATCAACGAAGTGGAACTTCATTCATCTGAACCACCTTGGACAAATACCCGGAAATTATTTCACTACACAAAAATACCAGTAAAAAAAATTGTGGAGTTTACCACAGAATCGAAACGGGAAGCCATCCGCCGGTATTTACGAAAGCCAGGCAGCTGTCTGCTGAAAAACACGAAACAGCAAAAGCGGAATTTAAAAAAGAAATCTTCAAAACGAAGGAGTAATATCCCCATCCAAGAGTCAATGAACAAGTCCACTACAAAATGCATGATACCGCTGTTATGGATATTATCGTGCACTAAATAACATAACTAAAAATGACAGATACCCAATAACAAATATTAACTCCTTTTCATCAAAACTCGAAAATAAACAGCGATCTTCTAAAATTGACTTAGTTTCAGCCTGCCAACAAATCAAGATGCACTCAGATGAGGTTCCAAAAACATCGATTACTTCTCTTTTTAGACTTTATTAGTGCAAATATATGCCATTTTGGGTTAAAGAACGCATCAGTGACGTTCCAGCGATATATGGACAAACTTTACAGAGACACTGTCTGTGTTTATATATATATATATATATATATATATATATATATATATATATATGACATTTTGATTTTTAGTGACGACGAAGCCTCTTACAAAAAAGATATAGACACAGTGTTCAGAATTTTACATGAGAATAATTTTAAAATATCAACCTCAAAGTCTATTTTCAATGTGACTTGCCTGAATTTTTCACATTGATTCAGAAGGCATTAAATCCACCACAAATAAGCTAAAACGCATTAAATCCACCACAAATAAGCTAAAAAAGCTTTTCCCTACCCTAAGGATACAAAATGCCTTCTTATATTCATGAGCATTGTTAGATTCTATCGAAAACTAATACCAAAATTTGCCGCCTTCGTCTGAAAGGATGAGATTAACACCCAAAGGATTATTTACATTAAATGATTCAGAAAAACAATCCTTCGATGATGCCGTAAAAGACATTTGGAGAATTAACAGCATTAGCTCACCGTCAAATGTGTACAATAACAGTTGATCACAGACAGCAGCAAATATGCAGTAGGTGCTGCATTACATTAGGTTATAGATGGAATCCCAATGTCTATAGAATTTTCTCTAAGAAACTATCACAAACACAAACCAGGTATTCAACCTTTGACCGAGAACTTTTAGCAGCATATTTGTCAGTATTGCATTTCTGCCACCTAATAGAAGGTCGCCAAGTGTTACTGCTGACCGATCACAAGCCAATATGAAGTGGATTTCGCAGTTTGAAACCTGCCAAATCAGATAGACAATAGAGACAGTCAGCGATTATCATGAAACTCATTTCATATATAGCCCATGTAAATGGTAGTCAAAACATAGTCTCTGATTTCCCATCATGCCCGACACTTGTTGAACAAGTAAATGTTTGCGATTTACCAGCACTTTTTGAGGCACAAGGATTGACTCTGAAATCCGATCCTTCTCAGATTTACAGAAATTCAGCCTACCTGGAAATAACCAATTTGTATTGTGTGACACATCAACATCATACCCAAGACTTTTTGTGCCATGCAAGTTGTGTGGATTCATGTTTGACAATATACATTCGATATCACATGCTGGAATTAAATCATCCATTAAGATGATAAAGGCTGGATTTTACAGGCCAAATATGGATAAAACCATCAAAGAACTTTGTGCAGAATTGTATATCCTGTCAACAAGTTAAAGCACACCAAGTCACCAGTAGAAACATTGGAAATAACGTCATCAAGTTTCAATACTGTACGCATTGATATAGTAAGGTCCCTGCCCCAGAAAATGCCCGAATACTCTTTATATCAGCCCATTTCAATATCTTCTAACTTGCATCGATCGAACCAGTTGTTGGATAGAAGCACAACCCATATCAGACATTATCGCACAGAACGTGGCTGAGCCTTTTATAAATGTGTGGATGACTCACTTTGGTTTTCCCCTGCATGTTATAATAGACAGAGGTACACAATTCGAAAGCGAATTGTTTTTTAGAATTGTCGAAAATTATTGGTTTTTATTGACTACGCACTACAGCTTATCATCCTCAATGCAGCCGTCTGATAGAAAGAGCGCATAGAACTATTAAAGCAGCTATTTTTAGCTCGAAAAGAATCTTGGATTTTAGCCTTACTAATAATTCTGCTGATAATTCGGAGCATGCCTAAATGTTCTGAGTTTTCTCTCTTTTATGCTGTTACAAGCACACAAATGTTAATATCACAGTTAATCATAGACACTACAAACGAGGAAACTATAATTCAGCATTTCACAAGAGAACTATATAAGTCAATGACACAATTTGATCTCGGAGATCTTTCTAAAAGATCAAATAAATCACAAAAATCCCATGTTCCAGATAAGTCTTGATTAAAATAGATTATGTTTGAAGGTCATTAGAAGCACCCTATTCAGGTCTTTATGCAGTCCTTGAGTGAACACCCAAATATTTTCAATTCTCAGTAGACAGATTAAAACCTTATGTAGAAATAAAATAGAAACATACTGATAAATCTAGTGAAGAAAAACAAGATAAAAATAAAATGCAGGACAATTTGCAGCAAGAAATGACGACAAAATAAAAGTCACCAATCAGAGCTTCTGCTTCAGGTAGAACCATTACATGGAAAAAAAGATGATACCCTCGTGATTATAAAAGCGATATTTCCCTAACCTGGAGGGAACAGTGGACGAGTCACAGTACAGAAACACATATCTAGCCAGCCCTCCGTAAAGATCGAAAACAGACGATGTGAAACGCCATCCTCACAAACGAAATTCTCGGAACCAAACCAAGTAAGCACTGACTTTTAAACAAAAAAGACACTGTGAACATTTTTACACACACCATAAGAATATTCTGTAATTCACATCGTAAAAAGAAAATATAGATTCTTGCTATTTATGCTAACACGTATCTCAACTTTTTATTGTTGTTATCGTTGTAAATTTTATGCATTTTAATTTCATGTCATTTCATGACAGCCTCATTACAGTTAGCAAATAATAACAACGGGGGAAATAATACATCAACACCCGACCTTACCCTACCCCGTTACATACAATTGGAAATCAATAAAATATTTTTATTATATAAGTGTATACAAGGTCTGATCAAAAAGTATCGGGTCTGGTGCTATAAAAAAACTACAACACATATCAATTCATCATTTAATCTCCTTTGAAGTAGTCCCGTTTTGAAGTCACAGATTTCATCCAACGTCGTTTTCATTGATGGAAGCCTTCATGGAATTCCTTTTTTGGGTGATAGCGAGTTGATGCCTTGCCACATTCTCTTGGATTTCCTACAAGTTTTGAAATCTTATTCCTTTCAAGTGTGATTTGATTGTTGAAGAGGGAAAAGTGGCAAGGATAACATCTGGAGAATATGGTCGTTGTCAGACTTTGGCCAAAAAACTGCTGCACAAGCTGTGGTCACTGATGGAATCTCTGTGTTGTGGTGAGATAACCACGCTCTCCTTCCAAGCACTGCTATAAACAATGGAAGCGAGATGGTTATAACGTATGTGTGCGCGTTAGAGTTCAAGGTCAATCTCTGCTAAACGGCCTCACTTTAGCTCCGTTGCCATAGCAACAGTCCCGATACATTTTATCAGTCTTCGTAAATATAAATGAGGTATTATCACTTTACAAGTGCACTGATTTTGTATATCTCACAAAATTCATTTCTGCTGTTGTTTTTTTGTTTTTTTTGTGGGGGGTGTTTTTTTTTGAGAAAGCCATTGTGTCACCGGAGTTTTTTGAAAACTTATATTTTGATCACAAAAATTCATACTTTTTCTAATTTTACAAATATAAAGTTGGCTGCTGTCCAGATAGAAAGCAGGTCACTTGATCCGTATGTCCGTGGTGACAAGCCGAGCTAACCAGGAAACTGTGATCAAAAATTCAGACCGCAGTGGCGTAGCTAGGGTGCCAGAGCAGGTAGTCCACCCCCAGGCGGCACTTTTGGTCCGCGGTGTGTTTTCAGAAAAGAATAAAACAATAGCATAATTTCAATAATTTTTGAAAAAAAAAAAAGCAGCGATAAGAAAGAAGGTAGGGTTCAAATTAAGCCAATTTGTCTTTGATATAGCTGGCTCAAAGCCAGCCAGCCAACAATAAAAAAAAATTGTCTTCAAAAAGCGGTGTCAGCTGTTGGGGATAAACCCCACTTACAAGACGTAAGCAAAAGGTATGAAAAAAATTTTGAACATTTTTAAAGGTCTTGATATTAAGTTGGATTAAGTGAATTTAGTGAATCCACAGTTTTTTCACGCCTATGTGAGAAGTCCAGACTTTGGCGTCAGTTCTTTGTTTTTGATTTTTCATGTCTGTGAACTGTTAGTGAAATAAATAAGCGGACCAATTGTTTTATCTTATAGGCCTAGCTTTAATACGGATATAAAATCGTGACTTTTCATAAATTATAAAATAGATAAATAAATTAAAATAATTCTAATGCTTTAAGGATATCACAGGCATTCCAATTTTTTCTGGAAATATCAAATGGAAATGTAAAAGAAAATTGAAAATTAATATATATATTTTTTAAGTGCAGAAACTATATTTAAAGTCCAAAAATTGGCATTTTGTTTCAATTTACAAGTTTTCACGGTAGTAAAACAATGCAATATTTTATTTTTTGTTTAGATAGTTGAAGTTTTATTAAGCAAAATAGACTTTAAAAGTATGATAACATTTATTTCAAATTTTAAAAGTGAAATTAATTTTATAAGACTTTTAATTCTTAGTCTACTTTGCTAATAATAACTTCAACTACGTAAAACAAAATAATTTAAAAAGACAGCATTTTTTTACATTGTTAAAAAAAACGAACCGTGTTTCTGTTAACGTGGTATTTAATTTATGACTCCTCATTTGTTAGAACTGAAATAAATATTAAAAAAACTGATAAATTATGAATTAAAAGTACAATGTTTTGTTTTTTCTTTTTCTTTTTAAATAAAACAGAAGATACATAAACAAAAAATAAATTATCTTTCTTTTAGTTATCGTAAAAAGTTTTTAAAGTTTTCCCGATTTAGAAAAAAGAAAGAAAAAACGTCTTCGTTGTTTTTTTGTTTTTTTTAACATATCCCCAGTTTTATTTTAAAAAAATAAATAAATAAACACAATTGTACTTTTATTTCATAATTTATCAGTGAGGAGTTATAAATACCATGTTAACAGAAATACGGACTTATCTATATGTATGTGTGAAAATATGGCAGAAGCTGTCATAAAAAAAAAATTACGAAAATATTCAATGTTTGAAGGCACAAAACATAATAATTAGAATGCTTCTTTTATTCTCTTTCCATACATGTAATTCTTTTAATGATTGGACCACAAATAAAATATTTATGTCTTGTTAAGCACATTGAGGCGAAAATTCGCCGACGAAAATACGACAAACATATAAACTTTTTAGGTGGTTAATGTGCATTGTAATATTTCTTCTGGGGAAGGCGGCAATCATAAGGGCCGCCCGAGCGGCAAAATCACTAGCTACGCTAATGTTAGACGGGCTTTTTTCTCATTGTTTATGAATTTCTAACCAACGTTTGCTCTTTTGCTATTTCTCTTTGTTCATGATCTGCCATCCTCGCAGATGAAGAGGAGACTTGAGTCAACAGAGATGCGTTTTCTACAGACGGATAATGAAATACCATGAACTGACCAAACAGGAAGTTTTAAAAAATGAAAACCAAAATGACAATTATATACTCAGAAAGAAATTTCTTGGACACATAATGAGGAAATAAAGCTTAAAGAGTTTAACAGTCATGGAAGCTGTCATAAAAAATAATTAAATAAAAAAAAATGTTAAAGTAAGTGCGGTAAAAAAAGAAAACAGTACTGGATTTGTGTGAATCTCAACGTGAATCACTTCACAAAATTTGACAAAATCACTAAACATTGGAATTTATATTGCAGTCCCTTTTTGGATGGATCAATAACTTTTCAACAATCCTTCATACTGTAATATTTAAATGAAAATGGGGAGGGTGTCTAATATGCCGTCAAGTCAAGTAATTTTACAGTGTATTGATTTGAAATCATTTTTGTCTGTTATTGTTATACATTATGAATTTTTATCTGAAAACATTGAACTTATCAATTAGAAGTTGTGGATAAAAAAAAGAGTAAAAGAAAGAAAAAAAGAAAGAATAAAAAAACTCCTCAATAATTTAAGAATTCAAGCCTAAAAATGTCAGTTAACTCCTTTCTGTCAAAATAAATAGTCCTTCTACGGCATTAATATTTTATTAACTGATTTTGCAGAGATACGAATTATTCTGATTGTTTTGGCAACATATTCTTTTAATGCACCAAAATAATAATTAAAAAAAAAAGAAAAAGAAATCCTACACAAAACAAAATATAATGAAACAATTACTCGTGAACGCATAATCATTACAAGTGATAGGATTAATATTTATTGTTGAAATATCGCTGTTTTGCCATTTGTGTGTGGAAAGGAAAGCAGTAAATACTAAATTCATCCTTGGATCATAGCATCTGCTCTGACATTTCATATTAGAGAAAATGACATTCATACTGAAATAATAAATCGAACATTTTTTAACCGAAAGAAATTTTGGTGATATTTTGGTGTTCGTCTATTGATCAATATTTTCATTTCTTCAAATCATAGTATAGCAAATAAATTAGATACTGAACAAAGTATTTAATTTGAATTTTCGTAATACAGCATCTTCTGTTTTTGTTTTTTAAATTATGAACGAAATAGTATAGAAAATAGAATAGAATTAAATAGCGCAGCAAATAAATTATGAATGAAATCATATAGTATAGCAAATAAATTATGAATGAAATCATATAGCATAGCAAATAAATTATGAATGAAGAAATCATATAGCACAGCAAATAAACTATGAATGAAGAAATCATATAATATAGCAAATAAATAAGACGAATCACCCTCATTTCCTCTGTATTCCAATTGTAAGATGAAAGTTCCGCTCAAACAGCTTTTTTCCCAAAGAACTGCTACTTTGTAGAACAGACTGCTTTGTATGCTTCCCAATCTTAATCTCCTTGAGTCAAGGTCCAATTGTTATTTATCCTCCTCATTCTCACAACCTTTATTTTCTACTTGCTCCTCTTTCGTTCATCATTCATCATAACCATTTAATAGTAAACTTCGATCTTACATTGGGTGAATATGTATTTATAAAAAAAAGATGACAAATAAAATTTTCCTATTTATATTTTCAAATATTGTAAGATGCTTATTCTCAGATTTTTAAAATTTTTGCAGCGTTGGAAAGACTTGGTGTATCACGTGTTTTCGAGTTTTTCTGCTCATGAACACTTCTTTCGTTAAAACTTTTGCTGTTCTGGATGTATTATACGTCTTTATAAAAACTTAAATTACCTGCTGTTGACGTATATATACATTTTCAAGACACGAAAATGCCAGTTCGCAACATTTGTGTTATAAACTAACTAGCGCTTAATGCTATTCTCAAATCAGTTTAGACATGTAAAATTGTACAATGCAACCTGCTTTGCGATGTATTTTCATTATATTACACACTGCTGTTTAGCTTAGTCTGTACTGCAAGGTGTTAAGTAATTGAACGACAATATATCATAATCTCCTACTGCAGTCTCAGATCAAGACTAAAATGGCGTCACCCATGCGAAATCGCTGCCAGTCATTTATTTCCAGTAAATGGTAATTTCGTATTTTCTCCAAAATGGACCAGCACATCCAGACAACAATGCTATAGGAATGCAGCAGTGAAAATGTTAATGAGTAATGAATAATGAGTCTTGTAACTTGGAAGCCTCAATTTAAAACTCTATCAATTAGCGCCTATTTAATACTATACCAAAAGGTATTATTTAATACTCTTCCAATGAGAGTCAATTTAATACTCTACCAAAAGAAACCATTGTTATATATCAAAATATATTCTGATATGGGGGAAAAGAAATTCCATAAAAAGCTCTTTTCTAAAAACGTTTTACAAAAAATTCTTCAGCCTAGTTTATAACTTGGTGGCGGGGACTTTGAAAAACACATATCAGTCTTAGTCTGCTTCTGTGTTCCGTCAGGACATTGTCAATTATGATTTTTCACAATTCCCTGTCATTTGTAGCTTTTAGTAAATTTTGTCTTTTTGTTATCCCTCCTAATCCCTGTTCTGCCATTTTCCTTATCAGGAAGAAAAAATATTTCTTGATTTTTTTTTTTTGTTAATAGAAAAGTAAAAGGGAAAAAGAAAGAATAAAGAAAAAAAATAAGAAAAAAAAAAAAAAAAATAAGAAAAAAAAGAAAAAAATGAAAAGAAAAGAAAAACAAAAAAGAAGAGAAAAAGAAACAAAAAAGAAAAACAGGAGAAACGAAAAGAAAAAACAAAAAGGAGAAAGAAAAAGAAAGAAATGAAAAGAAAAAGAAAGAAATGAAAAAAGAATAAAAAGTAGAAAGAAAAACAAATACAAAAACAGAAGAAAAAAAAATTTAAAAAATGACTATTTTCTGAACAGGTTTGAATGATAATCCACGTTTTTTGAGAATGTCAGCTCAGACGTTAAGACGTGATGATCGTAAATGATGGCAACAAAAACGTATAATGTGAATACACGAGAGAATGTCTGAATATTGTAAGTTTCTGAATTGTTGCTATTTTTAGGAAAACCAATTTTATTAAAGATTAAAGGACTGCATATAAATTAGATTTGTAGCGTAAATGGAACTGGCCTTTTTCTTAATCACAAATCTAAACAGTCATTAACAGAAATGTGTATACAATTTCATGACAGGAAAAAAAAACATGTCTGCCTGATTGCAATATTTTGACAATTTTATGATTGACCTTGAATAAGCAAGGGCATTAAAATAAGAGAAAATTAATAGTCAGGGAGACTGTTGGTAGATTAAAATAAGCGTAAGAAGTAATTTATTTCACAGAAATAAATTTTAAAATATTAAAAAAAATAAAGTGTCATTTATTAAATTGGGAGGCACGGTGCTCTACAGAATAGCGGCTCGGACTAAGGAGTTTGGATTCTAGTCGAGTTCGTTACATCCAGTTACACGCAGTACCCTTGGGAAAGGTATGAATCCATCTTTCTCCTCCATGCTATGGATAAAAAGACAGGGTCATACAGCCTTGGTTTGCAACCGGTCTAAGTGAAGGACAACTCTGAATGCAAAGCATCCAACTAATATGAAAAAAAGTATTACAGTCTGCTTAAAGGTCAAAATCATATTAAAGACTACTCATCAAAAAAATACTTGGACCACTTTGCAGAAACATTATTTTAATGAAGAATATTAACACTTCTGCAGCTGTTAATGTACGTCTAAACAAAACTTATATCGTCTGCTGTTCACACACATACATACATACTTACAACAAAAGAATTCGTGGATTTACCAAATTACAGAATTCATATAAAAAAACTTCTCACTTGAAATATTTGAACTTTAGCGTTGCGACTTGCACATTCCAATATTATATAACCGTTAATAAATAACACATTCTTTAAAAAAACATTTTTCGGTCTACAACACATTTATTTCGTCTTCAAGTTTTGATGTTAAGGAAAAAATTACAGCCTGATGATGAGGACATGAAGTCCTTGAAAATACTTGCTGCTCTAAAAAATACACCAGATCCATCTGACAACAATTTTATATATAAGGATCGCATCAGTTGTTAGTAGTTTAATGCTTATATTAAGTCTGTTAGCGAAGAGATTTCGCCATTGATTGCATTAATATTGCTAATTGATTCAATGTATGATTATCTCTTTATAATACACACACACACACACACACACACACACACACATATATATATATATATATATATATATATATATATATATATATATATATATATATATAAAAAGTTCAAAAGTTTGAAGTAACTCTCAGAATTAGTATGGGATGACCTTCACAGAAGAGTGAAAAAAATTTTTAAAAAAAACTCCTAGTCATTGAAAAAAGAAAGGAATCAATTACACTTTGAGAAACTTTTGCAACAAATGGCAAACATTCAATGCTAAAGGAGGATATTTTGACGAAAGCAAAATTTAATCATAAATTGTTTTTTTCTTTTTGTCATTATGAAATTTCTAATAAAAAAAATCATGTCATGTATAATAATTTCCTTTCATTTAAAGTACAAAACAACTACTTTTGGAGCCAATTTAAAAAAATACCGGGGTGGCCTCAAACCTTTTGAACTGTGGTATATATATATATATATATATATATATATATATATATATATATATATATATATATATATTCTCAATATATATTTATACATCATCACAAAACTGACATTGACTGCTATTGACATATTATATTGAATGCGACCAACGCTCGAAAACCACAAGGGTGGAATAGGGAAAGCTCTATATAATCTCAACCGCCAAACCGACAAAAGAGGGCAGCGCGAGTCGGGCTGGCGTAATCAAGGCAGGGTTTGAAAGACCAAACATCCGACGGTCGATGCAACCATGTTTGCCAGATCTCGCTTCTTTCAATCCCCTTTGGGTCGCGAGGGAGGCGCTTATGGCCAAGTGTGTGGGCTTCTCCGTCGTGCAAATTTGTCCAACAAATTCACACGTTTGACTCGTCAGTCTCTTTGATTTCCAGCCATTTCCACCACCGCCATCCGCGGAAGAGAATGACAACAGGGAGCGAGGATAACGATCCCGGTGCTTGGAGACATATTCATACTTATATATCTTTACAAAACTGACATTGCCTGCTATTGACATCTTCATTGCTGGCTAAAATCTTAATGTCAATGAAAATAAAGAAAAAATATACCTTTTGTGTTGTTAGACTTAATCACTTATTTGAGCAGGGCTTCGAAAAATGAAAATAAGAAAAAGACGAATAAGAAACAAAAACCTCTTTAGTATTTAATAGGGAAAATTAGGCTAAATGCTAACTGATCAAAAGTTTAAGATCATATTTCAACTAATCTTTAATTAGTAAACGCTTAACGAAATTTAGTCATTTGTGTTCAGGCATTAACGCAGTCAACATCTTTAACTAGCATCGCCTGCGTTACATTTGGTAATGATATGACAAAGGCTAAAAGTTAATAGTTTAAACGTGGTAGAATTGTCGAGCTGCAAAAGCAAGGTCTCTCTCAACGTGTCAGCGCTTGCGAGATTGAATGTAGTAAAACTGCTGTTGTAAATTTTTTTAAAAGGTCCTGGGGGATACGGAACGATAATTTCAAGTGGTCGATAGAAGAAAATTTCGCCGGCGTTGAGTAGGAGGATTCGACTGGTTCTCCGGCAATACACCATCTGATCATGGAACCAGATTAAGTCCACGCCTCCTTCCACGCCACAAAAACAGCTTGGTTAAACTTTTCTGAGAGGCGCCAAACATGGGACATAAAAAAATAGAAGTTTTTGTTTTGTGATGAGAAAACAACTCAACCTGGATGGTCCAGTTGGCTTCCAACGTTATTGACACGATAAGGATATCCCACCGAAGAATTTTCTACACGACACTGGAGGAGGTCCCATCATGATCTAGGGAGTGGGGTTCAGGTTATACAGGGGTGTCAAACTGTGGCTGTTTATATTAGCATGTTGCAGAGAGCATCCTTATTGACCGAAAGCCTTTGTCAGTGTGGAAATGACTGGGTCGTTTACCAGGACAAAGCTGCAATCCATAATGCCCACAAAACAAAGAACTTTCTCATTGAAAATAACGTTTTTTTTTTTTTTAATTACCCAGTAGGTTCGTCCGACCTGGACCACACTGAAAATGTTTGGGCGTGGATGGCAAGGGAATTCTATAGAAATGTACGTCAATTCCAAACAGTGCATGATTTTCGTAAAGCCATCTTTACCGCTTGGAATAGCTTTCCACCCAGCCTTCTGCAGATGCTACGCTTATTTCGGCCAAAGCAAATTTTTGAAATTATTCACAATGACGGCCGTACAACTCACAACTGAGGCGTCTTGTTGGGCATTCCTACACTGTTTAGGACTTCTCTAAGGTATGGTCTTAAATTTTTGACCAGCTAGTATTTAACCTAAATTTCCAATATTCAAGTTTTCACTATTAAATGCTAAAAGTTTTTAAATTTTTATTTTTCCTTTTTTTCTACTCAAATATGTGGTTGAATCTAACAACACAAAAGGTATATTTTTTATTTATTTTTATTGGCCTTAAAGTTTTAGCCAGCAGTGTGTGTATATATGTGTGTGTTGTCAATACATACTTATACGTCTTGACAAAACTTATATCGCCTGCTGTTTTCAAGATACCATAAATATGGTCCCTTGGCGTTTGTGTTAATTAACTAGCACTTAGTATTATTTCCAAAACAGCCCAAACATATAACAACATACAATTGCATGTTGCTTAGTTTAATGTGTACTCCAGAATATACATGTTAGTAGGATATAGAATTCGAACAAAACAGGTGAAATGAAAGTGGGGAACATTTTTATTGACAACGCCTTTCACCTTCATTAAGTAGGCGTCTTCAGGTAGGAATGATTTCAGATCAGAGTTTCCTTTCATTCTGACCTAGAAACAACCTATCAATCAAATGAAGGCGAAATGAATCATCAATAAAAAAAATAGTTTCCTATTTTGATATCTCCAGTAGCAAATATCCAATTGGAAAACCAAAATGGCGGCATTCACAAAAATTCAGTGATTTTATAGTTATCTATTTTCAATAAATGGTAATTTATTGATCCATTACTAAAGATTTTGGAAAAATGGCACATTCTATCGCTCCAAGAATTACCCGACTCCACCTGCCATACTTTAACAGGAATCAGATTAGATAAAAATAAATAGAGTATTGCTACCGTATCCTCACTTTCCAGCCTTGAGTTCAAAATCTTTTACGCGGGGGGAAAACCTATTCTTCACTCTTGTCTCTTTCTCGTACATATCACATATGCATCACCTACTCTATTGTAATGTCCATGGCAAATGTGCTCCCTTCTTTACAACTACGGTACGCCTTGTTACTCCCACAGAGTTGAATCACACTCATTTCCCATGTATTTCAAATGTGAGGAGAAAGTTACACTCAAACAGCTCCCCCACCACAGAATTGTTACTTTATGAAATCGACTCCTGTGTGGATGCTTCCCTGAACATTACGTTTTTAACCTCTTCAAATCAATGGTTAGGTGTTATCTATTATCCTCCTTATTCCCACTTCCTATCAACTCCGTTTCCGTTCACATAGCACACCTCATTCATTGTTGCCATTTTAACAGTAACAGTGAAAGGCTGAATTTCAGTTAAAAAAAAAAAATTTGGCAGTTTGGTCATTCAACCAAATTTTATGAAGTTGGTTAGGCAGAGATCTTTTCAGTGTTTCATATTTTGATTCATATTTAATCAAACGATTTTCCTTTTTTAAATTTGATGTTAGATCAAAATTTAGAATTTTTTTCTTTCATTTTTTATGCAAAGCAACGAAAGTTAATAACTTCAGGCAATGCACACTAAAGAGAAAAACTTTAGTTTATCTTTTTTTAATTGGTATCACCCCATGCAAGGTAGTAAGCCCACTAAGGCAACAAGGGCTTACAGGGTATAGAAGAGTAATCAGGAGGACAGTAGATAACAATTGACATTGCATTTAAATTTTTGCAGATTGAAGTTAGCTGAAAAGCATAGAGCCGGAAGGGAATTCCACAAGTGAGAAGTGCAAGAGAATAAATAGAATATTGCTGCCACATATGGTCTGGTGCTCCTGTTATTATTTACCTTAAACTCCTTGATAAAATGCAAAGAATCAGCAATAGTATTGGTCCTGATCTGGCAGCTCAGCTTCAATCGCTTTCTCACTGCTGTAAAGTGCTTTTTCTGTCTTTTCTATTGGTACTTTTATGGTAATTGTTCTGATAAACTTTCCTCTCTGATAACTAGACATTTTGAATTGAAGTGCAGCACTAGACTGGTGTCAAGAGCCCATCAATTTACTAGATGAAGCTGTAACTTCTATGCTAACAGTTTCTTTTCGCACACTTCTCACTTGGGGAAATCCCTTCCAGAGACAACTTTAATCTTCAAAAAAATGCAATGTCAATTGCAATCTACTGTCTTCCTGGCTAGTCTTTCCAATCATTATTAATGTTTCTGTTCCTAATTTATGTAAACCATGTAACTCCTTGTGTCTTAGTGGCTTTACTGCCTTGCATGGTGTGATACCAATTAAAAATAAAAATGAAATAAAATTTTTAATTTAACTTATGTGTGCAAATTTATTGAAAAAAAAAGCAAGGAAATCTATATATTTTCAAATAATCAAATATCATATGATGTATTCAAAGTTTGAATACTCCCATGAATGTCTTACTGATATTCTTGATAAACATCCACCTAATTTCCAGATAAAATTTTACTTGAATCCATTGTGTGAATCTTTATTCAACTTTAATCTCCTCATCTTTGTTGTTATCACATTTCAGCTGATATGCCCTCATCAAGTGTATGTCGATCAGGGTAACCTGCAGGAAATTCCAAATTCAACCCTTTATTTAATCTACAGAGGTATCTCTACTAGTTCTTATTTAGAACTGCTCAGTTATTGCTCACCCTGTTTCCACCGAGTCCAAGTACACAATGCCTAGCCCAGGAATTGAACTCACAATTATTATATCAACAAATTCATGTACCAATGCTTTAATCCACTAGTCTATTGTTTGGAAGGCACATTGTTGTAATCACAATGCTTTAGCAAAAGTTGAGGACAATAATCCACATGCAGATAATAATAATTTCTCATCCTTGAATTTCAGACAAATATTGTGTTCATCTGTTCCATATTTGTCATTTATATTTTGAGGAAATCACGTTTAAAATATGTCCTTCTATTTTAAAACATCTGTATGAAGTGAACAGGCTAATGTTAATCGTAAAAAAAAGCTATGATAGAAATTATACGTTTTTCATAAGCAACTTAAAATTTTGACTAGTATGTGGGTTGCTTAATTTTAGGGTAAGAATTAGTACTCAGGTTTATGTCCGATTCGAATAGAAAGGAAAGATGTTTCAATGTAAATAATAGAATTCTTCAATACAGCCTAAAGCAGCATTTCTCAACTGGTGCATCCAAGTACACAAATGCGCCCTGAAAAGTAGCCTGGTGCATCCCAAGTGAACAGAAGAGTAATTTATGAATTATTTTTATATTTAAAAAATCTAGATTTTTAAAAAGCTAGAGACACCAAGCACATGGCTTCCATGTTTAAGTCAAGTTTTTGTCATTTGATATTTTCGACCAAATGCTAAATTCCTTAATCTTTAAAGAGTGGATAATCCTTTCCCCTTTGTTTTCTAGAAGGGATTTAAATCAGTCATTATTGCTAATCATGGCTTACAAATCAAGCATAAAAGGTGTCCATTGATCAATTTGGGATTTTTATTAAAGACTATTCTTCAATAGTAAAGCATTGAAAATTTTATTGCAATTTTCCACATACTTATTTAAAAAAAAAAAAAAAAAATGAACAGTGACCTTCACCTTGTACAAGGCTTGGAGGTCACTAGAAGTAAAGGGTTACAGATTGATAAGCACATTTTATATGGGGAAGTTAACAGTTAAACCTAGACTTGAACAGGTTAGGATTGTAGTGATCTGTGAAGTATCCTCTTAGAATCGACAGAGCAGTGGTTCTCACCATTGTGAATTAGGATTTTCTGCACTTACCATTATCATTCAACACACTCAAGCCCACACAATAAATATCAGCTCTCAAAATCTCAATATTTATGGTCAAAACCTCACTGTTTGCGTTATTTGTGATAATTCACCAAATTTTACTATTGGAAATTACTGAAATGGTTTCTTATAAGTTAATGTTGGACAATGACACAATTACACCCTAAATAACAAATAATTACAAATAAAAAATTGTATATTTATAAATAATTTTAATGTCTTAATTATAAAATAGAAATATATAATTGGTAAACAAGTGTCAGTTTGATTTATTGATTCGTTTTTGATGGCTTATCAACCCTTTGCATGTTATTTAAAGCCAGAAAATATTTTTAGATTTATTTTTTTTTTTTGAGATAATGGTTTAATGAAAGAAGTCTTACTAATTAACCCATAGCTGGAGGGAGAAGAGAGTGGATTCAAACCTTTTCCCAAAGGGTATTTGTGCATAAATAAATATAATGAACCCAATGGGATTTGGAACTTGCTTCTCCAATTAACAATTCCAAGCCATTATCCATTAAACCATTTGTACATCTAAGCTTACAGCATCTGGTATTCCCAAGCAGTCACCCATCAAGATACTGACCAGAGTTGAAGTTGCTTAACTTCAGTGACTGTAGAGTAAAGCCAACTAATGCTTGCTTAAAACTTCATGGCTTCCAAAAGACAGAATGAATGTTGCAATAAATTTGAACATTTTCAAAAGTTGAGGATTTAGGCCATACAATTTAAGGACAAAGTTAAAATACATTGTGTGCACAACAGAAAACATTCCTTGGAAGATTTCAAGAGAAAATTTTCAAGAACAATGACAAAATAAAAAATAACTCCTAGGTTATACATTTCCTCATTAAAAGGACTTCATTAAACCAATAATAGTTTTATTAATGCATTCTTTTCTTAATGATTGCTCTTACAATGTATTTCATCTATTTTTGAGAGATATCTGTTTAATTGCATTGAAATCAAATCTTTAGATTTTTCAACAATTTAGTCAGGACTACAGGAATTTGACAATTGAAATTTTAAGGGTTGATAGGGTGATAAATCTCATATTTCTTGCTACTAAAAACTATGTATAAAGATATTATACCATTGCCACTTAACTGTTATTTAATAAATTTTTTCTCATGACATGTGTGAATTGACAATTAAGAATAAAGGAATCACTGAAATCTAAATTTTATTATGATTATCAAGAAAAAAAAAAAAAAAAAAAAGATTTCCTAAGCTTTGCACAGTACAGCACAAGATTGTAAGTGTGTTACACTCTGTGGGGATTGAACTTACTACACTAATAATATGAGATTTGCTTACTAAGCACCTATCCGTAAAATATATAATACTGCGAGTTAATATCCTATATGTCATATTAAGACAAAGTTCATAGAAATAGCAAAATGGTCTGGTGACATCTTTATTCAGGTTAAGCATATATGGCAACCTGAAATAGTGAGTTCTGCCACATCTTGCTTATATATATATATATATATATATACAAGAGATTATAATAAAAATGTTGAAATCACTATACAAAAGCTTTCATATTCAGTACTTTGATTGTACTACTTCAGGTGATGGTAAGTAACTGTAGTATTGAAACATGAAAGCTTTTGTGTAGTGATTCCAAGATTATTATAATCTCTTATAATAAAAATAATAATATACTGCTCTACTTTTACTCCATCTGTTCTTTCTCTCATTTGTATGTGTGTAGATATATATATATATAAAAAGGGTTAATATAAATAAAATTTGTGACTTGCCTGAGTGTCAGCACCTTGACTCCAGAATTTCATAGATGAACATTTTTATAATCAATCTGTCCACTCATCAGGTTTCAGCAGTTTACTGCCATTTTTTTAATTTTCGTTACCTTTATACTCAGTTTGAAGTAATTAATCCATGTGCTAATTATTGGTGTTAGATATATTCTATATATTTGGTCAGCAATTGTTCTCTTAAAAATGTATTGTTAAAAACAATAGACATTTGTGTCTATTCTATTTAATTAGGTATCCCAGCAATCAGCTTACAGCCGATGAAATTCTTAACTAAACACTAAAAAAGGCATATATTGAACTTGCCGTGTTATTTCATTCAATATCTCCATAAAAACATAATGCATACCAAATAAAATCTTATTTCATGAACTTTGTTTCTATCTTATTTATTTTTATATGTACTACAGTGTGCGAGGAACATTACAGTTTGAAAATAGAGACATTTTGGTGATTTCGCAAAATTTTGGCCATTTTTTTCACTGACGGCAGTTTAGACTTCCTCAAATTTTGTAACATGTGCACTCCGCAGGGTTTATTACAATTTTTGTAACACGTTAGTTTGAAAGTTAACATTCTAAGGTTCATTTTCATATATTTTATATTTTTTAATTTTAATAAAAAGTTTGTAAACAATTCAAATGAAAAGTTTGATCATAAAATTCAAATGCTTCTTTTAAAAATAAAAACACATAAAATATATCATTAAAACGCTAATCTAATAATCTATGAAACTAAATCAAAATCAAATATGAAACGATAACTCCATTTTGCACATGTGTGATTATGTGTAACCATGTGCAACTCGCTCGACCATCATTTCAACTCCATGCGACAGTCAATACACAGCGTCAACATGGACACCCAAGAATCGACCAGCATGTTTTTATGGATGAAATTTTCAAGGAAATTGGTAAGAATTTGTTTTAAATATTAATTTTCTATATGTAAGATGTAAATAGGATTTAAAAAACGTTTTTGTCATAAAAAATATGAAACAAAAATCGATTTGTTTACTTTACGCTCAGATTTAAATCACAAAAAAAAAAACGTAGGACTTATTGATGTTCATATTCAAAGAATGAGATAAAAAAAAACATTCTACAAAAAAAATTCTAGAATGTCTTTTATGTTTTTGCAGTATTCTCACAATAATTATCAGCATTTCAGTTACCAAGTAACATTTTGTTTAAAGTTACCCCTTCAAACAATTTTCTTACTTTTTAAAATATCATCTAATGAATGGATTTTAGTTATGATTTATTGCTATCTAGATACAAATTCATGATTTTTTATTCATTTTCTTAATTTATTATTATTTCTTAGTAATATTTATTTTATACAGATTATGATTGTTTATTTTACTTTAAAATATTTTTTTTAATGTGACAGTTTTAAGGACCACTGTGGAAATAGGTTTGTTGAGAAAATATTTTAGTGCTTCCTTATTTGTTACTCAGGTGTATGGATGACTAAATTTATATTTATCCCTGACTAGCAGCATGGCCCGGTGTTGCCCATGCTTGATTCAAAAATTGTACGACTCATACAGCAATCACTATCACTTGACTTAAAATATTTTTGCCCTTCCTTGCCTTAAAAGAAGTGCCCTTTGCCATGCTGATGTTGCTACATGCCTTCTTGCCTATCTCACACTGCAAATTTTCTCTAAGCTCTATACTAAACATTAAATCTGTTACAAAAAAAGAACTAAACAAAATGAACACAAAACGATCAGCTTTAAAAAAGAACTCGTAACTGGAAAAACCGAATGAAAAAAGAATGTTAACAAATACTTTTTCACACCCAACCCAGTTCTGCGGAATCAGAATCAACGTTGAGTTTAAGCAAGTAAATGAGCCAATTGGAGTAAAGTGCCATGCAGATTTAAATTTTTCCCACTTGTGACGAATGCAGCTATCGATTTTTTTGCATGCTAGCATGCTAGTTAATACCTGCCTTTTATAGATAGAGATTGTATTTAGTGCAATTTTTTTATAAACTGCAAATAAACTCAAATTCAGTAAGAAAACGTGAACAATAATTTGTAGATGACTAATAAGTAGTACTTCGACAAAATGGGATAGAATTATAAATTCATTTTTTTGCTTTTTGAAGATGATGATGTACAAAATCAGTTACAACGTTATTTTATGACAAAAGGACATGGAAGGAAGATGCCTTTGCCTAAAGTGGAATGCTCCAAGAAGTTTCTGCTTCAAATATATTCATTGAAAGAGAAGTATCAGGAAACCTGGGATTCTGCTATTACTTGGCTACATAAATTGTTCCCAATCTTTCCTCAGATGGGTACACCTTATTGAGAAAGTTGTAGCAGAAGTTCAGCGTTGTCCAAAAGCAGATCGTCTTGCATTGTACTATGAGGTAACAAATTTGGGATTCATAGGTGAAAGATGTGAGAGTGTTGGATTGACTCTCCTCAGTGTTTTGTCAAATCCAACACTGGGTCGTAAGCTTTTATGTGCGGAAGTAACAAATGGGCTCATACTTAAACTGGATACACCAGCAAAGTTATACTAGAAGAACTTGGGTAGTGCCTGAATTAGATTATTTGGAAGCATTGTATGAAGAGTATGTCAAGACTTACTTTTGACTACTCAGTGAAGAGGTATCCCAACACCCAGCCCACCATTACTGAAAATTTCCAAAATAAACTTTGATTAATTTTGTCTGTGTTGTTTATTTTTATGTGCATGTGAGAGAAACATTACAGATTAAAAATTGAGACAATTTGGTGATTTCATACTGATTACGTAGTGATCGGAACTAACATGTGTCAGAATTTCAACCTTTTGATCAAATTGTGACAGATAAAATATTTTTATTTTAATGATTTCACTTACAAATTTAGTGGCTGAATACCACTTCATGATATGGTGAGTTTTCTGTTGTTTTCTTATGTTCATTAGTGGGTATTGCTTGGCGTGTGTTAAGCTTCTCTCTCTCTACAGTCCAGAAATTGTACGTGTTGAGTCAGGACTGTACTTGTTCAGCATCTGCTCCATATAAATTCTAATCTGTTGGTTTTAGGTCATTTTAACCATGATAAATGGAAAGAGCGCCCCCAGAAATGGGTAGATATGAAATTTGGTGTTTCTAGTGTAAGAAGTATTCATTTTATAACACAATTCAAGCAAGTCTAAAATCAGCCTTTCAAATACCTTATGACAAAATGTTAAAAAGCAATTTTTTTCAAATTTGAAGTGGAATAATCTAGAATATATCCATTCTATCACTCCCCCAAAAATTAGGCATGTTACTGGTATAATCATAATGTGATATTTGAAATTTGGTATGAATGTGGGTCTTATTTCCAGTTTTATGAAATGTCAAACCTCAGGTTATGAGTTGTTTACACATCGTTCCAGAGAGTTTGATTTATAAAATTTGCATATTCAGACAATTTATTTAAGAAATATGCAGTGATACTATCTGTAATTTTAGTATTAATTTCTTTGTTACGTACCTATGAAGCTAGTATAATGTTAACTGTTGTTCTTAATTCCTTTTTAAAATATAGGAGTCCAAATATGGTATTTTGTCCTAATTCATAATAGACAAAAAAATGGCTGTTGAGCACATGTGTAAAAATAAAAATAAATCTGCCAAAATTAAACAGTTTGAGATATTTTGATGAAATAAAAACTGCTAAGTTTATTTAATCATGTAGATTAAGAAGATGCAGTCAAATAACACCTAGTACCTGTTGGAAATTTTTGTCTGTGATACCTAATTTAATGATCTTTTTTCTCATGTATGAATAGCCTTTTGCAAATATTGCTTGTTGTGTGTGAATAAATTTCCCAAAATTAATGTATTGTTGTTCAAGCTTTTGACTCACATCAGGTGTATTTGAGAAAATGTAATTATGTTCCAAGTAGAGTGTATCATCATTTATTGAAAACAAAGCATATCATGTGACACCAACATATAATAATGCATTTGGAATAGTAAATAATATGTTTTGAATTTGAATACTTTTTTTTTTCTACACACAACCACCACATTTGTGAAATGATATAGTTAATAATCTTTTTTTAATGTATGTTTATATATATTTAATATTTTCTGTTTATACGTTATTTTTATAGATATAATTTATTTAAGTAAATGCTCTGTTTTGATCTGATGTGCTGTTAACTGTTTGTGGCTGAATGGTTAACAGTACATCAGATCAAATGATGCGTCCCATTAAGGGTTACCAGTTCAATTCCTGTCAGAGAAGCAAATATTTTCTACAAAATTTCTCAAACATTCAGGCAAGTAAATGTAATTAATACTGTTTAATTAAAAAACAGAGTATTTACTTAAATAAATTATATCTATAAAATAATGTATAAATTGAAAATATATTAAAATAATTCTCAGAATTAATCCATTTCATTATATAACTCCCATAGAGATTGTGTTTGGCCAAAAGACGGTCAACAAGAGTAATTCTGGAAGATAATGGTTGCAGGGCAAAAAGTCTTCATAATTAAAGTCCTTAATAGATAGAGCATTAATAATAAATAAATAAATTAAATCAGTTCACTTATATGTGACAGTCATATCTCATGATAAGTAAACTCATTTGAGAGAGAGAGAGAAAATAGCAGTGAGAAGGTTCATTGATGATCCTCAGCTAGATGTAATTAAGGTGTCTGTGGATCTAATTCTGGTAACACTCATACAACAGTACCCTGCCACATAATTTCCAGAAAGTCAGGTTATTGAGTGAAGAGTGAAAAAATATAAAAGACAATATTAATGGCATACTAATGTCTAACACTTGTAACACGGTAATAAAAATGACAGTTATCAGAAAAAGCATGTTATGTATTTATGAAGGACACTCTTAGATTTTAGAATAAAGTTTTATACCAAATGCTTCAACCTGAATGAGTTCTATTGATAGTTATGAGATTCAAAGCAACACTGTTGGGTCTTATTAACATTTTATTAGTTTTTCATTTTATTTTCCTTGCTGTTTCTATGGCAATGTTTAGCTTATTTTTCATATTCTTCAAAGGATTAAAAAACAGAATGGGTCATAAAAATGATCTGCGCCATTTGCTGAAAAGCAACAGCAATAAGATGAAAAACATTAGTCAAAAATTAATGACAGTAATTTATGGAGGAAATTCAATAAATATGGACTCTGCATTACTTATGTTGTGCTTCTACTCTTACAAGTGGTGGTGTATCTTAAACTGCAGACACAGAATTTTTCTTAATATGTAATAAACAGGGAGAGAGTATCATAATAAAAGAGTGGGGAGGTCAGAAAATCACTTTAAAAAGTGCGAAATTAATGAACAAGACGATTTTAATCAGCTTGGAGGGATTAGAAAATTTTAAAAAAAATTTTACATACATACATAAACACACATATATATATGAATAAAAAAACAAAGAAAAACTATTCTTAGCTGACACGTTTCATCCTTTAGGGGCTTTATCAAGACAAATGTAGAATTTAATTTGTAACACGTGTTTATGTACAAGAGCAAGGATGTCATTGGTCTATCAATTGAATATTCATCAGGTGATTGAAACGTCAGTTGAAATATGTGGAGGATACAAAAAGTACCATAATTCAAAGTCTGGTAAAGCAAAAGTAAGTGAAAGAAATATTCAAGAAATGTTTTCTTTAATAAATGAATATTATTTTCATAAAAAAAAAAAAAATTATTGAATATTACTTACTTCTGTCTAACCAGACTTTGAATGATGATACTGTATCCTCCACACGTTTTGACTGAGCTTTCAACCACCTGATGAATATTCATGAACATCCTCAAATTTAAAACCCTTGATAAACCAATGACATCCTTGCTTTTATATATATACATCTGCAACAAAATAAATCCTACATTTGCCTTGATAAAGTCTCTCGGAGGACGAAATGCATTGGCTAAGAATAGTCTTTCCATTTGTCTTTTTATTCATTTTGTTGCTTTACAGATACATTATTTGAAAATAATGTACATTTACATATACATATATATAAGTAAATGCCCATATAAGAATAATTATGCTGCAATTAGAACTTCCTTTCTAGGAGTAATCATTCCATTGTTGTCTTGGTTCTTGATTTTAATCATACTTCATTTCTTAAAGACTGAAACATAAAAATTTCTGTCAAGGGAATGGATCCATGTATACATATATCTTTTCTTTCTTCCTATCCTTCAAGATTCTGAAGTGGTTGTTGGAGGAGGGGACAGGAGAGGACGGCTCTTGTTAAGAAGTTCTTCAAGTCTTTCCAGTTTCTGCTCAATGTGAACACCTATCCATTCATTGACAGTACTCTCAAAGAAAACAGCAGAGAGACTTTGTTGCATTTTAAATTGAAGCTGCTGAAAACTGTTGGAAAGCCTGGAAAATAGAAATGGAAGAAGAAAAATCATTTGTGAGCTGTAAGAGAAGACAATTTCCTTACACTATAATACATTTATACACATAAATGCCAGAGAGAGAGAGAGAGAAAAAGATTGTTGGCTAATTAGCTAATGGGTTTTTCTTTCAAAAAATGTTTCATTAAATATCACAAACCAGAATTTCTTGATGATAGTAATCTTTCTCTTTTTGGACAGCTCTCAAAATGAAGACATTCTCTGATTTCAGGAGTTTTCACTAGCCAAAGATGTATAAAGAGATTCATTTTCATATGATAATTCAATCAACCATATATATGTATATAAATAAAAAGAAAGAACAGTAAGATATATAATCCGGTGTTCTTATAGATATTTTTATTTTTACAAAATAGTGCTCAATGTAAATTTACAGAGCTTTAATATTATAAATTAATTGATTTAAAATATGTTTTTTTTCGCTACACAGTTCTTCGCTTGAGGATGAAATGGAACTAATGTCTTTAATTTAATCACAAAATTAAATTCGGGGCTTTTAGCTTCCATTTTTTGAAACATGGTTAGAACTGTGTAGCGAAAAAAACCATATTTTAAATCAATTAATTTATAATATATATATATATATATATATATATATATATATATATATATATAATATATATATAAAAAGGTCAAAAATTCACTAAAAAAGAACATACCCTCATGAAAAAGACCCCAAACTTGATAAAAAAAAACAGTTTTATCTTCAAAATGCTTATTGTGTCCTATTATTCTATTAAATTTTTTACTCCTTTGTAGCATATTCGAAATTTCTGTTAAAAATCTTGTTTTTCTTGCATCAGTGGAGGGCCAAAGATTAGTATGGGAAATTTAACATCTTTTTTGTAGTAAAAAGCACATTGTTTGAAAATTCTTGCAAAAATCCAATGATTGCCTATTTTAACAAAATTTTCAAGACTTATTCACAAATGAATTAAATTACTTTTTAAATATATTTTTTTTTCTTGGTAAAAATATTTTTTTTTCATTTGTTACCCCCACTTAATTTTAAGAAATTTTGAGAAATTAAAATTACAAGATCTTTTATGTTTATATTAATTAAAATCAGGACTCTTGAAGAATTTAAATCATCAATTTGCTTTTGTCAAACAGAAACACAATTTCTTGAAAAAATGTTCTCAACTGTAAAATAAAAAATGCAATAAAACTATGGCATTATTTAATAAGATAAACATTTAATTGCTTTTATAAATAAAATTTCTTAAGGACACTATTGTCTGAAGAAGAAATTTTTTTTGATGAATGAATTTTTACAAGAATTGTTTTCATTTTTTTAAAATTTAAATTAGAAAAATGTATTAATTTTTAAATCTTAAAATTCAGTATAAATTTCAGCACTTTTGATGATATTATTAAGTGAAAATTATATTTACTAACCATAAATGAAAAACTTAATACAAATCATCAAACACCAATATTTTAAAAATAATTTTGAATTTTTTTTTTTTATTAGTGCTGTTTTTGTAAGTATGGGTGACCATACATAATATTATCAGAAAATAAGAGTGATGAGTACAGTGAATTTAAAGCCAAAAATTCTAAAATTCAATAAAACATTAGATTATGGAGAATATTTTCTTTCATCTATAAGATTATTGAGTACTTAAAAATTAAATAAATAAAGAGCTCATTTTATTTTCTTTAATTATATTTTACAGATAAAGTCTCCGTAGAACAATATTAAACCTGTCATCACTTTGTCAAACATGTCAACATAGCAACTGTTAGTTAAAAACACAGCTACTGTTGGGTTAAAAAATGCATTTCTGCAATATTTTAAACTTAAAGTAAATAATATTTATTTAAAATCAGATTAATTATACTTTAAATCAGCTAATATTCCTCAAATAAAGTTTCAGAAAGGCCTATTTTATTTTTGGTAGATTTTTTTAATAAAAGAGAATTACATTGCAATGAAAGACAACTAAAAAAGAGTGCTAATCAGCTATTTTAGCAAAAAGAAACTTTCCTATCAAATTAGTTTTAAATTAGTCTTTAAAATACAGAAAAGTATTTTGCTTATAAGAAATATTAAATTTAATCTATTAGCTTGAAATTAAAATGAAAAGATTTAAGAAAGATTTTTTTCATTTTTAAAAATTCATTTTAAACCTAAGGTATTTTTTGCTTTTGTGGAGGTAAAACACACACACACACACACATATATATCTGATATATCATGCAAGTCATAGTGACAAATGAGGGCAAGTGGGAACAGAAAAGTTATTAGGTAAATCAAATAAACCTCCATAACCCAAAAAATTCTGAACCAATATTTGTCAAATTAAATCTTGTCCATTTCCGCCCTTAGTAAAATATGTAATTAAATTTTTTGACAATTTTAATGGTTAGTTTTTGAGATATTTGGAATTTACAAAAATGGACTGACTGATGTTATTATGCAGATTAAACTAACACCTCTGAAAATTAAATAACTATTATTTCTTTTTGTCCATAAAATACGTTAAAACATGGTTAAAGGCAACAATTGCTGAAAAACACAAAATAAAGTTATTGTTTGAAGGAATGTTCATATTGAAGATATCAAAGAAGATTTGCAGAGATCATCAAATAATAAAGAAGGCTGTTGAAAATATAAGTTGAGCACTCGAAATAAAGGAAAAGGCTTTAAGAACTTGTTTCCTTGAGATGAACATAAACTAAAGTAAGTTATAGCGAAACAACTACTTTTGAGCAGTGCTCAGATCTTTGAAAAGGCTGGAATTAAAGATATGAAGAAGGACAAAATTGACACTTAAATTGATTGCTTAAATTTTAACAATTTTTTTTCAAACCAAATTTGAATTATTGAAGTTTATATGACTTGTTTAATAACTTCAGACAGGGTGTATATTTGGAAACAGAATTTCAAGCAGACATACTTTTGCTTTTTAAATAGACAAATATCTGAATTAATGTCTTTATAAACTGGTAAAAGAAAGTAAAAGAACACAAGATTAAAGAGTTGGAAACAAAAAATATAGAAAATACATAGGTTATGACTATTACATATTCTGATTATGTTATATTTGAAACAATATAAAGATCCCCATCTCTTTCCCCAAAAATTATCTTACAAGTTTTATATGCAAAATTGAGGCTAATGTTTACTCTGATGCTGTAGCCCAGGCATGTCAAATTGAGGGTCCCCTGAGGGCCACAATTCACGTGTTGTCATGAGGGCCACATATGACAATCAATTGTACATATTACAATTAATCGGAGTTATTTAATAAAATTGTAGAATATTTTTGTTACTTAAATTTAGAAACACACAATGTGCATACAAATGTTTTAGCAGGATTTATGTATACAAAGTAATGAAGTAGTTTGATAAGAAATAAAATTTTAAATAGCAACATAAATACTTGCAGTTTGCAACAACAAATACATTGTACAAAAATTTCAACAGTTCAAAACTGAACATTTATTTGCTACTATTCAGTCAGTTTTAGTTTTGTCCTGAGGCTTGACACCTCTTTTTGCTAATAATGCCTTTAAAACTTTTTTTGCTGACATTTCACCTTTAAATGCAAAAAATTCCGTAATTTTAAGAGAAAGTTTTGCTTACAACTGTTAATGTGCTGCCATATTGTTTTAGCGGTGTGAGTTCTGGTTGTATGGCTAATAGAGAGAATTTGTTCCAGTGCTATTTTCTCAGCCACCAAGAATATTGAATAATTTGCTACAATTTTTAAAATAATAGGTTAGTACCTGTTATGTCTTCATTGCCTTGAATGAAGATAACACAATCAAGGAGTAGTATATCATTTAGAGTCAATACAGTCTTACTGAAATCAGTAGTAAGCAGATAAGCTAGATTTCCAACTCTCTACTTGTTTACTCCTTCTACTGACAATTCTCAGCATCCGTATTTATGTATTTGGATGAGTCAAAATCCTCTTCTGGAGAGGTGTGATCATCTCCACAACAGTACTGTACCAACTTAAAGTTTGTCAAGAATATTAAAATCATTTTAAATAAATTTATGCAGTAAATGGTATTTTTATTTAGTATTCTAATAGAATAAATCAAAATGTAAAAAATATGATTTACTTTCTTAAATACTATAATTTCTAAATTATAAAAACTGCAAATTTGGCTCTTAAAGGACCAAATTAGTATACTCTGTGCAGGCTGCAAGTGTACTTGTAAAGGGGATGCACATTTGACATGTCTGCTGTAGACTATCATTTATAGTAATAAGAAATAATGGTGGATAAAAAAAAATCCTTTCAAAAAATGACTTGTTTACATTTTAGTTATGAAACTGAATTTCAGCTGTCTCCTGACTTCAAGTATGTGTCCTTTTTTCCCCCCATTTTCCTAAAAATTTGATTGTTGCTTATATGCTCCATCCATGGTATTCTCAGCATCCTTCTGTAGAACAAGTTGCCTCAAATCTCTTCTTCATCTGTGAGGAGATTGTCCAGTATTCACAGTCATATAGAAGGACCGATATTACATAAGTTCACTCTTTTTGTTGTTTCTAATGAAATTTTCCTGTTTCTTAATACTTTGTTTAGCTTTGTAAGCCATCTTTTACTATGCCATTAGATTTTGGTGCTGCATTTTCCTTCTGTTAAAACACGTTCTGGATTTTGGTGTCCCAATTCATAGTTTGCATCTTGGGCTGTTCCTTTTGCCGACATTATATATGAGACATGCAAACCTACCATGACAAGGAATTATCATATATATTTCAGACTGGATGTCAAAGTGAACAGTTCATTATATAAATATATCTATATTCCATATTAGGGGATATCAAATGTATTTCTATCTTTTACGGACCATTACTCCAAAGCTTATTTCATGTATGCATCTAAAGAGGAACTCTAACACTATTATTATTATTACTGATTGTGAGTGCAGGAGATCAACAAAGTAACACTGAGGTGCAACTACACAAAGCCCAATCTACCCATCATGACACTCAGGCTGATCAGAGTATACCAGGTACATGCATCACAGCAAAATTTACCAGATTTAGTAACAGCACATATCTTGCAGGTAATTGGAAATTGTTTTTTTAATACCAAAGTTCACCCAAAATTCAAGGCTTGAGAGCTACTCAAGGTAGCAAGTTACTGTTAAAATGGTTATGATGAATGATGCGTGTGATATGAATAAAAGAGGATGTAAAAATTATAAGGATACGGAGGATAAATAAAAATTGATTCTTCAAGAGTCAACCTCTTCAAAAAACTTGTGGAAAGATTAACCGTTCAAGAGGTTAACGCGTCAAGGGTCAATCTTTATCTAATCTTATTTTGTGGGAATATGGAAATCACTGTCCTATCCGTTGGCAGGTATTAACATTGGAATGATGAAATAATACTGAGCCAAAAAAATAAAAAAATGTTTATAAAAATATTTTATGTATGGAATGACAAAACAAAATTAACTTTGTTGGCTGTCCAGAGAACAAGTTATTTCAGGAAAGCAGATCAAACTGTAGTACCTGACTGCTTCATCAAGGAGACTTTGCAGATGAGCAGGGTTGATGAATTTACGTGCCATATTGTAGTCGTTCATCCATGTGAGGCGCCTGTAAAAGAACAATAAAGCTAAATTCACATCTTTTGTGTGTGTGTGTGTACTGACACATGGGCTCTTTTAACAAGTTGAAATTCTGAAACTGACTGAAAAAAGAAAAAAGAATGGTATTAAGAAAGCAAACAATAAACAAATAGGAATTAAAAAGACTGAAGATAATGATTGACATTGCATTTAAATTTTTGAAGATCAAAATTGACTGAGAAGCAAGATGCTAAAACATAGTTCCACAAGTGAGTAGTGTGAGAGAAAAAACTGCTAACATAGAACTTATGGTTACATCTGGCCATCTCAGCAATAAAATGATGAGACCTCACTGCTAATTTAGTACTGTCCTTAAATTCATAAAGTCTAGCTACCATAGAGGCAAGTTCATCAGAACAATTAGCATAAAATATTTATAGAAAAGGCACAGAGAAACTACTTTATGGTGTAGGGGTGTATGTGTATGTGGTGGAGAGGGGTAGGGTGACTGAATCAGAGATTCTAGATCAGAACCAATAACATTGCAGATTCTTTGGATTTTATCAAGAATCTCTAAACACATAGCAGAAGCACCAGACCAGATATGGTGGCAATATTCAAGGCATGGATAAACGGTAGACATAAATGTGTAAGATAGATTCTGATGAGAAAAAATTTTCTAAAATGAAACAGTGAACCAACTTTCCTAGCAATTCATTCAATATAATCTTTCCACTTAATGTCAGTGGAAACATTAGCCTGATAAGGTGCAATGGTTAGCACCAGCCATACCGATTGAAGGCTAAAAGGCTTAGACAATTAAAAGAGTAGTTTCATTTTGGAGGCCATTCCTTGCCCTAGTTAACAATAGATTGTATGGTTACCACACCATTCTGCTTTTATCATTCATATATGACTGTGAAACATGGACCCTGTATTGCAGAGATGCAAACAGCTTGAACTACTCAACAGTCACATTGTTCAATCAATCAATCAATCAGTTGATCGATCTACTGACCGGACTGTGTCCTCAACCTGCCAATCCTGGACTGAGCCAATTTCACAAGCAATGAAGTTCAAATTTTGAAGGTTCAGCTCAAAAAGACCAGTCATCTGATTTACAGTGCAGAATGTTGTCAGTTGTTCTGCACATAACTAGAGCAGTGCAGCTGTGCCCATGGAACAGATACAAAGACAAACTCAAGTCAAAACTGAAACGGGTCAAGCACAAGCTCCACAATTTCTAACATACTGATTTGTTCAAGTGGCTCAATCTAAGCTGTAAGGCAGCAAACAACTTCTAAGCCAAATAGTGCATGCAATGTCTGAAGGCAAGCCAAGAAAGACACAGAGGTTTCCACTCCATGCCAACAGTCAGTGTTTCTTGCCCAACTCGCAACTATATCTGACTTCATCCTCAGAAGTCACAGGATTGATCACAGTCACTGACTGCACAAAAATTTTGTCTTCTTTAGACTTAAAGAGACATCCATTAATGAATTAAAATTATATGTATATTTTAAATATAGTATATTATTTATTGATTGATTTGTTTTTTTTTACAGCTTAACCATTTGTTGGTTATTTAAAACTGAAACATATTTTGGATTGCATTTTTTTTTTTTTGCAATTGAATATTACAATAATTTTTCCAGATACAAGTCCTACTGTTCAATTGTTGCCTTTCCCAAGTGTATTTGCATGTAAATGAATATAACAAACCTGAATGAAATTCAATCTTGGCTCTTTGATTTCTCATTCCAAGCCACTATTGGAATATTTATTGAGGCAGCAGTTCTTCATATAAATATGTTCTATTAATTAGAATGTGGAAGGGAATATCTTTTAAACCTTTTGGGGAGTTTTTCCTGGCATGAACACATTACTTAATCACAGGTGGATGCTTGTAAAGGAACTTGCCAAAATTGTGCATAATGTTCAGTGTACTTTCAAACATTGATGGTCATTTTCAAGAAATACATTTGAGAATTTTTTTTTTTACATTTTTTTTCTTGAAAACAGTTGAACAATGGGTAATTGTAATACGATGAATAAAAATTCCTGTTGCATTTTAGACACAATCACTTTGAATATACCTTTTCAATACTTATTTTAAAATAACCATTAAGTTTTACTTTTTATTGCATTTTCTGTCTTTGTAGATTACATAATATTAAAGTGTTTAAATTTATATTGGTTTTGCAACTTTTAACATGAGTTTGCATCAGGTACTCTATGAATTCAAAAAGTGGATACTCAGCAACAGAAGCAACAGCAAATATTTCTTTTGTGTATGGAAATTAAATTTTAAATTGATCCTTGATGAAATCCAGAGACGGATATGCAATGTAATTGGCCCTGATCTGGCATCCGCTTTCTCATAGACATGCCACTGCCTCCCTCTGTCTTTTTTACAAATACTTTCATGGTAACTGCTCCGATGAGCTGCTTTCGCTGGTTCCCAGACTTCATGAATTTAAGCTGAACGCTTAAATTCAGACTGGCATCTCGCTCTCACCCTTTGACTGTTGAAACTGTTAAATGTAGCTCTCTCTTCTACTCCAATAGCTTCATGTCTCACACTTCTCGCCTACGGAACTCTCTCCCCATTCCTTGTTTTCCTGATAGCTATAATCTCCAACTATTCAAATGTAACGTCAATCGACGTCTCCAGATGCCCTGATCTATCCCCTAACCTTCTCTTCATCCTTTCCTCTATCACTCCTCTCAGCTCTTTCTCCAACACTCTGTAACCCCTTGCGTCCTAGTGGCTTCCCGCCTTGCTTGGGGTGGAAAAAAAACAGAATTGTTTGACCAGTTTCAATTGGGAAATTTTGCTCTCTTGAACTAGACAACCAAATTCTGTCAATATTGAGCTTCTGAAAACAGAGTCAAGGAAAACCCTAAGCAAGCCACACAAAAATTAGTAAAACAGTTTTTAATGTAAGTCACACTTCAATCATAAAATATTTTCATAAACTTGGAAAATTATCTAAATTTGTTAGTGAGTGCCTTATCTGATTGCATCTCAGCTTAATCAAACAAGTTGCTCTCAGATTGTCACTGAAGAGTAAATAACAATGATTAGAACCCACTGTAAAAAGGAAAACCCATCACTTTTTATCAATTGTATGCCTTCAACTATGTATTGTTGGTAATCCTATAAAATGTATTGCTGGTTATTTTGCTTTAAAAATGTATTGTTGATCATTTTACTATAAATATGTATTGTTGGTAATTTTTTTATATTAAAAATGTATTGCTAGTATTTTTACTATAAAAATGTATTTTTATGCTTTCAATGTGTTTTGTTTTTGTTAGGGAGTTCCAAATTTGCTCATAGGTGGGACCCTAGCAGGTGCTACCACTCTGGATCAGGGTGGACCCATGAACAACAGCAATGAGGAGTTAGTTTCATGCTCCTTGAAACCTCCAATCTCATGATCAGAGGTCTTGCTGCTGGATGTAGCTTATTGTCATACCTAGGATTAGTCAACAATTGGAAGCTTTGCAGAAAAATTTGCAGTAAAAGCACCTATCATTGATTAATTGTGAAGAGTTATAACTTTTACATGATAATGCAAGACCACATATTGCTAGAGTGAAAAGATACTGTCTGTGAGGAACAAGACAAATTGGATATCTTAATTAATAACATTTCCTCGGACATCTACAACCATATTGCTGAGTATGCAGCTTTTGAATTTGCTGTAAATTGTCTGAAAGAATTATACATGAAACTCACAAACAAAATCTTCGCCAGACATATTGTAGCAACACGTGGACAAAAAGAAAACAAAGATATTGATGAGTATTTTTAGGGGTTACAACTACTACCTAAAGAATGCAGTTTCAAAGAGGTTAACACTGCTCAAAACTGAGATGACTGTGTTAGAAAGAAGTTTATTACCAGTTTGCACTTTAATGCCATTCAATATTGTTTTTTAGAAAACAGAACCCTTGATCTACATATGGTGGTTTATTAAGACAGAGCTCTATACCTAGAACAGAAAAGCTCTGAATCATATTCACATCACTCTCACCAACTGTGGGAGTCATATCATCAAAAACAAAGATTCATTTGTTGGTGATGTGTGTTCATTAACAAACACTAAATGTTATTTTTGTAGTGGATTCTGTTACAATCGTAAAATGTGACCAGCCAGAGAGACCACATGTTACAAATGCAGAAAAAAGAGGTACTTTTCCGAAGTATGTCAACTGGTTAGTATTTTGACCCCCTCACTTAATCTTATACATTGGCAGCCACTACGTTACTTCGTTTATTAAAAATGGGCTATGGTGTATGTATTGATTGGCAAAAATGAGGCTATGCTCTATCACTGGTAGCTCTGAATCCTTTATTTCACTTGACTACTCGAAAAGACACCAGATAAAAATCAAACCTGCAGTGGGAAATGTGTTCATGGCTTTGTTGTCCCTTAACACTCGAATAAAAGGGCAGTGCACCATCAATTTTAATTTATTAGGTGAGTGGTATTTGAATATTACACTTTGTGTCCTTCCCAATCTTCGTAGTGATATAATTCGTGGGCAAGACTTCATGAACCAACATTCTAGTATATCTTTTGCATTTGGCAGTCTTAAGAGAAAGCCTATCTATTTTGATTTCAACTGCTTGTAGCCTCTTATCTGCAATGGTAGATATACCTTGATTATTTCCAAACCTTGATCCTAACTGCAAATTGATTTCTACAAAATCTAGGTGATTTGGAACTACCAATGAACACTTTATTAAAACTGGAGTTAATAAAATGCCAAGAGATGGAATAATTGAGGAAATCACATTTCCTTGGCAAGCTCAAATTTTAATCTTTGATAACAAATGGTATAAAAAGAGATTAGTTGTGGATTATAGTAGAACTATTAATAAATTCAGTTGACTCAGTGTTTACCCCCTACCACAAATCTGACACTTTCGCCCTGGCCCCTCAACCTTCGACGTCTTACTCTCTGGGTTGAGGTGTCTACTCGTTCCTAACCGAACTTAAGGGAGTGGCTGTAGGTCCCCTGAGCATCCGTTGATTATTCGACCGGTCCACTGGTTTAATCCTGCTTCCTGCCCACGTTGTGTTTGGTTTGATCCAGAAAGAAGAAGTGATGTTCATCCATTCACGGTCGACTGAAGATGTAGACACAGAAATTCAGAATGCACCAAAAAAAAAAATTAATATCTGCAGAAAGCCGGACAAACAACTATTCAATGATTGAATTGTTAATGTCTTTTATATAGCAGAAAAGAATAGTATAGAAAAGAAACGGGTTACAGAAAAGAAAAGTAATTGACATAAAAACGCATACACTGGATTCTGGACAGAGAGAGAGTGTGTTATGATTAACTTGTTAAATCGTCTCAGAACGATATACGACTCTTGCAATGGGGGAATAACATTTCTGTGCGCAGCTTAAAGTTTATAGTGGCATTCCTCGTTAGCAGTAGTAACAGTAGTAGTAATATTCGTGGTAGCAGAAGCAGCGGTACTTATATCAACAGCACATATTAGCGGACGCTTCGTTCCAATTTCTGACGTCACGTTCTCTCCTTCTTGAGTCTCCAACTCGACTCTCCACTGTCTCTAGCCCAACTCTTGCCCCCGCTAATTTTCTTCTGTCTCTCTCTTCCGTCTGCCTCTTCTTCAGCATAACTACGCATTTATATAGAAAAATCCGGCTGGTTACAACTGAACCTTGGCCCTACTACTTCGCGCATGATTGTCACGGGGTTTTGGCTGTTTCAACCAAAATCATGTTAATTCAAAAGGTCCTCCTTGCTTACTATTCCAAGTTTTAATCAATAAAAATTATTTCGACCATTTCTATTGTCTGCTAATGACCCAGTTCCAATGAGTACAGCTCCTGCCCTAGATAAGGTTTCACCATCAGTAAATAAAAATGCTCTGATCTAATTTCGCTGTTCAAATCCACTCCAATTTCACTAAAAAAAAATATACGCGTGTGTGTGTGTGTTTCCCAGACACTCTCTGTCACACAAATAGACAATCTGACTTTGGAAATCTCCTAATATAAAATTTATTCTTCTTGGGATTTGAAGAGCACATATCAACAAGTACCTATTCAAGAGGAAGACAAACTATACACCACATTTGAAGCTAATAACAAATTATACCAGTTTTGTCATATTCTATTTGGGGTCACTAACGCATAAGGGACAACATTACAAGGAATAACTTGCATGGAACATATACTTATGTAAATAACATAGGTGAAGCTGGTAAGACTCAAGAGGAGCATGATAAAAATTTCCCAAAATTTCCTGAGGTAGCCAAACTACATAATCAACAAAAAAGCGTCCTCCCTATCAACCACTGCTATTTAATTTTCTTGGCTACACCATATATCATGGGATACTTAAACTTGATGTCAACCAACTATGCCCATTTAAAGAATTACCAATTCCTAAAGATAAAGATGCTTTTCGCATGGTCTTTGGTTTGTTTCTTATTATTCCCAATGGATATCAAAGTTTTTGGATAAGATCAAACCCCTAATTACAGCTAATTCATTCCCTTTAAATCATGAGTTCATGGAAGTATTCCAAAAACTTAAAGAAATTGAAATTGAAATTCCTGCTGATACACTGTCATGAACTCATTGTAGCACTATCCTACACAAAGATAAGTTATATGAGCTCTATGATCGTCTTTGTCATCCTGGTATAACCAGGTTTCCCCACTTTATCAAAGTCAAGAATCTATCTTACTATATGGAGGATGTAAAAAAAAAAAAATATATGCCGACTGTCCTGTTCGATCAAGATAGAAACCACATTTCTTTGTAGAAAAACTTTGCCTGAAAAAGTCTACACAAGCAATGGAAAGAATCAGCATAGATTTTAAGGGACCTTTTCCTTCTAACTCACAGAACCATTATATTTTCACAGTAATAGACGAGTACTCTCAAGTTTCCTTTTGCTTGCCCCAATATGACAGCTAGTGTGGTAATTAAATGCTTAATTCAGATTTTCAGTGTTTGGGACTCCTTCCTAAATCCACTCCAACAGGGGTTCCTTGTTTCTATCTAAGAAACTGCATGAGTACTTCACTAATTTAGCTCTGAGTTGAACAACCCCTTACAGCCCCCAAGGGAATGGTCAGTGTGAACAATAAAATGAAATTATCTGGAAGCCCATCACACTGGCCTTGGCTTCAAAAAATCTACCAGAAACTCAATGGGAAGTTGTTCTACCCACAGTACTACATACCATCCTGATGAACACCACACCCCACAAAAGAATAGTTTCAATGAATATCAAAACCTCCAATCTCTCGATCAGAGGCCTTGCTACCAGATGCAGTTTATCATCATACCCAGGACAATCTGACCATACATCTTTTCAGATCATTACAACATTTGCTAGAAGGAAATAAAGTTTAATTGGGAAGGGGTTAAAACTAATACTGAGTTTCTTTGCACTGAAATTTATTCCTGGGGGTTAGAGAATTTACCAAATACATGAAAGGAAATAACTTTGTTAAATAAATCAATTAAAACACCAAAAAACATTTGTTTCTTCCCCCACTTCAAATGCAACAGGAGTTTTTTTTTCTATCCTAGTACTCGGAACATAACAATTTTCTTTTCATTTGACATTAAATGACTTTATTCAGTATCAGGTGAAACTCACCAAAAGGCTTAACAGACATTACTTGTCTGTTCTATTTACTAAAACATAGAACACACTCCACAAATGTGTGATTTATATAAGAAACTTTTTTTTTTACAATGATGTTCATCCTGTACAAGGCTCAAGAGTCACTCGAGGTAGAGGGTTACAGAGTAAGAGGCACAGTTTATGGGGATATGTGGGGAAAATGAAAAAATTAAGATTGTAGCAACTGGGGAAGCATTCTCTTGGGAGTCAATTCCACAAAGCAGCAGTTCATGGGAAGAAGCTACTCAACAGGAACTTACATCTCACCAACTGAATACAAAGGGAAAGTGTGTGATTCACTACAATGTGCAATGCAAGGTGGATCTTAGCCATAAAGGTTAGAACTGGTGGAACTAAGGAATGTAGTTCATCTTAGCACTTTCCATGGAAATAGTGAGAGATAGTCAAGAGGCTTGCAACATTTTGTTTATGTTAAAGGAGTTGTAGAGTGGAAAATAATTTGTCACTCATAAGGACATAGAAATGCTTTTGGACTATCAAACTGGAAAGTGATGACTGGGCAGCACCTGCCTATATATATATATATATATATATATATATATATATATATATATATATATATATATATATCATATATATATATATATAAGTAGTACTCCAAATTTGATCTGATCTGGCTCTTATAAAGGTAGAGGATAGCAGGAGGAGTGAGGTACTTGCTGGAGTGATAAATGGCAAAGAGCCCTGTATCACAATATTGAGTCATCTCCCCCCCCCCCCACGAGGGTGTCATGTGGCACAAGGCCTTTTTAACGTGGGCATTCCGAGCCCGTGGGCTCGGCCAAAAATATGCCCATTGAACCCATATATACGGGTTCAGGGCCGGTTTACCTCCAGCAAGTACCTCACTTCTTCTGCTATCCTCTATAAATGTTTATAAATGAAACATTCTCGCTATTAAATCAAATTTTATAATGCTCTACTTAATTTGCGATCTGTTACTTTCCTTGTCACTTAAAATTAATCTAAATGATAAGAATCAATACAAAGTTCCTTTTATAAATGGAATTACCTGTCACTGTGCATGTACTCTTCATATTCCAATTCAAGAGCAAGAAGTTCCAACATCCCAAGATAAATATCACTACCAGGGAATTTACAGCTCGGACTCAGTCTGAAAGACCAAGAACAACATTCAAAATAAAATAAAATGTGCGATGGGTAAATTGTCACCATTTTAGTTTTTTAATTTTGAGCATGTGTTAGTTTTTGATTTTGTCAACTGCACAGTATAGTAGGGTCAGCTGGACACTATCTGTTAGAAAAAGAGCACCATGACACAATTCACTCTGCCAGAAATTTGGAAACAGCTTGCTATACTGCTTGGCATTCACACTAGAAGCTCCAATACACACAGTTTGGGTGTCAGTTTGAGGACAGTTCAGAGGATTCGAAAAGAGCTGGATGAGTCTAATGGTGATTATGAAGGTGTTTGGAGTGATCACTAGTGATGGAGACAATATGCCTCCATCTTCCCACAGGGTTTTTCAGACTCAACACAGAAGCCTACATCAAGTGCCTTGAGGAGGTAGTGCTTCCCTGGGTCAAGAGGGTGACTGCTGGAAGACCCTATGTTTGACAACAGGACACAGCACCATGCCATACAAGCAGGTGAACTTAGTCCAGGCTGTCAGACAATTTCTGCAACCACATCACTCCACACATCTAGCTACTTAACTCCCCAGATTGCAACCCCCTTTATTATGTGGGGTGTGGTTGAGTGAGAAACCAACAAAACTCCTTGTAACACCAAAGATGAACTGAAAGCAAGGAGTATGGCAGCATTCACCAACTTAAACAAGGAGACTGCTCAGAAGAGTTGCAGGAGCCCATGGTTGAAGCCAATGGCGATTTTATTGAATAAATTTACTCTTTAGTATTTCCAAGACGTTTTTGTGTAATTTTCATAAATATATCTATTAAAATGAGATGTCAGTGTTATTTTCCTTTTTGCATAATATAAATGACAATTTATCCATCAAACCTGTATAGGCAAAGAAAAAAAACAACAACAACAAAATGTCAAAAGGACAGTTTTTCCTATGACACTGGTTTTAATTTAAAATGCCAATGTTCATTGTTTTAAAAAGTATGATTAGAATTTTTTTTTTTTTTGTCTCAGTAGGGTTTACCCTGTACAAGGCCTGGAGACCACTGGCAGTAGAGGGTTACATTAAGGGGTAGTTTATATAGATAGGAGAGGAAGATAACGATTAACTCTAGACTTGAATTGGTTAAGATTGCAGTATCAGGGAACCTCCTCTTGGGAGTCCGTTCCACAGGGCAGTGGTTTGTGGGAATAAGCTGTTTGAGTGGAACTTACTTCTCGTCTATGGAATACAGAGGGAATGTGAATGATTTGCCACTAAGTAAGTGGCATGGCGGGTCCTTGCTGTAAAGGTTTAACCTGGTGGAACCAAAGAATATAGTTCATCCAAGCACTTTCCATGGTAGTGGTGATAGAGCAATGAGAGACTTGCCACATCTCACCTGTGAGAGAGAGAGATTGAAGGGTGGAAAATAATTCTTCTCCAACAAGGACTCAGAGACACTTTTGAACCCTATCAAGACTGGAAAGTGAGGTCTGGGCAGCTCCCACCCAAATATGGCAACTCTACTCCATTTTGGGCCTAATCTGGCTCTTATAAAAGGTAGAGGATAGCTTAAGGGGTCAGGTAGTTACTGGAGCTGTACAGGGAGACAATCATTTTACCTGCATCTTTAATGACAGATCGCATATAGGAGTTCCACTTGAGGTTGGATGTGAGTGACACCCAGTATCCTCTCTAGGCACGGGGCCTCAAGGGGACATCTGTCCATTGTGATTGGTAGTAGTTTGGGGTCTGATTGGTGGTGATGGAATGTAACCAATTTGGTTTTAGAGGCATTGAATGTCACCAGCCATTTTCCCTGCTGAGAAGTTAGTGTTAGATTGGAAGTAAGGTCAACTACCATTCTTCGGTTGTCAAGA
The DNA here is from genome assembly GCA_903632075.3 of Acanthosepion pharaonis. Lineage (NCBI taxonomy): Eukaryota > Metazoa > Mollusca > Cephalopoda > Sepiida > Sepiidae > Acanthosepion > Acanthosepion pharaonis. The sequence goes on along the minus strand of CAHIKZ030000779.1, from coordinate 1,465,994 downwards.
GATTTAGAGATGTGCTTGTATATCGTCATATCAGTGGCATAGATATTTACAAATAATCAGAGTATATACTTAGGTAGATAATTTATGTACATCAGAAAGAGGGTTGGTCCTGGGGGACACTTGTGTTGACAGCCAGAGCCTTGGAGGACTGGCCATTAATAATTGCCTTCAGAGCTCTACCTGTTAGGAAGGATTTTATAAAGGATTCCATAGCTGGAACTTTGAGACATCTAATGCTATGTTTTTTGTAGTGTGTTTGTCATCAAGGGCCTCACTAATTGTGTGTGTGATAGTGGTCAGCACATCAGCAGTGGATTGGGCTGATTGAAACCCATTCTGTTTCTATTTAGGTGCTAGACAACCTTCTTGTTGATTAAGGTCTGAAAAAGCTTACTGATGATACTGAAGAGACTAATGGGTCTATACTGGAAAGGGGAGGATCGCTTGGCCATGTTCATTAAAACAGGGCATATGCTTGCCACCTTGTAATAAAACCTAAACATATGATTGTAACAGAGAATCGGTTCAACCCAATAAAAGACTGCAAGTTGGTTGTATGTGGTGATGTAAGCACCAGGAGTTTTACACCCCCTTCCACAATGGGCTGTTGAGAGAAAACCTATTTGCATATGAACGATACTGGGCAGGTATTACCCAATAGTCAGTGTGGGTCTGGGACTGGGAGAGCTATATAACACCAGTGTTTTTCTCAGACAAGAAACATGCAGATGTGCGCAAACCAGACAAGATGAAAACAATGATGAAAGTGAAAAAAAAAGAAAAGTTTCTTGAAGCTTTTCTTTTAGTTTTAATTTCAAGCTAATATATTAACTTTATATTTCCAATAAGCAAAATACTTTGCTGTAACCAAAAACTAATTTAAATTGACTCAAAGAAAATTTTTTTGCTAAAATAGCTGATTAGCACCCTTTTTTAGTAATCTTCCATCGCAACCTAATTCCTTATTAAAAAATCTTCCAAAAATGAAATATACTTTTCTGAAACTTTATTTGAAGAATATTAACTGATTTGAAGAATAATTAATCTGATTTGAAATAAATATTATTTACTTTAAGTTTAAAATATCACAGAAATGCATTTTTTAACCTGACAGTAGCTATTTAGGTGTTGATGTGCTGACAGCATGATGATAGATCTAATGTTGTTGTATGGAGACTTTATCTGTAAAACATAATTTGAGAAAATGATATGAAAGCCTTTTTTATACAATTTTTAAGCACTTGGTAGTCTTAAAAATTTAGGAAATATTCTCCATAATCTAATGTTTTATTTAATTTTAGAAACTTGGGCTTTTAATTTACTAAATTTATCACTGTTATTTTCTGATAATGTTGTATATGGTTAAAAAAAAAAAAGTTCAAATCTTTTTAAAAATATTGGTGTTTGAGGACTTGTATTAAGCTTTTCCATTTATGATTAACAAAGACAGTTTTGACTTAATATTAAAAAGGGGTGAAATTAATACAGAATTTTAAAAGATTTAAAACAGATTTTTCTAATTAAAATTTTAAAAAATGAAAACACTTGTAAAAGTTAATTATTCATCAAAAAAACTTTTTTCTCAAGATAAAAATGTCCTTAATATATCTTATTTAGAAAAGCAATTAAAAGCTTTTCTAATTAAATAATATCTTGGTTTTATTGCCTTTTTTATTTTATGATTCAGAGAAGATTTTTGGTAAATGGTCCTTCTGTTTGACAAAAACAAATTGATGATTTAGATTCCCCAAGGAGTCCAGCTTTTTAACTAAAATAAATAAAAAAAATATGTAGAGACTTGAATTTTAATTTCTCAAAATTTCATAAAATTAAATAAGTGGGAGTAACATACATAAAAAAAAATATTTGCCATGATTTTCTAGAAAAAAAAAATTTCAAAAATAATTTCGTTAAAATCTCACAATTATTTGATTTTTGCAAGAATTTCCAAACTAATGTGCTTTTTACCACAAAAATGTCACTAAATTTCTTAATACTAATCTTTGGCCCACCCACAGATGCAAGAAAAACAAGATTTTTAACTAAAATTTCAAACATGCTAGAAAGGATTAAAGAATTTAATGAAAAAAAAATACTTTCCTCTTAATTATTACAAAAATATTTTAATGATAAAACTTTTTTTTTTCAAGTTTGGGGCCTTTCTTCAAAATAGTATGCTATTTTTTTTTTAAATTTTTGAGGTACCTAATAAAAACAATTTTTTATTCATAAATTTATAAACATTTACTAAATTATTAAAATATGTAAATCAACTATAAGTAAATCTTTATTATTTACTATTTTATAAAGTTCAAAGGAATTGGCAATTAGCCAATGTTCTGTCATTTCAATAAATGATCTAATAAATTAATGGTGTAAATAAACAATCTAATAAATAAATAGCGTTTATTATTTTAGTTGTCAATTCTCAAGAACAAAGAAATGGTATAAATTCACTTTCATCATGTGTTTAGGTTTTATTTCAATTCTAATCATCACTTTTTAAAAAAAAACTTTACTGCGGAGTGAAGGCAATTAAAATAAACAGTATCATGGGAAAAACATTACTTTTGACACACTACTTTTATTGCAGGCATAAAGGTCCATATTTGCCAAACTATAAGCATAGCAGGGGTTAATTAAGCAGTGGGTGATTAAATAAAAGAAATTGTTGGTGAATTAACAGCATTTAATGTTTATAGGAAATGAAAACAAAAAAACTCACAATATTACATTAAATGTGATGTGAAAAAAAAAGTATTATATTAATTTACTTTCACCCGCCCCCCATTCGGAAGTAAAAAAGGGAGCAACTAAAGGAAGGGGTGCAATTGGTGAGGGGCCATTTATTAAGTGAGGAAATGTGATGCATTATAGGTTGATGGTAGAAGGTGTGTCAGGACGAAAGAAGGAAGAGAATAAAGAAGGAAGAGCATGCATTGCTTGTTTTGTGCGGTTGGTTAGGATGTTCAATTTTAAGCCTCCCTTTTTCATATTTAGTAAAAACAGATCAGTGAAAATAGGGGAATTGTTTGCTTTCTTATTCTAAATTTTTGGCCCATTTTTTTTGGTTTTTTTTTTCCCTTGAAAGGAGGTGACTTCTCGATATCAGCTTGGGGAGACAATCCCTGGGTGTGGCACCATTGAAAAGTGCCTGAAAACATATCACAGATTGACCCATGCCATGTGAGTGAACAAGGAGACAAGACTGTTTGGAAGCCATTAGTTGTAGTGCTAGTACAAGAAGTCCTCACCTAATGGGCAAAAAGTAGTTCTTTAGCCTTGTTTTTGCAGTCTATGTAGACATGATACCTAAATAGAAACCAGCAGCTTGGACATTTGTTGGGATTCTATTGGCTTAATAATACACACAATAGCTGAAATTCTTGAAAGAAAAGAATGAAGTCATAAGAGTTCACAATCTGCTTTGGGTGAAAATATCGCAACAAGACAATTCTTATTCTCAAGTTGAACTTTTATTCAAGGACTTTTGCATATTTAACAGCAAGTTTTGTAGATTTTTTTCAAGATCATGTTGCAAAATCTTTGAAATAATGTCCAGTAAAGTACAAAATATCAAAACTGGAGTGCATCATTGATATTAGGAATACAATAACTTGAGAAATTCTACAGCAATTTGCTAAGATTCCAATATTGGTTTAAAGCAAGTTGAGCAATGTCAAGCCTGGTCAGTACCTAGATGTAAGCTTGGAAGTGTAGGTGGCATAATGTATAATGAATCAGAATTGTTAACTGGAGACCCAAATTCCAATTCCATTTGGGTTCATTATATTCACTTATGTGCAAATACCCTTGGGATAGGTATGAATCCACCACTCCCCCCCCCAGCTATGGGTCAATTAGTAAAACTTGTATCATTAAATCATTATTATCTCAGAAAAAAAAATTCTTACAATCTAAAATATTTTTTTAGATTTAAATAACCTGGAAAGGGTTTGTAAACCATAGAAAATGAATCAATATTGGTTTAAAAAGAAATAAAAATGTACACACGTTTTATCAGGTATCAGTGGCAAGATGGACTCAAACTGTAGTTCCTTTGAGACTGAGGTATGGACATCTGTATTAAACATCCCTAAAAATTACAAAATAAATAAAATTACAATAAATAAATAAAACAAAGGATTTTATAGAACATTAAAAATTAAAAAAATTACCTTATCTAAAGGAAATTTTATCTAGGCTGACATATAAAACACAATATTGATTTAAAAGAAAACTTAATTTATAACATTTTCATTATTTGTAGTCAAACTTTTGTTCAGATCTTTGTTACGAATAGGCTATTTTGCTAGTCCCAGTAAAATAGACATCAAGACATGTCTTCATATCTTTGTCGTTATGAATAGGCTATTTTGCTGATACCAGTAAAATAGACACCAAGGCTATTTTGCTGGTAAATATAAATAGAACTAAGAATATATTATATTTGAGATTGTCAGTGCAGTGGTTATGTGAGCTGTGTAGGCAGGATTTAAACAACATGGATTCTGTGGTAGTGACTGTTGTTTTCAGTGGATGCACCTAAGTGTATTGGCAAGAGAACCATGCCAAAGTGCAAGTTTTGGATTTACAGAAACTTATGGTTAAAATATTCAGAGACTTCTATTTCTTTTAATAATTTGTGATGAATAAATGATTTTAACTTGTGTTTTTACAATTGATTGTGGAAAAGATTTTAAATTTCCTTAATAATTAATGGTGAAAATAAATAAACTTCTGTGTTAAAGGTGTGTGTTGTTATTTTTAACATTACCTGCCTTTATAATAAAAATATTTACCAGCAAAATTGCCTGGGGGTCTATTTTACTGAGACTGGTAAAATAGGCTTAAAATCATGTTTATTTATCTTACTGGGACTGGCAAAATATTCTCTTCCTTGTTGTTATCACAACATTTTAGCTGTGATACCCTCTAGGTGTCTGTCAATCCAGGTAACCTTTTGGGGAAATTTGAATAGATCTCTTTATTCTATGGGGGTAGATTGTTCCCATTCCACTGTCCATGTCTAGGGATATTTTGTCTTGTTCTTATTTAGCACTGCTTAGTTTTTGATCATTCTAAATCTCTACTACCTGGCCCATGGATTAAACTCATAATTACTTTGTCATCAAATTCACAAAGCAATGCTTTAATCCACACGGCTATTATCCCTGGGATGAGTAGTACAGATGCACACTTGGTAGAAAAAAAGCGAGCAGTAACAAACAAAATGTACAATGACTGAAATTCTTAAGTCATGTGTTGTTTTTTAAAATTTTTTTTAGAGTTGATAAAAGTTACCTTTGCTGATTGAATTTTATTAAGGCAACCCTCAGACTTATAGTATATAGAAAAAGTAGTTTAACAAAAACAAAAGAACTGAAAAAAAAAAACAACTATTAATAGAGGACAATAATTAATAAGATGAAACTGTCTCTTCTAACAATTTCTTTTCTTGCACTTCTCACCTGTGGAACTCCCTTCCAATTTCCTGCTTCCCTGACACCTATAATCATCAAAAATTTAAATGCAATGTCAATTGCCATTTGTCTCTCTGAATCCTTCTCATTCTTTTTCACTCCTTGTAATCCCCTGCATCCTATTGGTATTATTACCTTACTTGGGGTGAAAGGATTATTTAAAAAAAAAGCAAAAAAAGAAGCTCACCAGTTTTTAAAACATGAAGACATATAGCTAAACATGGAAGTGCTTCTGGGAGAAGTTCACAAAGTACTGCATAGTGGTCATACCTGAAAAACCAAACACACACACACAAATAAATTTGAAATGTCATTTTTAAGAGAGAGAGAGAGACATTTCTCCACAACCAGGTTTTTATTTTTATTCATTTTTTAAAAAGTTGAATGTTTTCATATTTATATTTATTGTGTGGTACAATAGCAGATTTATAGAGCACCCACTCAGAGACACTATGAATGAGTTACACACTAGAAAAGTAGTGTGTAACAACTTCTATGACAAGTATACTTTATGGATATTTTTGGCATTAAAAGTTAAACTCACTGTGAATAGTTTGTGAGAGTGCACTAATTCAAATATTTCAAACCTGAAAGAATTATTGCTAATTTTAAATCTCATGTAGTATGTGTCTCACCTCAAATCAAGCCAGGACAGACTTTGCATACAGCATGACATTAGAGTAGCCAAGTGTATCAATGAGTTGGCCTAACAGATGACCTAGTAATTTATCAATTTGAAATAATTTTTCTAATAGTGTGGGAAATCAAACAATATTTTTGGCAGACTTGGATCTTTGTGCCCACAAAAAAATGGAGAGAGTCTATATTGACACTGCTATTATTTTAAATACCTTAATTCCTCAGCAATGTTTGTTTTAAAAAGTGATGATTAAAATTGCAATAAAAATTAAAGATATAAAAATGAATTTATACATTTTATTTGTTCTTGAGAATTAGCAAAAATAATAAACACTATTTATTTATTAGATTATTTACTGGAATGGTTGGTAAAACAGTGCATGATTGCCAATTGATTCAAACTTTATAAAATGGTAAATAAGGATTTCCTTATAGTTGGTTCACATATTTTGATAAATGTTTATAAATTTATGAATAGAAAACTGTTTTCACATTTATTTTCTTTATAAATTGGTAAATGATAAATATTGCATTGAATGAGTTTTAATACACTTGTATTATTTTTTAGAATGTAAATATAACATTATTAAGTTTTATTGAGTGGGGGTAGATATTAATTATTTTGATGAATACCATAGTAGGGTGGGTGTGCAGATGGTGTAACATGTCATCATGGAAAGTAGAATTGGTAAGCCAAGTTCAAATTTTGGCTGTTGCATTCATTTTTGCACTAATGCCTTTGAGAAAGGCTTGAATTGATCTCTTCCCTCATCTAGTCATGGGTTAAATAGTAGGATTTACTGGACTCTCTAGCCTAGGGAGGCAATCAGTCTAAGAGGAAAACTGAATTCCAAATGGTGGAGAAGCCAATGGGAGCCACTCCACTACCTTTCCCATCTTTTTCCCTTTCTTTATTTGGCAATTCACAGATCATTAAAAAAAATGGAATCTGTGGAGAGCTATGACAAGGGACATGTCATAAAAAAAAAAGTCATGGTGTGGGAGAGGGAAACATTTTTTTTTTAATGAGCATTATTTACTTAACTTTGCCAACCAGTGATAGCAATTCCTCTTATTTTCTGGAACTTGTGTTTCTCTTTGGCAATAATGGTAATCCAAGACAAGTGGTTCTCAACATGGTACATAATGTTGGTGACATACATACATGAGCCTGTAGCACCTTTAAAAGCACTTGCCAGCCAGATATTAGGAAATACCTTGGAATACCTGTCCCACATATCTGAAATGACAAATTTACACAGTTCAGATACAAGATAAAGAAATTAATAATTACAAAATTTAATTCATTTTAATTTCAAAATGTATTGATAATTTTAAAAAGAACAAGGTAAATGCTAAATTTTTTTATGCTTAAAAAAAATATTCTAATAACTACAATATTGAAAGGAAAAAAAAATCTTATATATAAAATGCTTGCCTTATGTCTTATTTTTGTACCAGGTGTAGTATAAATATTTACCCATTATATAAACATAAATTGAAACCTACCTCTTTGTTTGTCTGTTTGTTTAGCAGCATATCAACTCTTTTTGGGTCATTTAATGCTGAAATTTAATTTTCTTGGGAACATTAGTAATTTTCTTTATAAAAATGTATTGCTGTTTTTTGGGGTTTTTTTTCAAAAAATTATTGCTGGTATTTTCATTATAAAAATGTATTTTTATACTGTCATAGAGTTTAACCCCAGTTTGGGTCAGGGTGGACCTGGAAACAACAGAAATTAAGAGGTAGTTTCAGGCTCTTCAACCCCCACCAATCGCCCAATCAGTGGCCTTGCTACCAAATATAGTTTATCATCACACCCCAGGACTTCAGATCTGTAATTGTGAACTATATATGAAAACAGTCACATAAAGGACAAAACAACTGATGATACAATTTGCAACTACTATTTTTGGAGGTTTTTGAACATACAACAGGTCCCCCTCTGGTTTTTTACTGATCAACCAAATCCCTCCTCGTTGTGACTCAATTCTTGTTTGCAAAAACTGAGAAGGGGACTTGGTATGTTCATGAGGTTTAGATTGATGTAATATTAACATATGTATGTAAAAGTTTAATAGCACATTTTTTAACTTGCAACAATGGAACCTGGCTGTGATCAGTGCATGTGCATAGAAGTTGAATTTTCTTTTTTAGAATGATTTTCACTCTGTACAAGGCCCAAGAGCCACTTGAGGTAGAGGGTTACAGTGTAAGAGGCACACTTTCTGAGGATTTGTGGGGAATATAACAGTTGACTCTAGACTTGAACAGGTTAAGATTGTAGCGATTGGGGAAAGCATCCTCTTGGGAGTCTGTAAACCATTTGGAACTCCTCATATAAAACGTGGAAAATAATTTCTCAAGTGAACTTTTCTTGATAGGTCACCTTTTAATAGGGTATGGAAAAGAAAAAAAAAAAAAAAAAAAAAAAAGAAGATATTAGACAATTAACTTAGAAGAAAGCATTTTGAGATTTTTTTTATGAAGTGGCAAAGAAAAAAAACTAGATAGAAAAGAAGGACGAAACTTAATGAAAAGCATATCAAAATATTCTTTTCTAAGGCTAAAAATTGTATGGCAATGCTTAATCTTCGTACCTAAAAAAGAAAAGTCTTTCTCTTGACATTGCTATTACTGTAAAGACCCTTTACTCATCTGGCAATGCTTATTTTTTGAAAACATGATGATTTGAATTTTGGCATAGTCTAATCTTTGTGCCCACAAAAAAAAAAATGATGTGTCAAAAGGACAGTTATTAATTTGATGCTACTATTACTGATTCCCTCAATTTTTATTGTTTTAAAAAGTGATTAGAATTTTAATAAAACCCAAACATATAAAAGTGGATTTGAATATTTTATTTATTCTTGAGAATTGACAACAAAAATGTTAGATTGTTTATTAGATTGTTTATTTACAAGAATAATTTTATATTTACAAGATAATAAATATATGTGAACTAACCCTAATGAAATACTTGTTCATTGATATTTTTATAAAATAATAAACTTGTTTATATAAAACAAATAAAAAACTTTTTTTCATAGTTATTTATAAGATAGTAAATAATAAATATTGCATTGTAGTAGGTTTACATATTTTGATAATTTTGTAAATGTTATAAATTTTTAAATAAAGATTTCTTTTCAGATTTATTCCTTTATAAAAGGTACACAATAAATATCATATTGTACTTGGTTTACATATTTTTTTTATCATTTCACCCCAAAAACCCACTAAGACACAGGGGGTAAAGATTAAGAAAAACATTAAGGAAAAGAGAATAATAAAAAAAAGAGGAATCAAGAAGACAGTAGATAACAATTGACATTGCATTTAAATTATTGAGGATCAAAATTGGCTAGAAGCCAGAAGGGAGTTCCACAAGAGAGAAGTGTGAGAGAAGAAGCATAGAAATTCAACTGTAAATTGATGAAACCTTGTTACCAATAATCTTGTGCAAAAGATTGCTGAGGGAGTCAAAAGTGTATACAGTAATAACAGTTTCAACAGTATAACTGTCCTTTTGACACACTATCTCACTATTTTTTTTGTGGACACAAAGGTTTAGTATTGCCAATTGTTTTAGCCCATAACTAAAATCTTTTTTCTCACATTCAGTGGATATTGTTATAAAATATAAGCAACACAAATTATATTTTGAGCATTAAATATTTCATTAAATAAAATTAAATAGTCTCGTGAAGAATTTGTTTATCTAATATGACTGATGGATTAAAGTAAAAATGTCCAGAGGTAAGACAAAAGACCATTTTCTCATATTAAGACAAGAGTAGATAACTCTTCCATTTATGCATTTCACAAGGCTGTCAATTTTAGCTTTTTTGGGGTGAGGGTTGGATGTAGAAAAAAAAATTAATTTCATTTTTTTTTCTAAATTTTCTATTTCTTTTTAATGCCACATTCCTTCAGAATGCAGGTGATCATGGTTCTCCACAGATTCCTTTTCTTTATTATCTGTGAGTTGCTATGCCTTATTGGAAAAGATAGTGGAGTAGTTTCCTGCTGCTTTCTCCACAGATTCTTTATTTATTATTATTATTATTATCTGTGAAGTACTATGCATTCTTGGGAAAGATAGTGGAGTTGTTTCCCACTGTTTTCTCCATAGTTTGTAATTTAGTGTTTTCCTTCTCTTAGACTGCCATCCAAGGTTTGAGAACTCAGCCTACTCTGCTATTTAACCCATAGCTAGAGGAAGCAAAAAAAACAAATTCATGTATTTCCTGGAGGCATTAGTATGAAAGTGAATGCAACAGACTAGCTTGGAATTTGAACCTGGCTTGCTGATTCCACTTTCTGTGCTGATATTAATTACACCACCCACACATCCTACCCAGAATTACTTGAGAATTTGGAATTACTTTTTCTCATTAATAAACTTTTCAATTAGAATAGGAATCCTTTAAACTGAAAAAAAAAAAAAAATTTCACATAGCTGTCTGGATTGCTGAAAAATAAATTGTGTAATAAAGATTCAAAGAATGTTCAATTTAGTTTTCAAAGTTTCAAATGAATCTAATTCATCAATATTTATTTATTTTTTAAAATGAAAGAAATGCGAGTGAATTAAAGAAATACAAAAAAAAACAAAAAAAAAAACAAAATCTAAGTCAGTATTACAATGCTGTTTTTACTCAAATATTTTAGTAGCACTATGCAGGTCTATTGTTATGTCGCTTGCCTGTTTATCTCCAGATTTGAGGTTCAAATCCAAGCAGAATTCACTTAATTTTATATATCATAACAGAAGAAAGTTTTTTTTTTGTTTTTTTTTTGTTTTTTTGTTTTTTTTAAATTGACAGTACAAAAGTTTTAAAATAAAAAACAAAAATAAAAAATAAAAAAACGAACAAAGAAAGTGTCTGGTAATGCAACAATGATGTCTATTTCATGTCACCCACACATCCCACTGCCCAATAAAATAACGAAAGAGTAAATGAAAGAAAGGAAGGAACAACTAGTAATAAGTATTTGAAAGAATAACATCACATGACTAATGCTGTGTTTATCATTTAAAATTACAAAAAATATTGACCTCCCTACAGTCTGTACCAACCAATACAAGAAAATTTCTTTTGTCTGAAGACATTTTTTGAGCCCTGTTAAATGTTATTTGAACAGTGAACTGAATAATAAATACAAATGTCTCCACCCTTAACCCTTTTGCACTCATAGTTTTAAAAAGTATGTTAACAAGAAAAAGACAAAATGTTTTAAAAAAAAATCAAATATCTATGTACTAATTACCATCAATATCTAGTTCATTTTACAAATGATTCAAATTCTGCTACAGAAAGAATATATTAGTTACATTTTAAATTAAATTGACATGATTGTTTACTCAGTATTGACCAACAACAAATTCCTTTTACATTATCATAACTGTCAGAGGTTATTTTTTTTGTGTAATATATTGCTTTTGGTGGGAAACTTTAGTTGCATCACTGGGATGCACAGATGGGAAATTTACTGTGTTCTTTGAGATTTTTATGCCTCAGGGACACAGGACATGCACCTATCAGCATCTCTGAGAAAGTATATTTCATTGATTAATTGCTGTAAATTAGTATTAACCAATTACTGTCTATTGTAAAATCCAGTATTACTTATTATAGGTTTCTACATATAGCCCATTAAACTAGGTATGTTCATGAGATCGCTAAAAAAAAGCGCATAGTCTGATGAAAAAGACGTCAAACTTGACGAAAACAAAATTTTATCGCCAAAATGTTTATGTTACTATTAAAAGTAAAGAACAAAGTAATTTTTAATTATTTTTAAAAAATTTTCTGTCTTTATTACAACATTCTAACTTTTGATTGAAAAACTTATTTCTCGTCACAACCGGAAGTTTTGATAAAAATAACATAGCGAATTTTTTGTGCATTTTTTTTCTTATGACACACATTAATTTTGAAAATCTTGCAAAAATAGAAATAATTGTCAGATTTTAATGAAACTTTCAGAAACTATTCAGAAATGATGGAAATTATTATAAATATGTTATTTTTTTAAAAGTCATTATAAAAATATATTTTTTATACATATATTACCACCCCCATAAATGAATTAAAGAAAACTGTAAAAGTTTATGGACGAAGCAAGCAATCATTATATTAGTTAAAAACACAAGGCTTTGAGGAAAGTAAATCAGGTTTTCTTTTTTTTAAAAATCCGAGCTCGTAAACCTAAAATCAGCTCTGAATTGTAACAAAACCCAATAAAACAAAGATACTATTTAATTTTAAATGCTTTTAGTTGCTTTTATTTGTTTTTATCAATATGCATAATATTGTCTGAAGGCAAAAAACTTTTTCGATGAAAAATGAATTTTTAAATGAATTAATTGTTATTTAATAAATTATTTTATTATTTTTACATAAAGTTACTAAAAGTTGTTAAATATTCTAAAATTAGAGGTACTGACGAATCATGTATATAATGTTTTTTTTTTAGGTACCTGTATCTGTACAGATTATAAATAGTACAAGGTTTTTACAATCAACGAACCAGCAATGAGAATAATCTTACTGTCCTTTACCCTATGTGTAGAAAAAAAAATCTTAAATCAAATGTACGGAGGCCCGGAAGAAACATGATCCAATAAAAACATCACGTGACTTGATTTGTACAGCACTGTTTATATAAAATTACTTTAAAAAAATTATAATAATTTCCATCACTCCTGAAAGTTTCATTAAAATCTGACAATTATTTCTATTTTTGCAAGATTTTCAAAATTAATGTGTGTAATAAGAAAAAAATGAACAAAAAATTTGCCATGTTATTTACTAAAGTTCCGGTGATGACGAGAAACAAGATTTTTCAATCAAAAGTTAAAACATTCTAATAAAGACAGAAAAATTTTAAAAAATAATGAAAAATTACTTTGTTCTCTCTCCTTAATAGTAACATAAACATTTTGGTAATAAAATTCTGATTTCGTCAAGTTTAAGGCCGTTTTTTCATGCTATGACTACTTAAAAATAACGAGGTAAATAAGTTGTTAACGTAAAGATAAATTGTCACTTACGACCTTCCGTACTATAAATTTCCGCACGTAATATGTCAGTGCATGATGAAAAACACGCACTTGTCATTTGTCAATCAACACCACAGTTCAGATCGGCTTTCTCCCATTTGAAAAAACATGTTTTCATCACAGAAAATAAGCAATCTTTGTTTCAAAATATACTAAAACTTTCTAATTTTTTTAAAATTAGTTAAAAAAAAATCATAATTGATTTTTTAAATAAATTTTAAACGGCAACATTCACTTTTGTAAACAAACGTTAAAAACAACGGGAGATTATCGATCTTCTGTCGATTTTTCCAATTCAAAAAAATTGAAGATTTTTAACGAAAATTTTGGACATGCTAGAAATTATTAAAAAATTTTAAAAAATATTCAAAAAACACTTTAAATCATTCCTCTTGATAATAACATTAACATTTATACGATAAAAAATTATTTTAATCAAATTCAAGGCCTTTTTTATTCATGGTATGCTATTTTTTTATCGATCTCATGAACATACCTACATTAAACCTCAGCATCCTGAAAATGGGACACTGAGCAGTAATGGGTTAACCTTTATCACTCTGCATGTGATTTCATTTGCTGTATAAAAAGTTTATCCTACCACTGAATTTGTTTTGAATTTTATAGTTGTGTTGTCAAATCCTGCTATGGCAGCAGAAAACACCTTTGAGTGAAATTAACAATAAGATTACTACAATTGAGAAAGAATCCAGTGGAGTATGCTTAATCAAGAAGGTTTTACTTACCGGAAGGCAACAAGAACTGAGTCAAGTAATGCCACACCATTGGTTCCACCAGATCTCCAATCCTAGATTCTGAGAGAGAGAAAGAGAGAGAAAAAGAAACAAATTTTTAAATTATGTAAATCATTATTTGCAAATCATTTGTTAATGATTCTTTGTAATTGGAAGTTTAGAGAAAAAAAAACTTTCTAAAACAATAATTAAACAATGTCGGCTGTAATTCGATTTTTTTTTTATTGACACTTCTTTGATACAGAAGTATGCCACCAAATAATTATATTTAATAATGAAGAGTGATTTTTTACAAAGTATGTTTTTTTGTTTCACTGATGATAATTTGGTCACATGAAAGCAAACAGTATTTGTCTATATTTCTGAGGGGTTCAGTTTGAAATTCTAATCATCTGAAGAAGGCTGGAGCATACAATGGCTGAAACATTGTGAACATGGCAGTGAAGATGAAGTCAACAGTCTGAACAATGTAAATGACGAAAGCAAACAGATACATAAAATTGAATCCTATATCCAGGATTAATTATAAAAATAAAAATGTGGTATTAAAGAAACACAGAAATATACATTTATTTACAGTCAAGCCATATAATTGCAATGATAGAAATACTAGTCATTTACAGCTAAGCCATAAACCTGCACTGATAGAGAAATCATTCACCTGATTGAATCTGAAGAAAATGAAAGCTAAGTCCTGTAACCCATTAGACTCAGGCACCACATTGCTGCAGCCATAGCAGCAGTGGGGTGTTTTGGGCAAGATAGCCTGATGGTATCCAACCCTCTCTAACCTGGCTTGAATTCAGTTTTCCTTCTAGACTATTACCAACCAAGACTATAGGGTCATGTATGTCCTGTTATTTAATCCATAACTGAGGGAAGAAGAGATGGATTCATACTTTTCCCCAAGGGCATTTGCACATAAGTGAATGTAACAAATTTGGCTGGAATTTGAACTCAGCTCTCCAATTTATCATTCCAAGCTATCCATTACACCACATTTCTACAAAAGCTAATTGTTTTGTTACCACAGTACAGAATCTATATTGTTTTACTTCTTTGTTTGTCCCCTTTTTAGATTAGTCACCATTTTAACCACTTCCTATTAACCCTTAGTTATAACCAGAACAGGCACAATAAAGTACAGGCTTCAAAGAATGCAGTCCCTATTTATTATCTTCCAAAATCTACGATAGCATTACAGGTATGTAAATTTTAAAACCTTTTGATTGGTCTCATTTCAGATAACAAATATTTTAGTAATGAGATGATATTAAATCATCTCATTACTAAAATATTTGTTATATAAGGTAGCCCCCTTTGTATACATTTATTTTACTATTGTACCTCTCCACATGTAGTTTCATCTTTTAAGTAAACAGGATCTAAGCCAGCAATCATTTTTCAAATCCTGCTGCTAATTCTGTAGGACCAATTGAATAAACAGCTTCTCTGGCTTCTCCATATATGCTTAAATAAACTGCAGGACCATGTATAGATTTTTCACCCTTTGTAAATAATCTCCAAACTTCTACATCTGCTTTCCAGTCTGTAAATGAGTCACTAGAGCCAGGGTTGAATACTGGTGGTTGCTTCAGGCAAGCCATAACTACTTATAACAGGAACTAGGCTCTGCTACTAATGTTGAAGTAGTCTGTCAGAGATTCACCAAGCAAATGAATGTACATTATTTTGTAACAATACAAAAATGTGGCACAAGGCCAAAAGTGGGGGATGAGGAAGACTGATCTTATTCTGTCTTATAATTAAACCTAGCTAGCCATAATTACTGACCGAAACATACCACAGTATCCCTTATACAAAACAACACATTTTTACTTACCATTCTTACTACAGCCACCATAATACCTTAAAGTCTGTATGAAGTCCTAACTAGTTCCCATATGTACAAATGAATTGACACCCTCTGGAAGAAATAGCATGAGCTTATATTGAGCTCCATGGTAGAACCTATTACATGTAAGATAGGCCAATCCAACAACAAAGCATTAGTTTCTATTAGCTGGTGGTTGAGTTCAATTCCTGTACTGGGCAAAACATAAGTATATAGAACAATAACAGTAGAATCCCTTTCACTATATGTTAACTGTTTACTCACTGTCTTCAAACTGTAACTTTCTTCCTTTCTGAGAACTTACACTGCAACAATGAAACATATTGCTGTAGCAAACGTTATAAGTACTGATGTAAGCAAACTAATTGCTTTTTTACACATTTAGACCCACAGTCTCACTTCTATGTTCAAACCTTTGGCTGCCATTGGGCATATTCCTTTTTATTCTGTTATTTGTTATTCAGACTAAACTAGTCTCTTTTTGATGAGCATGGAACCAACTCTTAATTACTGTTGTTCCCAGGGGTCTAACCTGTCCCAGGGTGGTAGCACTTTTTAGGGTCCCAGCTATGAGCAAATAGTGAACCTCCAAACTGGGGTCAAAATACCACAAAAGTATGAAAATAGATTTTTATACTAAAAATATCGGCAATAATTTTTGGAAAAAAAAAAAAAAAAAAAAAAATATTACCAGCAATACATTTGACTCTCAACAAAAACCTTTACAAAAATATGTCAATGAAACCTGATCTACAAATTGATTTCTTTATTCTATTCATATGAACCTATCCTAAAAATCTTGTCGGCATTAAATAACCCATTGAGGTGTTGATATGTTGTAAAACAAAATAAACCAAACCAAACTAATCTCAAGCTTTCTGGTTTGATGCTTTTGGCTTTAAATAAACCTGTTGATGAACAGGACTTTGTCTTTAGAGTTTTAATTGTCTTAAGGTGTTTATATGGCTGTCTGAGAAAAGTATGCATATGAAATGGATGCATACTCAGGAGAAAAATGCTAAAATGTTTATCGTTATCATTATATCAAAATCAATGTTTCCCAAAATTTTGGGGGCCCAGTGACCCTCAAAATGCAAACAACTTCCATGTTTCTTCATCTAGTTTTATCTCAATATCATTTTCTATTAACTGAAGGAAATGAAAGGCACAACTTCATGTATTGTGGTGGCTACTGAAAAAGTTTTAGCCTGGCCAAGATTAGGTTCTCATCAAATTCTGATGTTCAGTCATTTGATCAGGCTGAGAACTTTTCAAAATGCCATCATAAGTGTCTCACATATATCAGTCATCTAAATCAGGCTATAGTTTTCCTTCTCCCAGACTGGTCACCAACCAAGTCTATAGGGCCAAGTTTGTCCTGCAATTTTCTCATAGGGAGATGAGATAGATTCATACCTTAGAAGAAGGAACAAAATCAGTAAATGGGTTGGAACTGTTTTGCCCTCATAGAATTTTAATAAATGAAGGGAGTTGTGGTCAAATAAAATGCAACGGACATCTCTTAACTTTCAAAATTTTAATAAGCGTACCGCACTCTGTTTATCAAAGAGGCAAAACAAAACCATAGAAACACCTGAATGTTTCCATTCATACATTTTTGTTACCTTTGAGAATTGAAAGTTCTGTAAATCTCATCATGTCATCCCACATAAGGACTGTGATGTGGCTATAATGAGTCTTCAGGTAAGTGACAACGGCATGGATATGAGCAAAAAACATTTGTTGGCTAGACAGTTTCTCAGAAGCCATTTTCTTCTGACAACGTTCACACACTCCAATGTGGTACACCTAACAAGTAGAAATGAATGCGAAAGGAATATAACAAAATCTTCACCAAAACAGAAAATCGCATAAACTGTCAAAGTTGGATACAAAATTGAAAATTGTTGCTGTCAAAGTTTGAATGCAGGGCAAACAAATATCAACTAATTTTGTTTTCAAACAGCAAGGTAGAAATTCAATTTCAAACAAACCTTATCAAGTCCACCAAGAAAGTATAAATTCCTGATTTTCTGATAGCACTGTATTTAACAAAATTAACAATAATCTGTATTTAATTGGAATTCTTGAATTCCAAAGGAAATAACTGTTTATGTCTCATTATATATATATATATATATATATATATATATATATATATATATATATATATATATATATATATATAAAAAAATCCATCAGGTCAGGGGGTAATAAATTTATTTCATGGAACTCATATCCATCTCTTTGGGTCAATTTTTCATTAATAAATGGAGTTCAATTTATTCAGACACAAGGAAAAGGAGAAAAAGAAAAAGTTTTAATGTTAAAAGGGAGAAAGAAAAATGTTTAGGAAAGACATAAATTTCAATATAAGTTTTTTGGGGGGAGAGGGAAAGAGAGAGTTAGAGAGAGAAAGAAAAGAAAGAGGGAATTAAGCATAATAGACAGGGTGACCCAGAAAAGATTTTTTCTTCTGGGAATTGACAAGTTAAAAAACAGTGTGGGGGAAGGGAGTGATCATATTCAAAATAGATACATTGAAGTTGTCTAGTCATTTTAAGCAGCAAAACCATCATCATCGCATTATAACCTTCACAATTATGAATTGATAATAATAATAAACATATTAATATTATTACTAATATTAATAATATTTCACATCAATATAATGAAATAACAAAGTAAAAAAATTAAAGTAATTTAAATAAAAAAAGAAATTTTATAAAAATTAAAAATTTATTAAAATACACATCAAAATTAAATTAAGAGATAAATAAAGAACCATTTTAAGTAGCTAAAAAACCTAAAATATGCAAATATTTTAGCTTTTTAACTATTGTTACCTGTACTACTAGTATTAAACAGAAATAAACAATTAAATATGAAATGAATCAAAATAAATATTTATTCCCTAAACAGTTCAATGGTTTTTATTATGAACAACTACAGGGTTAAAAAAAATTATCATTTCAGAATGGCTTAAATTTTTTCAGAATGATCAAAGTTAGTTTTCAGGACAGTTTCAGGAAAACAGTGAAAAAAAAAAGCTACTTTGAAGCCCTGCCAAAACTGAGTCTGATGGAGGATTGACATTGATGGCCTGTGCTCCTCTGGAAGCAAAATGGCTTAATAATAATAAAAATCAACTATAGAATTTAAACCCTTCAATCATCTTTGCATATGTTCAAGAATCTGTATCTCAGAAGAGGTTATAATTGGTGTGTATATATATATATATATATATATCTGTGCGCATGCCTCTTAATAAAAAGAATAGACATTTTAGGTGTATTAAATTTATGGATCATTTTATCATGTATGCAAATGCAGCCTATGTTGATACATAAAATCAACAAAATGTCCTGTTCAAGCTTTCAACTCAAATATATTTTAAGCAATGAATTGTTTTAAAAGTGTCAATCCTGTTGAAATCTAAATTCAATAGTTATTTGCATACTAGAATGAAATGAATAAATTTATCAGACTATTCTTTTAATAAGACATGTTTACGAAAACTACTTCTGCAATATATATATATGCATGTTATAGGATGCATAATAGTATCTGAAATAAAAGTGGAGATAATGAGTAAGTGAAAAAGCTTTTTAATGACACATCTCACAACTAACATATGTTAAGTTCAGTGTCTTCATGTTGAAATGAAAGACAAAACTGTGTATAAAGAAAATGCCTCAAAAATCCCAATGCATTTGTGTTACAGTTTTGTAACCTGAAGGTACCAAACATAAATATAATTGGTGAAATGCACCATTAAAATGCTTCTCTATTTTGTCCCATTATCACTCAGTCTCTCTATGCAAACCTCTCAAATATTTTTCTTAAAAAACTGAGTAACGTTAAATTTTCAAAATATATAATGATAAAAGACAGTATGATAGAGATTCTGTGATATAACTGTATGCTGTACATTTAATGGTTAATGTGCTCCATGCATCAGAATAAACAACAATTGATATACAATTGATCATATAAAGATTTCAAAAGCTAGTGATATTGCAGCAGTTCCAGAAAGTAGCTACCCAGTGAAATACTTAGTAAAAATCCATTCCATTTGTTGTTTCTCAAAGACTATCATATTTTTAAATGATTGCTGGCACAATATTTTCAATGTCTGTAACACTTAAAAATAGCGTATGAAGTTCTACATCATCTCTGTTGATTCATTTTTTTTGCAGCATGTCCAGATTTTATCATATTTTTTTTTACATATTCTTTATCAACTTGTTAAAAAATAATTATACTTTGCAGCGGTTACACATTTTGAAAGAAAATTATTTTTCATAAATTTATTTTACCTCATCAGCTCCAATGTGAAATCTTCGAGTATGTGGATGCAATGCTAGAACCTGGTCAATCATCATTTTAATTGTGTCCATAGAATCTGAAAAATAAAAGCAAATTTATTTCATTCATTTTTCCTCATTTTTCCTTACAACTATGGACAAAGAAATATTAAAAACAATGTAATTAGCAAAATAAGACAGCAACTTGAATTCTGAAATTATAGCTAAAAATTCAACTACTTCATGGGATAACAGATCAATAGGATAAGAAACCCTGGGTGGGGTGCATCTTGTGTAACTAAAATTGTCTGTTTGGAGAAATGTGGTCAATTAGCACAGACAGCATTGTTGACAAATTTAGCAATTTTTATTGTTTCAAAAAGCCATTTTTAAAATTTTAATAAAACCCAAACATATGAAACTGGATTGACATGTTTTGTTTTTTCTCAAAAATTTACTACAAATATTAAACACTATTTATTAGATTGTTTATTTATAAGAAAAAGTTTACATTTATAAGATTATAAAAAAAATGTGAACTAACTACAGTGCAATTAAGAAATAACTATGAAAACATTTTTTATTTGTAAATTTATAAAAATACTTGCAAAAAACTATACAACAAAAATTTTAAATGAACACAACTGTAATGATAAATTTTGAAAAGAACAAATGCATTTAAGATACATGATCAATGCTGAAAAATTTATAGGTTGGTTGTTTAGTGGCATATCAACCCATAGAAGTTGTTATGCCACTAAACAAAATCAAACAACCAGCATGTATAATGCTGAAATCTAAAAATTTTGTACACATTGCTTCAGTTGCAAATATTTTGTACATAATTTTATACTTTCAAGGTAAATGTATGTTTTTTAGATATATAGTTTGTACATAATAAAATGTATTGTTGGTAATTTTATTATGAAAATGTAATGTTGATTTTTGTTTGGTAGTTCATCATTTTCCCAGAGATGAACCCCTAACAGATGCTACCACAATGAGTCAGGGTGGACCTGGGAAAAAATAGCTATTAAAACCTCCAATCTCCTGATCAGATGTCTTGTTGCCAGATGTAGTCTATCGTCATACCAAGAACATGAAAAATTACAGGTGACTCATAACTTTTGGTTGTGAAGAAAA
Source organism: Acanthosepion pharaonis (assembly GCA_903632075.3). NCBI lineage: Eukaryota > Metazoa > Mollusca > Cephalopoda > Sepiida > Sepiidae > Acanthosepion > Acanthosepion pharaonis. Next base: position 1,444,740 of record CAHIKZ030000779.1, on the reverse strand, counting down.
AAATTTTGATATTGACAAAAACAAAACAAAAAAAGAAGCTTAGTCTGAAAGAGAAGGGAAGCATTTATTGTTGGTGAGTGGAAAGTATGGAAACAATGTTCAATGACTACAAGCACGAGAAGGTAGGCACAATAGAGAGGATAAATGAACAAGGATGTCATACGATAAAAACACAAATAATAGTTAAGTATAAGGAGAAATGGTAGGGTAAGGGATTGCAATTTGGATTGAGGAATCAGAAAACAGAGTTTGAATTCCAATCAAGTTCATTACATTCACTCACATGCTAATACTCTCTGGAGAGACATGAATCCAACTGTTCTCCCCACAGGCATGGGTAAACACTAGGACAGACTGGGTTTCTTATAGCCTTGGGTGGCAACCAGTCCAAGAGAAAGAAAACTCTTAATCTGTATGTAGCTCTGGCAAAGTATGCAGCTAAGGAAAGGATCATTCGCATTGACTCGATGATGCCGACTATGGTCAACTCCTTTCTATAAGGTGTGGGTGATGAAACAGTTATCAGCTATAGCGTTATCTGTTTTATATATATATATATATATATATATATATATATATGAGGAAATTAATTAAATCCAACATTTTTAATTTATTTGTTCAAATCTTATTTTTAATGAATACTTATATTTGAGTAGATGCTTTGTTTTTATTATTAAGAGGTATATTTATTTGTTTGCATCTAGTGGCCTGAATATTTGAGAAATCTTGTTAGAAAAATCTGTGCCCTCTGGCAGGACTCGAACCTGCGTTCACTAAGGGGAATGCTTATTAGATCTGATGTGCCTTGACCACTCAGCCACATAGGGCTTGCTTATCAAGCAAAGCCCAAATAGTGCTTTTGAACACATTTTTCCTTTGATTTTCAAAATATGCATATCTGTTCTGTTTTGTATCCTAACATAAACAAAGACAAGTTTTTAGGAAATGGATTAAATCCAACATTTTTAATTTATTTGTTTAAAAGTTATTTTTAATGCCGGAATTATATATTGTCTCTGTTTAGTGCATCTTTCATTAAAAATAACTGAAAAAGTACTTCTTGTTGAGATTTTGTTTTTGTAGTGTGCAAACAAGAGATTTCTTTTTTAGATATAGTGTATGAAACTGTCCAAATGATTGGTTACTCTAAGCACTGTTCAGCTAATCTCTTTTCAATTTCCTAATTATTCTGTATACAATGCAAAGAGGTAAGCTCACAAAAACATAAAATCATATAAATAACCTTGAGGATAGTCTTAGACTGATCTAGACTAGTATCCTCATCTTGGTTGTTATGATCACAACTGGTACCAGGCGGTATAACAGCTGAAATATACTCTGACAATAACAACCAAGATAAAGTCATAAGTTAATGTATAATAAAGATAATTCCACATCTCAAAAGTTCTGATAAATAAATAAAATCAGGGAGACTATACTGAATACGTTTTAATTTGTCATCTGTAAAGAGTAGACAAGCTCTATAGTTTATAAGGCTTTTCAGTATTTTAGATTATATAAAAACATTTACATCGGCACCATGGAAAAAAAAAAAAAAAAAAGAGACAAAAGACGACTTACCTGGATGAGTTGGACAGAGGGCTGATGGGTAAGGAGCAACTTCACGCAGTCTTTTAAACTTTTCATGTTTTAATACAAACTAAAATTAAAAAAAAATATATACATAAAAAATTTATTGATCAAACCAATGCACCATATAGAAGTAAAAACACAAATGATTATAGGCAATAAACAAATGCGCATATATATATATATATATATATATATATATATATATATATATATATACACACACACAGAGGGTGCGATGGATGAATTGTCATCTAAATTACACAAAAATGAAAATAACACTGAAATCTTATTTCATTTAATTTAATAAATACTGTTTATATAAACACAAAATAAATCAAATATTACATAACTTTTCATATTTGTACCTTTAACTTACACAAAATTTTGCAAATATATCAGAACTTTGATTGAGCATTTGAACTTTGAAAAAAAAAAAGAAAAGTACTTCATTTTCTCTCTACTAAGATGCTGTAATGAGTGTGAAATAATTCACTTTACCCATTCCCATCAAATTCAGAGGGCTGAGGAAAAAGAAAGGAATTTGCGGGCCTATATGAAATTGTCTTTGGACCAATGAAGACTTTGTCTTCATAGGGGTTGACCAGCAAGCTGAGAAGTTGACTTACATAAATTTGCATGCCTATGTGAAATTGCTTTTGGATCAATAAAAACCTTGTCTTCATAGTAGAGGAAAGTAGTGAGCCTATACAAAATTCTTTTTTGCATAAAATGAGGAAAACAGAATTAAGAGAAGAATCTCTGAAATCATATGAAAGGTTTTGTTTCAGTTCACTGCATCCAACATTGAAGTTTTGCCACTATCAAATTACTTGACAATTATATTATCAGCCTCTAACCAGCATGTGGCACTTGAAAAAATTTTCCTTCAACAATCCAAGAAATCTAAGTATTTCAAACTATCTCTCTTAGCTTACTCTTGAATGTATATAAGCCTTTTGTGAGCAACAAACTCTCTTACCATTGTCTTAAACATTTTTAATATTATTTTGTGTCTGATCATTTAATCTATAGTATGAACATTTCCTTTCCATGACAATTCGTTAAAACTACAGACTTTAAATACTTCTGATTTGTTTTCGTAAAACGAGCTACTAAACAAGCAAGTAAATTCATAAATAAATTCCTTATCTTGTTTTGTTAAAATTACCAGTATGTTTCCTCATCAGCTAACGTTTTTGGCATGGGTAAATCAACTGTTCATTTTAACCCTGAAGCCCCATGCCACTATAACGCTACCAGTGGTAAGAGACAGCTAGGTATTTATTTCAATGCCAAGAGAGAGGGTGATTTTTGGGGGGTATTTTTCAGGGAAAAATGTGTCTAAGCATACAGAAATTTGAAAAGAAAATTTGTATTGAATAAATGTGTATTCATTTGAAATAAAAGTTATAAAGAAAAATACTTATAAATTTTGAATATTCATGTAAATTCTACTAACACCAAAAAAGAATTATTGTTTAAAATTGTACAAAGTTTGTTCTCACTGAGAAAACAAAGGGAAACATAGATTCTAAACAGAAGGGAAAAAATAATTCATACTGGTATGTGTGTGTGTGTGTATGCATAATATCAATTGATAATAAGTAGGGATAATTCCAAGGAGGACATTAATCCAAAGAGAGCTCAATGTAAGTAACAGAGCAATATAATAATGAGTACAGATAATCCTTGCAAATCCATTTGGTTATAATTTAATAAAAAAAACTTTGGTCTGAAGAGATGAATATCTGTATATTCATGAAATAAATTATAACCTAATGGATTTTTAAGGATCGTCTGTATTCATTATTAATATATATATATATATATATATACACACACACAGACATACACAGTAAATATACCTACTTCAAAATGTCCAAATGTCTGGATAAGTGGAATAATTTCCAAACTGTTTTGCTCAGCCAATTGTTGAATGCGTTGTATATCATCTTTGCTATGAAGTAAAAAAAAAAAAAGAAAAAAAAAGCTTGTTATTAAACCCAAAGATACATCTGCTTTGTAACAATAAAATGACCAAATATGGATCAAAATTTATTCACATGAAAGAAAATCTTTTAAGTGAATTCAAGTTGGGACTTTATATTATTCATTTTTTCTTTTTGTTATTGGATGTAAGTAGGGGGGGGGTCAATTTTGTGCTCAGCCTGACCAGGAAGGAAATGACTGAAATTGATGAAATATATATGGTATTCCACATGTTCAATACATAATTTCACTAGTTTCTTTAACCTGTGCCTATTCAAACAATTACCATGAAAGTATTTATAGAAAAGAGAGAGAGGCAACCTTATGCCAGTGGGAAAATGACTGAAGCCAAGCTGCCAGATCAGGACCAATAATATTGCTGATATTTCAGATTTTATCAAGGTAAATAGCAGAGGCACCAGACCATATGTGGCAACAATATTCTAAGCATGGATGAATGCTAGACCTATGTAAGATAGATTCTGGAGAGATAAATTGTCTTATACAACACAGTAAACCAACTTAGCAATGACTTGAGGTCATTTTGCACCTCGGCTGTCATTTTGACTTTGTCAGACTGATCAGTCTTACTTTTGAGGCAGGAGTAAATGGTTGTGTCATCAGCATAGATGCCAAGTTGACATTAAAATACTGCTGTGTTGCTATCACCTTGGGATCAAAAGATTTTCTACCTTTCAAACTCCTTTTCAGGTTTGGAAACAAGAAAAAGTCAGATAGGGAAGGATCTGGTGAGTATAGTGGATGGCCTAGGAACTCAAATCATAAATTATTAAAGACTTGCATTGTTTTTGTGGCAATAGAGAAAACTCAAGTCTTCCCTCAAAAAAAGAATTTGCATTCTCTGAAGAAAATCAGAACCAAGTTGACTGAAAAGTATATAACTGGAAGAGTATTCCACAAGCGAGAAGTGCTAGAAAAGAAACTTTTAGCTTAGAACTTAGTTACATCTAACCAACTGTAAAGTGACTAGACCTCATAGCCAGTCTAATACTGCCGTTAAATTCATAAAGCATAGCGAAGAACTGGTCCAAACAATTACCATGAAAATATTTATAGAAAAGGCACAAGGAAACAACTTTACAACAGTGGGAAAGTGACTGAAGCCAAGACACTGGATCAGGATCAATAATATTGCTGATTCTTTTTCAGATTTTATCAAAGATCTCTCTATATATAGCAAGTGCACCAAACCATATGTGGGAGCAATATTCTAAGCATAGCAAATGGCAGACTTATAGATATGTAAGAGAGATTCTGGAGAGAAAAATTGTTTTGCCCAACACAGTGAACCAACCTAGCAATTGATTCAATATAGTCTTTCCACTTCATGTCAGCTGTGAACGTTAGCCTGAGAAGACATAATGAGTCGCTCTCCTGGAGATTAGTATCAGCCATAGTGATGAAAGGCAAAAAGGGGGCCTCTCATATGATTAATAGAAGGCAGTTTAGTTTTGGAGGTATTAAAATTAACAAGCCATCATTTGCCCCAGTTAACAATAGACAGGTCGTTTTTGGTTTGGTTTATTTTGTTTTATGGCATATCATCCTCAATGGGTTATTTAATGTTGGCAAGCCTTTTTAGAATAGATTTGTATAAGTAGAATATGTATTCTTTGTAAGAAATCAATTTGTAGATCAGGTTTCATTGATGGATTTTTGTAAAGAGTGTTTTTGTCAAATGTATTATTGGTAATATTTTTTTTCAAAAATTTATTGCTGGTATTTTTACAATAAAAATCTATTTTTAGACTTTCATAGAGTTTTGACCTGAATTTGCAGGGTTCACTATTTGCTCATAGATGGGACGCTAACAGGTGCTACCACTCCAGGTCAGGGTGGACCTGAGACCAACAGCAATTAAGAGGTTGTTCCACACTCTTCAAAACCTCCCAATCAGAGACCTTGCTGCCAGATGTAATTTATTGTCATATCCAGGACAGCTGTTTCAGTCAATTTGACCTTATTGAACTAATCAAACTTACTAACGAGACAGGAGTAAATGGTTGTGCCATAAGCATAGATATAAAGTTGAAACCTGATGTCATCAGGAATGTCATTAATAAAAATTTAAAACAAAGTAGGAGCAAGGATAGAGTCCTGGGGCCCTACATTAGTACAAAAAAATCTAGAAGAGTGGCTGTTCAGGAAAATTTTCATTTCACAATTTGATAAAAAGTGGATCAGTTCAAACATTTGTCCAGAGGCACTGTAACTTTCCAAGAACTCTATGCTAATCCCTGTCAAAAGCTTTCAAGATGTCCAAAGCAACAACCCAAACTTCACCATTAGAACTTTATAGACTCTTTTCGCAATTATCCTCAATACATCAGCGGTTGACCTGGAAAAACGAAAGCCATATTTCATTGTCTGAAAGAAGGCCCTGTGATGTGAAATGTTTAGCCAATTCAGTATTGATTAGAGTCTCTAGTAGTTTACCAAAGAGAGGAAGAAGGCTAATAAAGCTGATAGATGGATGCATCAGAGGATTCACCTGCATTCTTAAAAACTGGAATAATGATAGACAGGAATGCAAGAACTAGCTTAGGCATTTATTATACAGTTTAGAGAGAACAGGAGTCAGTTTAGGAGCACACTTCTTAAGGACTGTTACAGAGATACCATCAGGTTCACATGCTTTGTGGGGATCCAGATTAGAGATGATAGCCAAAACCATAGAAGGGGTTATATGCATATCACTCAGAGACTTGGTTCCAAATGGGAAGTTAGGCAAAGATCCTCCAGATAAGTCAAGAGTAGAGTTTAAGGAGAATTTATGGGTAAAACATTCAGCTTTACCAGCAGAAGACACCTCAAATTGATTGAAGAGAGGAGGAATAGAAAAGTTACTCTTATTTAATACACTATTACAAAACTGTAGTAATCGTTAATCATGAAAGCCAAAGTTGTCAGAAGCAATACGGTGCCTCATCCTCTCAGCAAGCAAAAACTTAGCCCCTTCAAGAGCACATTTTCATTTATTACGTGCAGCCATGAATAGGCATCAATTGTGATAGGAACTATCATGCTGATATAACTGGAAATAGTGGTTCCTGTGGGCTATAGCAGCAGAACATGCTGGTGTAAAACATGGAGAAGACTGAGGTTTCACTTGGTATTTCCAAGAAGAAATGAAAGCATCCATGCCAGTATTTAAAAAAATAAAATAAAAATACCAACCTATAAGCATATTCAGCTGCAACTGTCTCCAGTTCCCCTTGGTAGGGAAACATATCTTCGTACTCTATCAACAATCCATTTGACCCCCATTTTTGTAGTAAGGAAAAAACCTGAAATAATTCCATTGAAACACATTCAGCACACCTCAAACAGCCAGATTCATTATATAACATTCAGAAAATAGCATTAATTTTTTCTTAAATTTCAGAAACTGATTTTCAAACTTCCTCTTGAAAAAAAGAAGAAGGGATAGGAAAAATCAGAATAAGAGAAAATAAAAGGGGTGCTGAAAAGTTATTGGCCTGACCTACTTCCGAAAATATAGTCTCCAAGGGCTCTATCCCTGGACCTACATTGTTCTTAATATTCAATGACCTTCCCAATGTCACCAGTTGTCTACTTGGTAACTATGCTGACGACATAACTATTTACTCTTGTCTTAATAGTAAGTTCATATTGACAGTTGATCTCAAAAATGACTGACAATCTATTGTTAACTGGGGAAAAGGAATGTCTTGTTTTAGAGCCTCCAAAACCAAACTGCTTTCTATTAATCATCTGAGAATCCTTTCTGCCTTCATGGCTGGTGCTAAACTCCAGGAGAGTTACTCATTGCACCTTCTTGAGCTAACATTTTCCGCTGACATGAAGTGGTAAGATTATATTGAATCAATTGTTCTGTCTGCTGCTAGGAAATTTGGTTACAACTTGCTGGTACATATGGTCTGCTGCTCCTGCTATATATTTAGAGATTCTTGATAAAATCCAAAGAATCTGCAATCTTATTGATCTTGACCTTGCATCTTGGCTCCGTTACTTGCCCACTGCTGTAACATAGCATCCCTGTGCCTTTTCTATAAATACTTTCATGGTAATTGTTCTGATAAACTTTCCTCTATAGTACCTAGATTCTTTTCTCACACTTCTCACTTGTGAAACTCTTCTGGCTTTCCAATCAAGTTTGATCTTCAAAAATTTAAATCCAATGTCAATCGTTAACTTCTGTCTTGTTCTTTTATTGTTCTCACACCTTAATGTTTTTCCTTTTCTTGTATTCTTTCACAATCAGTTATCCCCTGCCTCTTAGTGGCTTTATTGCCATGCTTTAGGGTGAAATGTTTAAAAAAAAAAATTCTTGCTCTTGTCCTTTTTGTTGATATCCAGTGTTTAACTCTGATATCAAGTAATCTCTGCATAGTTCATTTTTCTTATTTTTTATGCATACTTGCATAAAAGCAGACATCTTTCTTTGTAGTGAAAAAGAGATGGTACATTATTTATTTGAGGTAATGGCAAGGTGGAAGAGATGTGCAAAGGGAGGAACACTCTGAATCATATGATATTGACTTTGTAAGGAAAAATAATATAAGTAAAAATACTGACTTACCTCTGCCAAATAGTCAAGTTTAGGTGGGGCACCCTTCAAGTCCAGGTGGACAATACTGAAAGAAGAAAGAAACATAAAAGTTAATTGAAATTTCATTTATTATATTATAGAACTTTTAGCACAAATTAAGTACAAATAGTCATTGACTTAATGTTAGGGTCTGAAAATGAAATCCTAAGTTGAAAAATTGCAAGTCAAATAAACTTTTATCATAATCACAAGTCTTGTAACCCATTAGGATCATAGGGGCATCAGATGCATTGCAGGTGTAGCATCAGTGGTGTGTCTTGGGCAAGATCACCTGATGGAGCCCGACCCTTTCTAGGCTGATTTAAATTCAGTTTTACTTATTCTAAACTGGTTGCCAACCAAGGTTATAGTGCCCAGTGAGTCTTTCTATTTATCAATAGAAGGGGTGAGAGGCAATGAATTCATGCCTTTCAAAATGATATTTGCATTTAAGTGAGTGTAATGAACTAGACTGGAATTTGCTGTCTAATTTCTTATTCAACGCTGCTATCCATTATACACTACTGCACACCCACACTTTTAAACATGTTCTATAAAGATAGGGAAAGAAGTGCCCATTCTTGAATATTTTCGTTCCTTAAAATAAAGGTAAAATAAACTGTAAAATTATCATGATTTTTTTCATAACTGGAAAAAAAAAAAAAATAAACTGAAAACAGTATGCAATTAAATAGAATTAGTCAATTTTTTTTTTTAAATCAATTCACCCCAATCAAGGCAATAATGCCACTAAGACATAAGGGGCTATTGAGAGTTAAACAGAATGAAAATACTTTAGAAGGAACTGGAAACCCAATCCTAAACAGGAAATGAGGGATAAACTTCTGTTCTTGTTAAAAAAAAACATGGAGCTGTATTAACTGGGTGATAGGCAAAGCTATCTACTCCTATTTATCAGTTATTATGGTAGAAATAAACCATTGTCATGGGAAACATACTTCAATAAGATTTGGAGTATCTCTTAACAAAAATTGATTCAATCACAGAAGGTTTTATTCAATTTTCATAAAATTTATATCTGAAGAACTGAAAAAGAAAAAATTTTATAAAAATATTTTTTTTTAATAAATTTATTATATGGAAATCCTTCTCAACATTTAAAAAACATCTATTACATTGTTTTTAGCATTTAAAATTTGTGTTTACATTTATTTGTTTTTTTAGTCAAATTTACCCAGAGCAAGGCATTAAAGCCATTAAGACACAAGGGGTTACTGGGTGTGGAAGAATTAGAAAACAGAAACAAAGATTACTCTTCTATTGTTCTCACTGAAGAGTGGGAACAATAAATGAGTAATCAGGAAGACAGTTTCTAACAATTGACATTGCATTAAAATTTTTGAAGGTCAAAGTTGGCCAGAAAGCATGGAGACAGAAAAATTTTAAAAAAAGATACAGAAAATTTTACTTTTCTTTTATGCACCTTGTCTCTTCAGGATCTGGACAATTACTGCTCTCCAAAATTCTTATTTTTTTAAATTCTAATTAATTTCTCCCAGTTTCTGTTCTGCCAGCCATTTACACAAACTTGTTAAATGTTTTTCACAGTTTTCCTTCTTGACTTCAATATCCTGTGTCAAATTCTCCAATCTTTCCTTATTATGTGTCTCAGAAATTTCAATTGATTCTTTCTCATTCTAAGTACAAGTGTACTTTTTATTTCAATTTTCCTTAAAACTTTCTCATTCCTCATATACTATTGTGCTGTGATTTTTTGATTCTAATGGTCCATTGGCAATTCCTCAGTAGGGACCCCCAACACTGCATTGCAGACTGAATTCATGACAGGCAATTTTCTTCAGGTTTCTTTTCACCAACTTTATTACAGGAAGACATAGCAGTATGCACGGTTACTTGGAGGAAGCAAGAGGGAGAATGAAATAGATCAGCTAGCTACCTATCATCCCCACATGGTAGCTTGTCTCCTTGCAGAAACCACATCACACTAAGGAAATTTGCACATTTCTTTGTGTTATATATCACAACGTAAGCAAAGGATTTCATGCCCAGGAGATTCTAAAACCCTTCAATTCAGGTCACCAAAACTGATCAGTACAGAAGAATTTGACATTTTCGTCTAACTCACACATTTTGTAATATTCCATCCATGGTATTCTCAGCATCCTTCTGTAAAACAACATTCATTGCCTCAAGTTTCTTCATCTATGACAAGGTTTCCCAACCTGAGCAATTTCAATTGTTAGGTGGGCAATGAGCAACTGAACTGAAAATGGTAGGTGATTGGAAATTTTGAGGGGCAATATCAAATTTTGAGTATTAAAAACGTATTTCAACATTTGTTACCTGATAAAATATTTAAAGCAGATATGCAAAGAACCTGTATACCCCCAACCACCACCACCAAAAAAAAAAAAAAAATCAGGAGGCTAAATGGGAATAGCCGAGTCACATTGCTAGATAAGATATAAATATCCCCTGCATACAAGGAATATTTTGGTATTTTCTATAGTTTTGAGAAGGGTCATTAACATTCAAATAGTTCTTCAAATGAAATAACATTTCTTTATATAAATCAGATAAGGGAAGACCAAGAATAATAAAAAATATTTTTATTTTTTTTTATTTTTTTTTTTAAGCGTTTCACCCCAAGCAAGGCAGGAAGCCACTAGGATGCAAGGGGTTAAAGAAAATAGCAAGATCAGATAGGAGTGATAGAAGAAAGGATGAGGGTAGTGGATAGATTAAGGCAACTGGAGATGTTGATTGACATTACACTTGAATAGCTGGAGATTATAGCTCACAGGGAAACAGGAGAAGGGAAGGGAGCTCCACAGGCGAGAGGTGCGAGACATGAAGCTATTAGAGTAGAAGAGACGGCTACATTTAGGAGTTTCGACAGTGAAGGGGCGAGAGCGGGATGCCAGCCTCGTAGGGCGCTGGAACTCATGACGTCTGGGAACCAGCGAATGCAGCTCCTCGGAGCAATTTCCATGAAAGTATTTGTAGAACAGACAGAGGGAGGCGACGGCACATCTGTGAAAAAGTGACTGTAGACGAGACGCTAGGGCAGGGCCAACCATATTGCATATCCGCCTCTGGAGCCTATCAAGAACCCCAAGGCAAACAGAAGGGGCACCAGACCATATATGGCAGCAATACTCCATTGCTGAATTTTTATTAGTTGGTATTGTATATTCTTTTTAATTTTATGTTTCATTTTTTATCAACACTTGCAATGCTAACCATAACCATAAAATTAAGTTATACATATAAATATGTAGTTTTCAAGTTTGATTTTGTTTGTTCTTTAATAGGTAGCAGCAGCTGCTGCATAAGTCAGCGTTAGTTGTTACCATCCTTTGGTATTTTTACTACATCATAATGTCAGTAACAAACTTTTGCCAAACAATTTTGGTATACTTTTGAATATTTAGTATACAGGTAGGCAGTGGCACAAAAATGTTGGGAACCCCTGATCTATGAGTAAATTGTTCAACATTTACTGCCATATAGGAGGATTGTTATTACATAGCATTCCAAGATATTTGTTTTCAACAAAATTTTCCTATTTCTTTTGGATAGCATCTTTCCCTATTCTAATGTGATTTCAGATTTGTGTCACATTTTCTGTTATAACACTTCCTAGTTAAGTTTTTCTACTTGAGATTCTGCCATCTCCAATTTGTAACTTGCATCTTGGGCAGTCCTTCTTGCTAACAACACATTTTATCGTCTTACAATTCAATGTTAGTCCATTCTTTTTGCTTTCCTTTATTACCATGTCTAAGAGTTTCTTGAAGTTTTTTTCTATTTGCCACCAACACAGAGTGTGTGATGGATAAATTGTCATCTAAATTATGCTAAAATGAAAATAACATCTCATTTTAACAGATATATTTACCAAAATTAAACAAATATATCTTGAAATATTTATTCAATAAAATTGCCATTGGCTTCAGCCCCGACTTCCACACAACTTTGGAATCTCCTGCAAGTCTTCTGGACAGCCTCCTTGTTTGAGTTGGTGAATGCTGCTATATTCCTTGCCTTCAGTTCATCTTTGGTGTTACAAGGAGTTTTGTTGGTCTCTTGCTCAACTGTGCCACACACGTAATAACCAAGGAGATTGCAGTCTGGAGAATTAGCTGTCTACATGTAAGGAGTAATGTGTTCACAGAAATTGTCTGACAGCAATGACTGGGTTCTCTTGCTGTGCCAGACATAGGGTCTTCCAGCAGCCACCCTCTTGACCCAGGGCAACACTACCTCAAGTGATCACTCCAAATACCTTCATAATCACCATTAGACTCATTGACACCCAAACACACCAGAATGTTTGTATTAGAGCTTCCAGCAGGAAAGCCAGATAGCACAGCATGCTGTTTCCAAATTTCTGGCAGAATGACTTGTGTAAAGGTGCTTTTTTTCTCACAGATGGTGCCCAACTGACCCTATACTGTACAGTCAACAAAATCAAAAACAATGTACATGCACAAAATTAAAAATATAAGATGGCGACAATTTACCCATCGCACCCTGTATTATCATTTGCATATCTGATATTGCTAAGTTCGCACCCACCAATACTATTTAGTGGAATTTAATGAAATTTTTAGTATTTATTCATTGATTATTGAAGGAAACTGCAATTTTAATTTAAAGAAAAGGAACTGCAACTTTCAAATATCATAAGTCAAGAAACCACAAGTCAGAGAGAAACTGTAGATGCTTTTGCTTATGTAAAGACATCTGAAATTCTAAGGAATTAATTCTTAGGGTGCAATACCGAATAGTGTTTTACTTTAAAATTAGAGAGACTTAAATGTCAAAAGAAAAGAAAATGAAGTAATATTTCAAATCATATTGTTTAATTTTTTGAGTGATCATCAAAAGCAATAATTTATGCAATTTTAAAAAAATATCTCAATCCCACCTTTCTTCATTTCCATGATAATTTTTTGAGTTTTCAGAAGATAGCAATGCTTACTAATGTCATTGTATTTGTATTTGTTGTCAAAAATTATTGGACTATGTTACTGACATGATATATTTTTAAGTAAAACCATATATAATTTATTGAATGCTGGTACATGTTTTGGGACATCTTTCTCATTTATCAGCCAAAGATTTACATTGATTTAAATTTAAATACCACTGTACAATACAGACTTGTAATGGAGATGAATTCAAAATTCTTAGAAACAAGAATTCAGTAATTCAAAATGCTAAGAAAAAATAATCACGGAAATCAAGGAAGATGGACTTGGAAATTCTTTTTTTTTTAAAGTCAATACTTACTGGTAAAACTCTGGATCCATAGTTATGGAGGGAATTTAATAATTGTGAATATTGAGTTATTGTTGAAATGGTTTCTGTTAAGAAAGGAAAACAAAGAAAGAAATAAAGTTGTTAAATCTTAAATCACATCATGAGAAATACTTGACATTAGAAAATGAATTTCTTTGCAAATTCATGAAATAATAATAGCAATATATTCAAAGAAACTGACTTCAACCGTTAAAACTAATTGCCTTGAATGGTATAATTATGTTCAGAAAATAAAAGCTTAATAGATTAAAAAAAAAAATTACAATTTATATATTCTGGAAATTGTTTTGGCAAATTTAGACAGTGTCAAAAGAATGGGTTTTATCTTGACACTGCATTTATTTTAACTACCTTCACTCTTCAGCAATGTTTGTTTTAAAAAAACAATAATTAGAACTGAAATATGAAAGTGAACTTATACATTTTCTTTGTTCTTGAGAATTACCAACAAAAATGTTAATATCATTATTCATTTATTAGATTGTATATTTATAAGAATAATTTTATATTTACAGCCTTCCAATAAACAATATAATAGTATAAATTGAACCCTTATTTAATCTATGGGACAATAGTTAATTAAAGCATTGGATCATGAATTTGGTGACATATTAATTGTGAGTTCAATCCCTGGGCCAAGCAGTGTGTACTTGGACTCAGTGAAAATGGGCAAACAATAATTGAACAGTATAAAAAACAAGAACTAGACAATATCCAAGCTTGAGCAGTGGAATGAGAACAGTCTATCACGTAAATTAAATAAAAGATTCAGTTCAGTTCCTGTACATTACATGGATATACAACTGATAAAGGCCAGAGGGGAAAAACAGTCAAAAGAGTGTGATAACAACAAAGATGAAGACAATAGTTTGAATAGTGTACACAGTACATAATATTTTTCTTTTTTAACTTTTTCCTTTTTCACTATTGATAGTCTGCAATAAGTTTTCTACACATTTCACTTCAGATTTAATTTCTACTTATATTTTTTAAGTTGATTAAGCCATTTTGCAAACACGGATTTAACTAATTAAATCGAAATGGCAAATATAGAAAACAATTTGGTATTTTTTTTTATTTTGACATGTTTTGCTGATCAAACAGCATAATAAAAAAAATGTATTTTACTTCAAACAAATCTGCTGTTACAGAATGCATAGGCTGGCCCAGAATGGCAAAATACTGGTCAGCACTGTGATAACCTAAACTGAGTGGAATGGTGGTGAAATTCTGAGAATAGTAGATTGCCTTTGTTTAAATTTTGATCAAAAAGGTGGGAAGACACTCATCAGATGGCTACAAGAATTAGAAGGGTCAAGGCATCTCACAGTATCCAGATTCTCTTGTGAGGCAAACCAGTATGTGAGGATGAGATTTTGAACAACTGGTTTACAGGTGTCCTCTCAATCATTTCTCTTCCTCCTAGAAATTATGCTATGATTACTGTACTTCATAAAATACAGCAAAAGCCTTAGAGTCTGAAGAAGTGAAGCCAGAGATGGCACAAAATGCCAGACAACATTGCGGAGACAGAAATTTGTCTTTTTGGCCTCAATTGAAGACAATGTGATTGAGCTGAGCTGTATTATTTCTCTAAAAAAAATAAATCAGAAAACTTAATTTTCACCTTTTTTCCTCTTTCATTAGCTTCTGAAACATTTTTGTAAAATGTAGAAAAAAGTCAATAGGTTTTATTCCAGAAAATAAGTACAAGTCAAAAGCAAAAACATTATTTAAAATCAAAACAAAAAAATGTTGACAGTAGATTAAGTGCTCCTAAAAAATATTCATTTTATGAGGAAAAATATAGCATCAGGAATCTTAAACTTTATATCTTAATTTTTTTTTGTAACCCCCAGCTCCCCATGTACTTATTGTATTGCCCTTTGCTTGATAATAAGCACCTCCAAAGATTTGCTAAAAAAAAAAAAAAAATGAGAATACATGATGAAAAAAATACTACAAACAATAAAAACAAAATTTTATTGTCAAAATATCTGTTATTAAGAGGAAAGACCAAAGTATTTTTTGATTATTTAATTATATTTTTTAATCCTTTTTAGAATCTTTAAAATTTTGTTTAATTTTTTCTTACATCAGCAGGTGACCATAAATTAGTATAGGAAATTTTAGAGTCATTTTATGGTGAAAAAACCCATTGATTTGGACATTCTTACAAAAATCAAATAATTGTTGGATTTTAATAAAACTTTCAGGACTTATTCACAAATTAATGAAATTATTTTAGAAACATTTCTATTTCAGAAAATCTTGGTAAAAATATATATTTTTTTTTACATCAGTAACCCCCATCCTACACATACAGACACTCACTTAACATACAAAATATTCCCACTATTTTAAAAACAATTTAATGATTAAAATAACAAATACTTATTTAATAAAAATACAATATTGATTTTTGCATATCTTTTAAGTTTTTATATACAAGAATAGTTTCCAGTTCACCCTGCATTTGCAAGAACTATAAACAAATCACAAGACCCTTCAAAAAGTTGGAATTGGCTCCAGAAAGAAGTATTTACATAGCCAGTTGTATGCTGCATGCTCAAGAATAAGAAATTCATTTTTGTAGGGCTTAATAAGTCCTTGGAGAAATTGAATATTTTTTTTTTTTTTTGTAAAACAGGATCCCCAGTTACCACAAATCTGCTCTGAATTGTAAAATAAAAAATGCAATAAAAGATATTATTTAATTAGAAAAGCTTTTAATTGCTTTTATGAATAAGATACATTATGGACACTGTCTTAAGAAAAAAAAAATTTTCGATGAATAATTTGTACAAGAATTTTAATTTTTTAAAAATTAATTAGAATAATTTACAAAGTTTTAAATCTTAAAATTCTGGATGATATTGTTATTAAATAAAAAAACTATATTTGCTAATCATAAATGCAAAAGCTTACTATAATTCAGCAACTCCAAAAATATGGACATCCACCCATTACACATTCAGAAAATAAGAGTAATAACTAGAAACTTTAAAATTCATTGGTAATTTTCTCTAACATTTCCTCAACAAGCGTTTTCGTAAGACTATAAAGCTAAAACACAAATAATTCAATTTAAAATATTCAATAAAACATTAGATTAGTTTTAGAACGGTTTTCTAAATTTTTAAGATTACAAAGTAGTTAAAAAATTATATAAAAAAGGCGCTCACATTATTCAAGTATTTTTACTTTTAGTTATGTCACCCATAGGAAAAATTCCTACATTTCATACCCACCTTCCATGTTTAAAAATGCTTTTCTGCAATATTTTTAACTAAAAGTAACATTTGCTTCAATCAGGTAATCTTCCTCAAATAAAGTTTTTAAAAAGTATATTTTAATTTTGAAAGCTTTTTTTTTTTTAATAGAGAACTTAAGCCTTAAGGTAAAAGATTCGCTAAAAAATGGCTGAATTTTTTAGCAATAACGAATTAAAAAATAATAAAATCATTACAATCAATTTAAATTCGGTTTGAAATACAACGAAGTTTTTGCTTACTTGAAATTTAAAATTTAATCTATTAGACTGAAATTAAAACTAAAAGAAAAGCTTCAAGAAAGATTTTTTCATATTTTTTTAATTAATTAAACTATCGCTTTTCTTTGGAGGTGATAGACAAAAATAATTTCTCCATTCTTATTTTAATTAAAGTTTTCACATTTTATTATAGCTCGTCTTTTTTTTTTTTTTCTTTGTTGAGTGTAAAATTAGATTAATTGTGTTCAATTTCAAAAGCATACAAAATAGCAAATACAATAAACAGCTAGCAAACAAGAGGCAAAAAATAAAATGCTCTGGCTTGCATAATTCCAAGGGAGATAATTCTTTAGTCAAACTGCCAAATACGGTGCTGTCATTTTGGGTTTTTCTAAACGCAACAATGAAATGTTATTTTTTCTGTCTTCGTTTACAATACGCTTTAAAATTAAAAGTACATAGATTTTTACAGAATAAAATTGCAAATTGGTAAATTTGCAGATTATGCCCCAGGGACAAATTTAAAAAAGAAAACCATTCCTGGTAAATCAAATTATCGAGGCAAGTAAACTCAGTAATCGAAGGTACTCTTCTTAAACGATAGATTTCCGCAAATTTTTATTGCTATTTTTGGATTTGGATTTTACTCCAGGAATGATTTTTTTAAAATTTGCATTACAAATTTAGCAGATTTTCTGCTGTGGATGTATTGTAAAAGCGTTTTGTGTTTTTTTTCCCCTTAATTGTGAAAAAAAATTAAATTTTAAAAATATTTTGTAATAGATTTTTTTTATTAATTTTTATTTGTTTTATCAAGGTTTACTGTGGAAAAAAATTGTAGAACGGGCCGGTTAAAAAAAAGAAAAAAAAGGATAGTTAGGAACATTGTCTAAGAAAGAATACTCGTCTAAGCCTTAAGGTAAAGGACATTGGTCTACCTGTCTATATTTTTTTTAAACATTATTCATGTACGTACAAAATACCCAATTTTATTGATAGCAACATTAGTTACTGACATGTGGTTTATAAGCATTTTTTATTGGCATGCATTGTTTTTTTGTATAATACAACTCACGTTAGACAATAATTTTCTAGTCTAGCTAGACAAATATTTCTTAAACCAGTGTTCCTTAGACGAATGGATCCTAGAAAAAAGGATGCCATCATCAATTAATTGCATTTAATTTACTTACGCTAAGTAATCGCTTAACAATGAAAACAATGTATTTCCTGATAGCTTTTTCTTTAGTTAAAATAACCGGTTTTTGTTAAATAAATTTTTAAAATGCTTCAAACTTTTTACATCAGTTACGTTCCCCTAAAAAATCTTTTTTGAACTAGCCTCAAATTCTTCAGATTTTAAAAGCCATAAACGAAATAGCCTCAGAATTCTTTTCAATTATTTTTACACGTAAAAACTGAAATTTAAAATCTCCATTCAATGATGAAAAAATTTTAAATATATCATTTTTGGCTAATAAACTCACAGAAGCAAGAAATTGTTTTAACTTTACTTCTGTGAACATTTCTTCATCTGGGACGGGGATAATTCTTGCCTTGGTTTCGTAGCTTTTTTTTTTTTTTTTAAGGTTTTTTGTAGGGTTTCTACCAGTTTCTCAAATCAAGCAACCGAAGGAGACGAAAGGGCGATTTCGCAGATCATCAGTTTGTTAGTCAGTTATATGTGCCATGTGCGATACACGCTTCGTAGGCGATTATGTAGCTTTCGATACATGACTGACGAGGCAGATTTTTTTCCCGCAGTAGGTTGCCATTTCTTTCTGCGGTAGACCAGTTGCGCCATGCAAGGCTATAGAAACCGGTCTGTCCTGCTATTTACCCATAGCTAGGGGGAGAAGAAGAAGTTTCATACCTTTCCCAAGGGTATAATTAGCACGGTAAGTGGAATGTAAATAATGGATTCGACTAGATTGTGCCGAATTAAGCTAAGCTTAACAAATGAGAGTTGCGAAATACAATAATTTTAAATACTTATTTAGAAATGCATAATATTTTTTAAATTTTATTTTTTTATTCATTCGAAGCCATAACAAAA
This sequence comes from Acanthosepion pharaonis, assembly GCA_903632075.3. Taxonomy (NCBI): domain Eukaryota; kingdom Metazoa; phylum Mollusca; class Cephalopoda; order Sepiida; family Sepiidae; genus Acanthosepion; species Acanthosepion pharaonis. The sequence goes on along the minus strand of CAHIKZ030000779.1, from coordinate 1,425,705 downwards.
TATTAGCAGATGAAAGAGGAAAAAAAATGTCTAGCTAGCAGGGCGGGGAGGGGGCAATTTATAAAACAGGGGACATAATTCGCATGCGCAAAAATGAAGTAATTTTGTTACATTTATGGGCTTAAAAAATATGCTGAGTGGTTGATTTTAATTTTTAAATGACTACAGCTGCTCGAAGCAAACAGTTGACGAATTCAGATTTTGTAGGGATGTGTGCTGCTATTTCACTTAAAAACAAAAACAAAAAACAGTGGTGATAAAAATGGGAGATCCAGACAAAAGTGAAGATATTGATTGTAATTTGTAAATATAAAGAAAATGTAAGCGCGTTCGTGTGCTTCAAAACAATGGCACTTTGGAGAAGTTGAGAGAAATTCTGAAGAATTAAATTACTTTCTACAATTTGTTTCTGATAGTTTTAGAAGTAGTCATTCAACAAAAACGTATTGATTGAACAAGGTTCTACATGGTGGTCCAAAAGTATTGTCACCCATAATATAATTTTCTATTTTAGATGGCTGGCACGAAAATGCTGGTGTTCATACAGACCTTTTCGATGTGTGACAGTGTCAGTGAAAGTGAATAAACTGAATCCAATACATGTTCTCTGTAGTACTTGTTCTTTTGGTAGGCTGTGACAAGACTTTCGGACCACCCTGGACAATAATTAGTGACAGTTGGTTCACTTAATGGACTAAAAAATAAATGATCTGGGAGTACAATTACAAAGTTAGAATTTATTAATGCAATTTTGTTGATTTATGAAGTTCATAAGCTGGATTCATAAAGCATTTTCTTAAAGAAAAGGACACCAACAAGCATTCACACGAATGGGAATTTCGAAAAAAATGTATTTGAAAATGTATTAAAAAACTATATGATATAAATTTTAACTCGCGAATTATGACCCCTGTTTTATGTCAACGATTCTAGATTTTTACCGAGAAAAATATATACATGGACAATTTTGGTGATTTTGATGAAAATATTAATTTAAGATTATAATTAATTGAAAAGCTTTTTTAAATTGATTTAACAGGAAAGCCAGAAAATCGATTGCCGAACGTGTGAACTAATCTTTCTAACAAAAATAAAATGTATTTTTTGAGAGAGGATATACAAAACAAAAAAGAATATTTCCTTTAGCAGAAACACATAAGTTCAACACAATATCACATGCTTTTAAAATATTTAAAATTTTTAATGTTTTAAAACTAAAAGCATGTGATATTGTAATTTAAGTCACTACTATTGCAAAATAGAGTGTACAATTCTTAATTATTTATTTCCCTTGTAAAGTAAAAATTCTTAAAACATCGATATTTAAGATCACAGAAATAAAACACTGACAGGATTACAAAAGCAAACCTGTTGCCATGGCAATATAATTCCTACCTTTATCGCGATTGGAGTATATCTGTTTATGGATCAAATAAAAACTGTCATGCTCGATTTCGACCGGCAATCCATAATCGCTTGGTTACGTCTGTATTCTCAAGTTATCTCCCTTGAAAAAGTATCTGAACTTGGCTCAGTGGCTAGACAAGGGAACTGGCTGGCGAGTGATAAGGTTGTTGGTTGATTTTGTTTAGAGGCATATCAACCACAATAGCTTAATTAATGCCGAAATCTAAATTTGAACACCATTTTATGACTTCAACTAAATATATTTTGAATGCAACTTCAACTACAGATAAAATGTATTGCTGGTCATTTTACTTTACAAATGTGTAGTTGGTCATTTTTTTTAAAAAAAAGTTATTACTGGTATTTTTATGATAAAAGTGTATTTTTATACTTTCATTTCATAGTACTTTGTTTTTTGTTTGGGGGTTTGCTATTTGCCCATAGTAGGGACCCTAACAGGTGCTACAACCCCGGGTCAGAATACGGTCTTGTGTACTTTGCTCGTCGGAATAAAAGGAAATTGATTTGGGGGCATAAAGCCCTATTTTTCGTTAACGATTTTTTAGTGTTCCACTTCAATTTATTAATATTTTATTTGTGATCTAATTCCATTGGTTAAAAAAGATTCCAATACATTTCCTACGTAACTATTGCGATCGACAAAATCTGTAAAAAAGTGGATCACAGAGACTTGATATTTCTCTGACTCCTGACTGGTCAATTAATATCATGTTTTCCACTACGTCCGCACGATTAAAATTAATTTACCACCAAAAATCTATGTGTTTCGAACCTATCACATGACATGCAACATTATAAATACCAAGCGACATTTTCAACTCTTTCTCTTTTGCCTTCTCTCACATACAAGATGTAATCTCTGTGGAGAAACCGCATTTTTCCCTTTAATGGAAAACACTATGAAGATGCTATGACATACTCGCACACACGTACGTACGAACAGTGCACATCTCTTAACTCATCAATTCATTCCTTCAAATACAAGGAAATTAATTCACCTTCTAACAGTGAGCTTTGCGGCATCAAACAATTCGCCAAACAAATTCACGCCATTCAAATCTTTGAAGTTTCTAAGTTATATTTCCTAACATAATCCCAAACTTCAAATTCACTCACTCACCAATAAACAACACTTCAATTTTAAAATCTACGATTTTTATCGAGACAACAAGAATTCTACACGAAGAAAATACAGTTTGCCAAACAAACATTTTATTAAAAAAGCAATTTTTTAACATTTCTTTCATTGAGACTGAGCTTTATTTCATGAACTGAAATCTTTTCTGTGAGTTCAGATAAAAACATTTTCTCTCAAAGGGCTTTAAGAATTTCAAGTTAAAGGTCTTACTATATAAAAATCACACACTTGATTGTTTTGTATGTCATACAGTAAAATGAAGATTGTTATTATAAAAACAGTTTTTATGTTCTCTTGTTTGCTTTTTGTTTGTTGACACATTTGTAAAGTAAAAAATGTACAGACTGAATTGAGGCCGTTCAAACCGCTACAATTTCATTAATTCCTGACCATTGATAGCCTCTTATTTCAATGAATTTCTATTAGGGTTGCCAACTTCATCAAACCATAACAAAAGACAAATACAAATATATAAATATTAATTTTTAATCTAATTCCAGTGGATATACAATATAACTGAAAACGACATTCTTTTGAGCTTCCAAATTCAACAAAGGGTAAGGACCGAAAAAATAAATAAAGGATGTCTTATTCAATAAAGAACGGTTGGCAACTTTAATTTCAATAACGCAACAATTAACAATACATTTTTAAATTTCGCATGCATGTGTTTGAAAGTTCAATCGCTCAGGGAAGATACATACCGCGTGCTAGGTTGAAAGGGGGGGAAGAGAAAGAGGAAAATAGCGTCCGAGTTTTGAGAGTCCTGAAACAACACCACCTAATAGTGTATCAAAATTAGGTTATCTCCCCTTGGTCTTGCTGCTATTAGAAGATTCTTGTAGTGACCTACTGCAGAGGGCAAAGAGGCCCAGAGTTGCGTGCATTTTTTGCAACGCTAGAAAAAATAACTTACCTCCAGCGCGAACAAATATTCGAACGTGCCTTGATGTAAACTGTCTTAAGAAGAATATATTTATTATTGTAATGATACAATAATTGTAGCATATGGCCGAAGGGGAATTGGAGAAAGGTTGGTCTTCACTAACTATCCTAGTCCTAGTTAATCACGAACATGAGCCATTCATTCAATACAATTTATCCATTTACCACAAGAAATTCTTCTTCAACATTGAATCCTGCATATACCACAATACAACATATTCACAAAGGACCTACAAAACACAACATGATATAAAAATCTCATGAAAGTTCATAATGTTTAATTACAAAAATATATAAAAAAATTCTTGAGTCATGAAATGAGAGGGTGGGGACGAACCCAGAAAACTAACAAAGGATTGTAGCGAAACAAACTAAATCAAAGCAGATATTAGTAGGACCTGTTCACGACTCAAAATAATAAGAGTGACCGTTGTATTCTGCTAATAAAGAAGTATACTCACTACTGTCCTAAGAAGAAAGAAATGGCAGCTTCGCGGGTTATTTATTTATTTAAAACAGATGGATCCTGGAGTCAGATGCGCAAAGATATCTTTGCGCATATGTGACTTTGGGTTGTAAATTATACATAATAACAGGGAGGATGTGGCGACAGGGAGCGGTTTCGAACAGGCTAGACATGGATTATTCGTCTTATTGTCGAAGGACGTGTCCATTTATTTTTCGTCTGCCCGCTGGACGCTAGCTGGCAACTTTTGTTTTGAGTTATTGTGGACCCATCGTAATAGTGTGACGTCTGTAGTTGTTTTGTTCCTTGATTTTTGTGCTTCCTAATTGTTTGTTTGTTTTTGTGAGGGAAATACCCTCCTGCTGTGGCGGAGGTACCCCAACAAAAAGTGACATTGGCCACCACATCATCAGCAAAGGCAGCGGAAAGGCCCACAAAAGGGCCTGAATATTACAAGGGGCAGAGAGATGAGTACAAACAATTCATCTCAAAAAATCAACTTTTGCCGATGCTTTCGATTATGGAGGCAGTGGTTGCAATGACAATCTCCTTGTTGACGACCGACGTCAAGTCCAGAATATTCATGGCTGTCAGCAGGGAAGCTATGGAAGAAAGGTTCAACGCCAAGTGGGACATCCTGATGGCAACGGAAGAAGCAGCAAAAACTCTGGCAGGGAGGAGGACTCTTATTAACAAGACGATGAGGCACCAAACCGAGTACATGGAAACCCGAAAAACTCTGATCACATTAAATGGGGTGCCCATGTATATTACGGAGGACCATTTGGGGAACTTCTTCGCTGATTATAGACCATTAGATGGGGGTATCCTCCATCAAAAGCAAGTCGGGCTTTGCCATCAGTGATTTTGAGGTCCTGGTGACATTGTTTAAGTTTAATTTGATACCCAACATTATTACTTGCGGCAACCGGAGCATTTTTGTGGTTATGGAGGGCCGCCACACCTACTACTGGGCTTGAGGCGCGACCGGACACCTGAAGAGTTGAAAAAGGGCAATGATGTTAGGCGGGATTTAGATGATTACAGGTCCATAACTCTTCTAAACTCAGTTAAAGATTTTGGACAAGATACTGACAGAGCGTTTGCAGTCAGTTGTCGCGAGCTTGTTGGGACCTGAGCAGACTTGTTCTGTGAAGGGACAAACAATTCAAAGCAACCTGAATCTGATCCGCACGATCACAGAGGGTGTAAAAGATGACAAGCGAGTCGCGATGATCAATTTGAATCAGTCCAAGGCATTCGATAGAGTTGACCATCAATTTCTACCTGCTGTCCTGCAGGTTGCCGGATTCGAACCCGACGTCTGCGGGTGGATCAGCCTCCTGTATCGCTCTGGTTGTTTTCTTTAAGCATCAGCTTTAGATAAAAATCAAATCTGGTGGAAAGCGTTTGATTTCGACAGATTTCTGCGAAAGGTAGATGACTGATGTGAACCTGGTTCGTGTGGCTGGGGTTAGCCTTGATTTTCTCTTTTAAGTCCTCTTGATGCAACGGGGCAGTTTCCTCTGAACTCTCCCCTGGTTAAGTTAAACACTATTATGTTTTCCTAGTTAATATGAATAAGTGTTGTTCCTGACCTGTTTCGGCATTCTCTTTTGTTATGATCCATGTTGACAATCCCAACCTCCCCAGTTTGTTTTTGTTCCCTGTTTTCATCTCGGCTGGGTCAGCCTTTGATTTTTTCCATTCCGTCATTTATTTTCATCCTCCTCATTCCATTAGTGAGTGCTTATTGATTATATCGACGGAATACAGCACCCAGTGGACAAATAGGAGGCAGCAAAAGGACAAGGCAAATGAACATCAAGGATCAGGAGGCATTTGACATCAAGAAGAGAGCATCAAGAAGCTACCAGTTACCAGCCAGCTGCAGAGAGAATAAAGAATTTTGAAGTTTAAGTGAAAATTCTTCTGTGATCGGACAACAAAGAACGAAAAAGAATTTAAAGAAATTTTCCCAAGCACGAACTTTGTATTTAAGAGACTTTTCTAAAATTACTTTATGTCCCAGGTCTAGGTGCTTTCGTATTTTTTTTTTTTTTTTTGGGTTTTGTTTTTTTGTTTTTCTGAAAGGTGGTTGCACCTTTGTTGTTTTACTACCTTCTCGAATTGTTTTTTTCTGTTTTTTACTGGATTCTTGAATTGTTTTTCTCTTTTGTCATTGAATCCTTGTCTTTTCCCAAATTGTATTTTTTCCATTTTTTGATGGTAATCCTTTTTATTAGAAATTGTTATCCTATCTTAATAAAATTTTACGCAGTGGTTGAGTCTTATTTGTAATTTTGCGCCTATTATAGCTTCCTAATAACTAGGTTTCGTGTTTGATAAAAAAAATTAGATTTGGTAGGGAATAAAATTTTTATAAAACAGCAAGATGTGGAAAAAACAAAACGAGTATTATTTATCTAGTTGCTATGTGGTGTTGGAGAAAAGAGAGACAGTAATACTGAGTAAAGTTATTAGTTTTGAGTCAAATGTAGATCGGAATCCGACAGAAGGCTAAGATAAAGAATAAGCAAAGTGTATACAGCTTTTCTCGTATGTTTTTTTTTTTTTTAGATGTGTGTAATGAGTGCCCAGATAATTTAGTAAAATACAAGAAGTTTCTTGGTTTTTGTTACCTTGAATTCTTGAGTACTAAAACATAAATGTTACTATTATGGTCTGAAAAAGGCAAAGGAGATGAAATTTTCGTTGACGCACGTGTTAACGAGCTGTTCCTGTGAACTGCTTGTCTGATAGTAAGAATGTCACGTGTTTTTAAATATAGAGGAAACAAATGGGGTCGATTTTCATTGGTTTAGAATGAGTGAATTAATGATATTTACAATTGTTATAATTATTTTATTAGAATTATTTTTGACACTATAATTGATTTTTATTTATTTTTTATAAATACGACAAATGCCAGTATAATTAATTTTTTATGTCCACAACAAGCTGAAGCCCCAGGATGCATCTCCCAGGAAGTATCTCTCCTTCGGAAGGGGACGGGCGTCATTACTAGGCACCTGGAGCATCTCCAAAAGGGGAAGTGCTGAGGGGCCTTGATCAATTTTTGTACCAGAAACTCAATGTTTTTAATACTAAAATTCACTCAATACAAATCTCGAAAGACTCTCAAGGTAGAGATAGAGGTTATGTTGAATGTTATGATATGAATGAAAGAAAAGTTGGTAGAAAGTGAAGATTATGAAGATACAGAGGACAGATAACGGCTGCCCCTGACTTGAAGAGGTTAAGATTGCTGTATGCAAGGAAGCACCCACACAGGTAGCACGACACAGGTTGTATGCAAACTATTTTACTACAGTAACTGCTTTTACTGCAGCATGATGAACATGTCTTACAGACCTGTTAATTGGTGTAGCAAGTTTGGGCCTCATCGAGTGTTTCAATGTTGTAGCCTTATAGAAAAGTCAGCTAATAAAACTACAGTAGCTGTTTTAATTATCGCTAAGCACTAAAATAATGCAAACGATGGCTGATATTTTATGATATTCCAATAATGTACAATGCTGTGATATTGGTAAATAAAGACGAAATAACTTTAGCTAGATCATGTTTGTATTACTGTGTGGAACATTATTTTGAGCCTAACTACTTTTGCATCACTTAAAGATGATTATTTGAGCATTTTCGACGAACTCGATAGATGTGTAGAAACAAAAATGATAAAATTTGACTTTCAGAGTAACTCGCTTTGATACTGAGATTTTATCTGAGCTCTATTTGCCATTAGTCTTGTGATATTACCCTACTTGTCTGCCAAGTAATTTCTACTTACGACTGCTAAATGGCGTTGCCAAAGATAGTATATTAAGAAAAGGATTCCAAGCCTCTGTTTTTTCTCTTTTAGCTACAGAATAGAACGTGGAAGGCATTTTTGAACGCAACGCAGAAAGTACACAGCATGATCTAAGTTTATTTGACTCCATAAAGATATACCAAATTCTAGCAAACTAACAATGAACACTTCTCCAAGATAAGTCTATCAACATCTTCAATTGGACTTTACACACACGTACGAATAAGAATATAGCGAGTCTCGATAAAAAAACAAATAAAATAAAATATGAAAATAAAATATATAAACAAAAATAAAAAGTATTCAAACTAAAATAAAGCAATTGCACTTTCCTTTAAAATCCTTACCGCTTTCTTTTTTTCTTTTTTTCTCGCTCTCTCTGAACTTCTCTTTCTATACGTCTCCCGACTAACGAGAAGACAACCCTCAAATAAAAAGAGGAAGAAGAAAAGACTGAACCCAACCCAAAGTCGCCGGAGGTTTGCAGGAGCAGAGATTATTTATTTGTAACTGAAAAATACCAAAAGTCAGAAAGGCCCCATGCATAAATTCCGCTATAAAAAAAAATGCAAGGAACGCCGGAAAATAAAATAATTGTGGCCAATCAAAAAAATTAACACAAACAGATTTTTGCTATTAGCTGAAACCAAAGTTTCGACCTGAATCTCGGAGTCTAGTCAAAAGCTGCGACCGCTGAGCTAGAAGCAAAAGGGACGGCAAGAATGACGACAAAAGACGCTAACCACACATGCGTGACGAGTAAAGGATAATGACCAAAAAAAAAAAAAAAAACGCAGTAGATTGACATTGGCCTATTTCTAAAATTACTGCTATCCCTTACACGGTCTGATTTCGAAGCTACACTAATGGACTTTCTCAAACCCTATACCAATAACCGCCTTATAAACGAACATTTTGCTACACCGAATACCAAATGACTCACTCTAAAGAAAATAAATAAAAAGATATTATTTATTTTATACGCTTGAGTCAGTTCGTTTTATTCCAAAGTTTCCAGTAAAGAAAATCCTACTTTAGCATCCCGATACCACTTTCTTATCAATGTTGAATTTTGTTCAAATCTGTAAAAAAAAGTGGCTCAAAGAGCTTATTCACCCTAATACACATTTTCAGGAAATTTCAGCCTTTAATTGGTCAATAAACACACAAGTGGGCGTTGCAATCCACCCACGTACAAATATTTTTCCTGCACGTGACCAAGTCAAGTTTTCCGGCGATTTTCCTGGGAGCCTGTCACGTGGTTACATTAATTATAAATAGCAGACACAAGCTTGTTCACTCTTTTTTCTTCATTCGCCTACGAAGATGTAACCTTAAAGGATTCCCGTCTTCACCATGTGCGGACAGACACAACAAGAATTTTTCTCTTTGCAATACTTTTCTAAAGCTACAAGTTTATTCAGTATTTGAGAATTACAACTCCGAGAGACGCCAAAGAAACAACTTTCTTTATGAGAGATTAGGGAAATTTACACTACAAACTTTTCCATTTAATATCTTTCATAGAAAAACATTTTGTCTAATTTGAATTTAACCTTTATAGTAAAAGGCAGACAACTTTTTACTTGCTTTTGGCATTGAACATTTCTGAAGCAGTTAAGAACTTTTTCTCTTAAAAATACTTTCGCATACATCATTACAAAACAAAAAATTGTAAAATTTTGTACATAAAATTTAATTTGTTGTTCAAAAACATGTCCCTTTTGTCGTAATTGAATATCGTTACCATTTGACCATTTTTTATAATTTATGTTTGTGGATATTGCATGCTTTATTTGCAGCACAACATTTAATAATTCGCGCAGCCTTCCTAGATCTACAACACTACCATCTATCCACAAGGACATCTCTACACATATGCCTTCATTCACCCCATTTATATAATTTCAATTTAGTTTACTACAGCAATATAATATGTCGTTAAATGTTTGTATTTTTGTTTTTATATTTCTTCCTTGAGAAAAGCACGTCCGGTGTCTCTCTATCTTTCTGTAAAAAATTATAGGTATTTAATCCTATGTATATTTTTCAACCAATCCAACATAAAATAGTAATATACACAAGAATACATATCTTACACATGAACACAATGTCTCAAAAATCACCGGGGGTGGGGGTCTGAAAGTTTAATGACTTTTTTCATGTAAAAATACACGACGGAAAAACGAACACCAGTCATGAAATCGTTCCACTAAAACTACGGATCAATAATTCAAACTCAATGAGCATATCGTCGTCATTACTATATGAGAGATTCTCCAAGATTTGGGAGTAAAGGTGAAGGTAAAGTAACATTCCACGACGTGGCATACTCGATTCGGTTAGGAACAAAAGAGTATTTGAGCGAGTAAGTGAGAGTCTCGAAGAGCATCGAAGGCGGTCTCAACAGGTTTTGATCTCTTGGACGTCACTCCAACGAATTTTTAAATGCATCAACCAGTTTCCGTACAACAAAAGAGGAAACAGCTCATACGACAAGGGCCACAATTAAGCTTCTCGGGTAAATTTTAGGGAAAAGAATAATTTATCACGGTTGCAGCATATACTGGCCACTACTTTCTCCAGTTCTGACAAGCCTTGAGTTCTTCCTATGCGGCTATCCCAAAGAAATGGTCAGCAAGCCTCAGACTCTTGAACAACTGAAGGATAACATTCAAATAGACATCAAAGCACGAGAGCCTGAAACACTGAGGGCTGTGCTGGAAAATATCTTATGAAGAGTACGTCCCTGCGAAGCTGAAAATGGACGCCATTTAAAAGATTTTTTGCATGAATTTTAACCTCCCCAGAAAAAATTTGCCTGTGTATAGTGCAATCAGTCAACGAAAATGTATAATTTTTAACCTCTTCAAATGAAGTGTATATTACGACCCCCAATTTTTGTGTAAAATAACTGGTCATAAAAACTCGCACGATACTCGGGTATATACGATAATCTTTCTCAACTAGTGTATATTTATTTCCCATATCTAATCTATATGATACTATGGCATTGTGAATTAAAGTTAAAAAAAATAAAGGAATTATTAAATTATGAAATCTCTTGGTGACTTTTGAGGTACCCTGTCTACCATTCGTCCATGCATTGAATATTGCTGTTACATTTGGTCTGGTGCTTTTGCTATTTATTTAGAGATTGTTGATAAAATACATAGAAGTATCTGCAATGTTACTGACCCTGACTTAGCATCTCAGCTTCAGTCACTTTTCCACCACAACAACGTAGATTCCCTGTTCTATAAATATTTTCATAGCACTTGTTCTGATGAGCTTTCCTCTTTGGTATCTAGACTTTATGAATTTAAAAACATTATTAGATTGACAACAAGGTCTCATCATTTTACAGTTGAAATAGTTAGATGTAACCGTAAGTTCTATGCTAACAGTTTCATCTTTTACACATCTCACTTGTTGAAATCCAAGCAACAAGAATTGTTGCTTTTACATAACAAGCGGAAAACATAATAAGCAGAGATATGTCTTTGTTAAAGCAGAGTTATTTTGGGGGGAACTCTTCTAGCTTTTTGTTTTCCAGTCAACTTTGATCTTCAAAAATTTAATGCAATGTCAATCGTTATCTTCCGGCTTAATTTTTTTTTTCTTTTATTGTTTTCTCTACTTAATGTTTTATTTTTCTTATATTCTTTCACGCTCAGTAACCGCTTTTTTTCTAGTGGTTTTATTGTGTCGGAGTTAGCTCCTCCTTAGTTCCTTAATCCTTCAACAGGAGTCTCTCTTCCCTGTCTATAAATACTGGCTGAGCCTTCGCCTATTCCTCTTTTTTCCTTAGGCCTTCAGCCTTATACCACTTCGCAGATGTGAACGCTCACAGATACAGCGTTTCCCAAATGCTGGGAACACGCTAAGAACAATACACATACGTACGAACACAACACACACACACACACATATAATATTCACCACACACACACTCTGTCCATGTAACTTGTAACCTTTCTTGTTATTAATACATATATCTGTTTACATATATTTATCGGTCTTGTGTGTGTTTGTTTTTCTTTGCCTTCTTTGGACTTAATTAAAGTCCAACTTTCTCATGTAGTTGGACTGGCTAGCAGGAAAATCTTAACTCACGTGTGTTCTACTTCTACTCAACATCGCCGACACGGCCCACTACAATTGCCTTACTTGAGGTGAAATGATTTTTAAAAAATCCATGATCTCTGAAGTTACTATTGGTATGACAGATATTGTCACTACATTAACGTTTCTTGCAGACTACTTTCTTATTGCTTGTACCAGGACATTTCCTAGTGCATGTGGTAATTATTGGGGTGCCATTTTTCACTGGAAAATAATTATTCATAAAGATTTTTTTTTTTTACTGGAATCCAATTAAATACCACCGATGTGGAGATTGTATTATCCTCCCTAAAGATTGTTTTTCGTTCAGCCATAAAATCATAAACGGGGGGGGGGGGTAATTACCCCCTAAAATATTCATATATTTCAGTTGAGAAATACGTCGTAATGAAAGTACAAAAATGAAATATGAAGGAAATACAATGAAAAATACTACTGACTATGTATAGAGTGTATGTGTGTAGAACAAAGCTAAGGAAGAAGCAATTAAACCCAAACTCCCTGTTCACCATTGCTCTGTTCGCTCTCTGCAAGGATGTGAGGAAAAGAGTTTTTGAATCCGGCATTGCTTTTATACTGACGTGACACATCACTATTGTAGTCTCAAGTGAATCAGTCAGTCAGTTATACATGCTTAGGCAATCATATATCTTTCGATACATGACTGACGAGACAGATTTTTCCCGCAGTAGGTTGCTATTTCTTTGCGATAAACCAGTTGCCATCCAAGGCTACAGAACCAGGTATCTCCTGATAATATGTCGTAGCTGGGGGTGGGGGTAGAAGAAGAGGATCCATAACTTTCCCAAGGGTATTAGCATATAAGTGAATGTCATGGATTCGACAGGAATTCGAACTCTGCTCACCGATTCCTCAATCCGAGCTGCTGTCTCCAGTGAGTACATATCTAAAAAGAGTAACAACCCACTTTTGCCACTCATTTTTTTTTATTTATTTATCCCCGTGAAAGCTATAAAAAATTTCTGATACTTTTCCAATGGAAATATTGTTGAGTCATAAGTAATTTTCCGTTTTGGAGAACGAATTTTAATGGCGAATGTATCCTCTGACTCTAGCCGTTCCTTAACTATATTATAACTGTTGATGAAAGAGAGGTTACATACATCAATGTTTAACCTAAAGGGCGGTGGGTTGACAATTGACCCCAAAAACCTCCACAATCGACCCCAAAAGCTGAGCTCCGTGAAAGAAAGTTAATGTTGTGCGTCTTGTGGAAATTGTTGGGGGTAATTTAGAGTTCTTAAAACATAATTAAACACGAAATGCACATTTATACCTTCAGCAGCTGTAACGTCTCCAGACATGTTTGGTCGAGAAATGCGCTGCTCTCATTAATCGGAAAAATATTGTTCTCCTCCATGACAACGCAAGGCCGCATACAACAAGAATATCATAGGGAAAACATTTGGAACTAGGATGGTCTATTCTACTCTTACTTACAATATTCAACTGATTACTTTTTTCAATAACTGCAACTGGGGTGGGAGGTAACAGATGATAAATATTTTTGTCAAAATTTTCTAAAAAAGTAACGGTTTGCTTTGGTTTGGTTTGTTTTACGACGTATCAACCTCAATTGTTTATTTGATACGGACAAGATTTTTATTGCTGGTAATATTTTTCAAAAAGTATTTCTGGTATTTTTTTTTTCAAAAATGTATAGCTGGTAATATTTTTTTCCAAAAAAGTTTTCTGGTAATAATATATTTCTAGTAATAATTTTCTCTTGAAAAATTTATTGCTGGTAATAATTTTTTACAAAAATGTATTCTGGTATTTTTACACGTTTTGACCCCAGTTTTGGGTTTAACTATTTCCCCATAGCTGGGAACCTACCACCCCGGGTCAGGGTGGACCTTGGAGCACCAGCAATCAAGAGGTGGTTCCACACTCCTCAAAACCTCCTGATCAAAGGCCTTGCTGTCGGATGTAGTTTATCGTCATACCCAAGACGGTAAAAAAGTAACGTTTCTAAAATAATTTAATTCATTTGTGAATAAATCCTGAAAGTTTCATTAAAATCCGACAATTTTTTGATTTTTGCAAGAATTTCCAAATCAATGAATTTTACATCGTAAAAAACACTAAAATTTCCTATACTAATTTATGGACACCCGCTGACGCAAGAAAAAATTTAACCAAAATATTAGAGGTTCTAAAAAGATTAAAAAAATATAATTTAATAATCAAAAAATTCTTTGTTCTTTCCTCTTAATAACATAAAGATTTTGACGATAAAACTTTTTTCATTGCGTATGCTTTCAGTGAATCTTTGAAAGTACATAATTAAATTTGTTATTCACAATTTAAAGTCTTTCCCCTGCTATCAGATTATAGTTTTCTGTTCCACTGACTGCATTTTCTAATTAATTGCTCTGATGAGCAAAGATAATTCGGCATTTTTTACACGTGAAAACGATCATGTTGTTTAACTGTATAGACCGGTCATTGTAGAAAAGTGGTAGAAGCATCACCTAGCTCCACCATTAACGCACTACAATGTCCATCGATAGTTTCTGAACAGTTTTATTGACCCTATTTCACTAACAAGGCTTGGGTCAACCCGTAATAGGGTTTCTCAGGCATCTCCCGACATTGTCGCACGCTGGGATCGTCTCCCCAGGACGATATTATCAACAAGTCACATCCTAGACGAATCAACCACGGTAATATTTGAATATGTTAATTAATAGCTTGAATAAATTATAAATCAAAATGATCTAAAGATAAGTGGCAGACTTGGTTTCTCACTTTCTTTTTTACAAATATTTCCATGGTAACTGCTCTGACGAGATTTTTTTCTCTCTGTTGCCCCTACTACATGAATTTAATTGTACTACTAGATTGGCATCTAGGTCCCACTCTTTTGCTGTTGAAATAGTTAAATGTAACCGCCACTTCTATTCCAAAAGTTCCTTGTTTCGCATTTCCCGACAGTAGAACTTCTTTTCGTTTACTTTCTTCCCTGGAAACTACAATCTTAAAAAATGTAAAAGCAACGTCAATCGCCATCTTCAGTTGTCTTGAATCCCGTTCATCTTTTATCCTTTCCTCAATCCCCTCTATACTCAGTCTTTTCTTTCACTTTCACACTCTGTAACCCACAGCGTACTAGTGGCATTACCAGCTTGCTTGGTGTGAAATGATTAAAAAAAAATATTAGTCTTCATAATTTTCATAAGGAATAAATAAAATTTTCAAAAAATACAGATGGAAAAAAAGTGTGAAATTATTATTTTTTTTTTTTGTAAATTTAAGCGCAGTAATAGAATGGTGACAAGATGTCACCATTTTACAGTTGAAATGGCTGCTAGATGTAACCGGAAGTTTTATGCTAATAATGCCTTTTATCGCGTTTCTCGCTTGTGAAACTCTCTTCCGGCTTCTTGCTTCCCAGTCAACTTTGATATTCAAAAATTTAAATGCAACATCAATCGTTATCTTCTGTTTTCTTAATTCTTTTATTGTCCGAGAGAGGACAATAAAAGAAAAAGTAATAGTAGTTTTTCTTATATTCCCTAACACTCAGTAACTCTTTTCATCCTCGTGGCTTTATTGCCTTGCTTGTTGGGGGTGAATGGATTAAAAAAAAGTGATGTACTCAGTTTTTTTTTTATGCAAAGGGTATTGTATTTATTGACTATCTTCGGAAGGACCACACCATCAATGGAGAGTGCTATGTCAATTTGCTGAGGCAATTACGAAAAGCTACCAATACCAAACACCTAGGAAAATTGAAGAAGGAGGTCTTGTTTCATCAGGACAATAGTCCAGCACACAAGTACTTGGTTTCAATTCTTGCTATGCATGACTGTGCCTTTGAACTGGTTGATTACCCTTCATATTCTCCCTGACTTGACTATCATTTGTTCCCCAACATGAAAAAACACTTGGCTGGGAACAAGTACCGCAGTGATGATCACTGCTGTTGACCAACACGATGAAAAGTTTTCTTTGAACAGTCAGTTTACATGGAAAGAAACAAGGCAGTTATTAATAAGAGTTGAAAATAATGCATGCAAGATTTCACAGCTCTAGCATCATGCCTTCATAGTCAGCCTATGAACCTTTTCAGCCCAGTGATAAGCAAATGCTAAGGGTGATACGTTGTAAAATCTCCAAGTGCTATTTAGTTATCTGTGATAGCCAACTTCCGCGAATTCAATTGTCGATCCTGGCCTGGAGCTCATTCTTCTTTGTTATGTAAATACCACGAATGCTTCACAACAAACTGTTCGCTTGCAATTGAATCTGCTTTGAGAAGCAGACCCTCCGGGTATAGCACTGCAAAGTCTCCGCTTGTGCTGTTACCGTTGTAAACGAAATGCCGTAAATTCCACACAGCAAATTCCTTGTTTGGACATCATTCTCTTATGATAGCCAAATCTAGGGGATACTACAAAATAAGGTAAACTTCTGCGACTCTCTGGAAAACGAAATTTCTACGGATACGTCACACTAAAGTTTCAAATGGCACGTATAACATATAGCAAGTTTAAGGCGATAAGTTAAGTCTTCGATAATAAGCAAATATTGCAGATGACCGGTAGTAAAGTGCTCCCATTAGTCAATCTCCTATAATAACTAACTTCAGCATATACGACAGACTAAAGTCACTAAAGTCTCCGTTTACGACTAAGTTTTCTATTTAAAGCAAATATCCAGGGTATCAGACAGTAAAGTTTTCCGCCTTCATCTCAGACTTTTTCTTTTTTGAAAAGCAAATATCCCGGGTACCACCATGTAAAGTTTCCGTCTGCGACTCAGTCTTTTTGAAAAGCAAATGCCCCGGGTCTCTCGCAGTAAAGTATCTACTGGTGACTCAGTTTTCTTTTTAAAGTAAATACTCCGCGTAACATTCAGTAAAGTTTTTCACTCGCGACTCAGTTATCTTTAGAAAGCAAATACCCCAAATACAACTCAGTAAATTTTCCGCCTGCAACCCAGTCTTTTTTTAGAAAAGCATATACCCCAAGTATCGTTCAGTAAAGCCTGTCAGCGACTCAGTCTTTTTGAAAAGCAAATATACCGGGTACCGCTCAGTAAATTTTCCGCCTGCAACTCAATCTTTTTCAAAAACAAATACGCCGGCCACCACACAGTAAATCCTCGTCTGCAACTCATTTTTTTTGTGATAGCCAAATTTTGCGTTTACGAATGAAAGCCTCTGCTTGCGATAACTAAATGCAGCGGATACCACACAACAAAGTCTTCTGTCTCCTGTGAAAACTAAATGCTGTAGGTAACACACAGTAAAATAAGCAAATGCTTAATGCACACACTGAAACAGAAACATTTCAAGCGACCATAGTCCGATGAATCGCCAGCTTTAGGAGGTCCCATTCAGAAACTGGACAGTTCCTAGATAAGAACACCGGTACTCACAAGCAACACACAGCACCCGAAAAACCCAAGCGACAATTCCACCCGTAACTGAGTCTCCCACGATAAGCAAATGCTGACGATACCACTAAACATAGTTTTCGTTTGTAACGATCTCTGGTGAGACAAGAAAATGTTGCGGATGTTATAAAGCAAAACTCTCAGTTTGCCACTGTCTCCTGTCATAATCTAAACGACGAGCCTCTTTAAATAAAGTTACTTGTTAATACAGTTCATTGTTTTGTTTTCTTCATAACCTTTATTCTCCCCAGGTACACTGCAGATTATATCTTGATTTCTGTTTGGCTGTTACTAAAACACAACAAAAACGGCACAGCATAGCGAGATTTTTATTAGGGCAATAACGTTAAAATACTCCCGCTTAAATAAAAACAATTTGGTGTTATGTATATGTTATTATGTAGATGTCATTCCAAATTAAAATTTGTATGGTGTCGACATTTTAGCCAATGAACATGCTGTTTATCGCTAGAATAAATAAATAAAAAATTTTAATATTTTAATTACATTTTCTTTTACTATGTAGATAATATATCATTCCAAAATATTTGTACGGTGTAGATATTTTTCCTTGTATATCACAGGCCAAATTAGAACTAACAATTTCTAGTCAAATTTGATTTTGCAACTTAATAAAAATAGTGTAGTGTATGCGTTCGTGCTCATCCCAGTAATAATAATTTTTGTATTTATAAGTTGAAAATAAAATCGCATCAACATTAAAAGAAGAAAATTATTGTTAATTGTTACAATTGTATAAAATAATGATAACTTCATTTTGCAAAAAAAAAAAACAACCCAAAAAAACCAAAGTAACAAAAAAAAAAAAAAAAACAACTAAAAAAACAAAAAATTAAACACTATATACATTTTTTATGTAAAGTGTTTAAAGTATAATATTATTTACGAAATAAACATTACAGGTATTTTATGCCAAAATTACTTCTTTTTTTAACTTTTTTTCTTAAGTTATTTCACCCCCAAAAAGGCAAAAAAGCCACTATGATGCAAAGGGTCAATGAATGTTAGAGAATATGAGAAGGAGAGATAGGACAAAAAAAAAAAAAAAAATCAAGAATTAAGAAGACAGAAGATAACGATTGATATTGCATTTAAATTTTTGAAGATCAAAATTGACTGGGAAGTTAGAAACCGGAAAAGAGAGCCACAAAAACGAGAATTGCGATAGAAGAAACTAAAACTAAAAAAAAAAAAAATAGCATAAAAAGTAAAACTTATGGTTACAAAACCGTTACAATACATCTAGCTAGCCATTTCAACTGTAAAATACGACATTGCCGCTAATCTAGTACTGCGCTTAGAGAAAAATTCATCATGAACGTTTCCACACTTATTGCCAATAATTCCCCCATAAATTTAAGAAATTAAAAAAAATGAAAAAAAAACAACTTTTACCACGATACTCCTACTGACTAGAGATCGGGAATACAAATTTTGGTAATTTTAAGTGCAATCGAAGTATTTGTTTAATCAAGTTTTGGGTTTTTTTGGTTTTTTAGCGAAGTATTGAATATACCTAAAAAAAACAATTTATTTATTTATAGAATAACTACCATTATTTCCAAATAATTTTATAAATTCTGTTTTTTTTTTTATTTTACTTGACAACGACCTTAAGAGCCGCCTTCAGCAGCATTTTGAGCGAGTTAAATACACCTTTCCTTTTTTTTTTACTACTAACTTGAGTAGTGTTTTATTTGTCTATAAACTTTTGATTTTTGAATGAACATGTCATCTACTTGTATACTTTTTTTGTGTGTGTAATCATGTATGATCAACAAAATACCGTTGAACATATGCCATTTATAAATTTGCTTTAACGACGAGACGCAGTCGAAATCAGGGGAATTGAATCACTGAAGAAGACAAGTGTGTGCAACATGTGCTAAAAAAAAAGTAAATATTTGTAGACGGAGGAGCAGTTAAATTTCATAAAACCAGCCTCCCTCTTCGAATGATTTCATTCGAGAGCCTGCAGTACAGATTTTAAAATTTTTAGGCTTGACTACCGTTTTCCCCGTACCGTGTCTACGGTCTTACTCTTGGGGATAGACAATATTGAATTTAATTTAACAGTTGACTTAAAAAAAATGGGATAAAGCCGCTAAAGCCTAATTCACTAAAAATGGTGATGCAATCTCATCGTAATATTTTATTTTATTTTGACAAATACACTTTAGGCCTCATTAAACAATCGGATCATCATGGCATAACTATTGTTCCAACTTTCTTACGTCTTTTAAATTTGATTATTTAGGGAAAGGCGAAGGTGAATCTAACACAGGCGATGTTACTTTATTTATTTAAATTATTTAGTTGTTAGGTTTTCCTTGAATTAATTTTTTCCATTGTACGTATGTTTATTATTCCATTTTAAACTGTTTTTTTTTTATTCCAAGTCATTGTCTTCCCACAGGACCAGAATACCGTTGCGTTTACTTTAGTGTTACTGTTAAGTAAGTAAACTAAAAACGAAACGGTATTTATTTATTTGACTGAGTCTTATCAAGCTAAACACGGTTTTAGTTTTTTTTTTTTAATTGATTTATAAAGTGTGAGAGACTGAAAGAAAAATAAAAGAACGAATAAGAAGACTTAAAAAATCTATTTCAATTTGGAGGAATTAAATTTCAAATGAAGTAGGTAGATATCTCACAGTTTACGCAAGATATCTCATGAATTTTTGAAGCAGAATATATTTTACGAAACTGAGAGGAAGATAGCAACTGCAGAAAATACCACTCCTAAGAAGACTAAGAACGGGTAACTTTTTTTTCAAACTTACAGAAATACATAAGTAAATAAAATATAAATAAACTCAACGAAATCTTCATGAATAACTGTGTAACAAGATTTAAATAAGTGAATAATAACAATGTTATTTAAAAATAAAAAGGACCTTGGTATTGGAAGAGAGTGTATCGCATCGGATTGCATTTCGACGATTAATTATTAAGTTTAATTTATTCATGGTCGAATTTGGATGTAGTTGGAAATGTTTTCATTTTTGGGTGTGACTGAAAACTGCGCGAACGTATTTGAGAAGCTAATTTTAAAAGACAGGAGTTTTATGAATTCGAGCACATTACGAGATCCACAATTAAAAATGCCTTAACTTCTCTATGACGATAAAAATCAGCGACAAATCAGCCGAGGAAGAATAACAATGTCTTTCCCCCGTTCTCTCTCTATACAACAAACTTCATTCTCGTCTGACGCCAGAGAAATCGAAAGTGACTGAACTATGCGCCACTCGCTGTTTCAATAATATTTCCCAGTTCTTTTTCTTTTTTAAGATCACGGAATTTTTAAGAGGCAAATACACGGTAAAAGACATCGTCTCCTTTCTTTTTCAATGATCACAGCGGGTTCGGGTTTAAACACACACAAACAAACAAACAAACAAAAATTGTTTACGTAGTTTACGACTACAAACAAACCACCACAAAAGACAAATGGTGTTACTGTTTGATTTTGCTAACCCTCAATTGCCTGATGCTGATATTTAATTTAAGAATAAGTTTAATCACGAAGATAAACAACCGCAAAAAATGAGATCTTTGTTTAATACGATCGTTAAAGCAATAGCAACGACTTTAAAAAGGAAGAATAGAAGACAGAAGGAATCGACAGCAGAAGGTCCAGGGGCGCTTCGACATCGGGTGAATGGTTAGCGAGCTAGTCTGGTTGATCATTACTACTGTGTATAGTGAGTTCGATCCTCACTGGGTGCTCCATATTTGTGCCCTTGTACCAAATCTAACTTACGCGCAGAGGAAATAACGCCAGAATGTCCATGTGCTGTCGCTTATGTAAATGATATGAAAAACTGTTTTCTTCAAAAAAAGAAAAAAAAAAAAAAAGAAAATGAATTCAGATCAATGAAAAAAATAGCTTTTTTGTGGGGGAAATAAAACAACGAACGAGGGAAAAATAATCTAAAGACAAAAACCGTAAAGGAGAAAAAAATTGGACAAAGTCGAGGAAATGAACTTTCTTTCCACGTTCTTAGGCGGCACTACTAGTACCAATAAGATGGCAATAACTTTGGAGGCATATGTTAATACTGTCATTGAATTATCAGACGAAGGTGAGACACTAACTTTTTTAAAGTCTATTTTACTCTTTTTAGTCTTTTACACTACAAAAGTCACAACTTTTGATTACAACTTGTATATTACTTGCAAAAAGAGTTTTATCAATTACTAAGCGCTCTCCCTGAAAAAAGAAATATTTAATTTTTAAAATAATTAATTATCACATTTGTTACCACATTGTATTATTAAGATAATTATATTTAATTTAAATAACATATTTTAGGATGATTTTGAATTTTATTCACTAGACTGACCACTCTCCGGTTGGGGTTTATAATAATCTACAAAGAGTGGAATATCGGTATGGTTTTTCTGCAGTGTCAATTGCACAAACATTCAAATCGCAATGAATGAAAAATGTCAGTTATTTTTTCCTATGTGTTTGCTAAACTAAATAAGTAAGAGTTTCTTAAAATATTAATTTTTTTTATTTTGTTATTTTAAAATGTAAGAAGAGACTGCAAAGTGATCGCATTGTCTTTTTTTTTTTTTTTTTTTTTTTGTAATTGAATTGAAGCTTTAGTTAGAAACTTCACTTTCACTTTTAAGGACCAGGAAATGTGTGTGGATATTTCGTATTTTATTTTCTATCTTTATAACCCCTAGTCTTTGAACATAAATTCTTTATTTTCCTTAACTCTTGAACATTGATAGTTGAGAGTTTGTAAGCGTCACACTGATAATCCGATTGGGAGCTTTAGACATAAATAAATTGATTTCAAATTAGAACAAAGAATCTTTCTCCAGGTGTTCGGTTTATAAAGAGTTGGTTATGATGAGTGACCCTCTTAGAAAGAAGTGGGGCCTTTAGATTTCTAGTGAATTAGTAATTTGTTAAAAATAATTTGTGTACAGTGTACTCGTAAAATTCTGTAATTTTTTAAACTAAAACTTAAAAGGTACTTTAAAACTTAATATAAATTTTACTAGGATTTCTTTTTAAACCCTGAAAATGAAAAATATTGATTTGCAAGTCAATGAAAAAGTTTTTTAGTTTTTTAATTTTCAAATCAGTCAGTTTTGTAATTCAATTATATAGCAATTAAGAAATTTGCAGTAAACGTCTTTCTTTAAACTAAAGTAATTTTAGTTTTAGTAACAGTGAGCTTTTGGCACCATCGTGGTACATTGTGCTCAAGATATTCAATAATTGGGACACAGTACCTTTTGTCATTTTGTTCATAAAGTTGCTATTTTTTTTTCTCGTGGAAAATTATCTTTTTTACTTTTTATTTTTCACTTGGAGAAAAATTAAAGTTAACAAAAAAATAACATTATTAGAATTTTTTTCTTTAAAAGTGCACTTGGAATCATTATTGATGGTTTTTAATTTTTCTTTTGAATTTATTTTCTTAATAAAAACTGAAAAATAAAATAAATTATAAATGAATATGATTTTAAAAAATAATTGAAAAAATGCCCGACCGAGGCGTGGTTATTGCTCCTGTGCTGTAAGTGGAGCTATGTTTTTCCTGATTTTAGTTGCCCAGCCCCGGGGGTCCCAACTCTGCGGCAGCAACTTCCTCATTGTAGTAAGAGAGGTGGGGTCTGTTTAATGCTGATGCTAGTGTAACAATAGTCGCGGGGGCTGGGCAAAACAACAAGTTTTGTTCTTGGTATACGCATATGCATATGGCGCTCCCCAGGCTAAAACGACCTTGTGTTACACCCTGCCTTGGTTATACCTGACACTACTCTACGGTCTACACCAGTTACTGATCACATATGGTTTCATATCTTGATGTGAGATGTTATGCATGTTTTGTCTTGGTGAATTAAGTTTTACAAAACAGTAAATAACCCATTCAGTACTACAAATTTGATTGTTAATTGCCTGACCATAACCAGTTTGGTATTTCCTTCACTACATCTTGAGCCGGACTAATGGGGATGCATCATCATGACTGGACGTTGGGAGTCTTGTTGTTGTTTTGTTCTTTGTTTGTTTTTAATTCAAAAGGATGATGCAGCCAAGTGAATTTGTGAGTCATATCTAGATACTTGGCAACAGCCCTCAGTTGGAGTCCATCTGAACAAATTGGGTTACCCGACCGGGCCCCATCTCTATGTATTAGATTTGATGTCATGATGAATATTTGTACGACAGCAACAAACTTTTGCTGTAGTGTTCTCCCACTCATAAATAGTAAATATTAGTCTTCATTCGCAAAAATTTCACGGTTTTCCTATTTTAAATTTCTAATGAATCTTAATTTTTCAGTTAATGATTGAATAAGCTCATGGTGAGTTCTATGACAGTAAAATATCCGTAGAAATTCCCTTATCACATTGTTAAATATTTGAGCTTAACAATTTTAACAAAATATTGGAATAACAATCATAAATATGAATGCTGGTTGTTATTTTAAGAAGTAAGGAGGTACAAATGGAAAGATTTTTGAAATTGACAACTTTCCCATTTCACTGAAACAGTCATTAAACATTTCTATCTTCCTTTTCTTTCTTTCATTTTCTCACTGAAACCAAGTAGTATCTTTTTGCCTATTTTTGCACAATCAAAATGGAATAGTCCATTATTTATGAGGTATTGGCAGGTCATAACAGTCACATGAACTAATGAACAGAAGAACAACCACATTAGGATACTGTTCAATATTACAGATTTGCTTGTCACTTGTCTGCCCTTAAGCAGTTGGGCCTGACTCTAGGGGCTGATGCAGAGTGCATCTCTGTTCATCAGCAGGTGTAGTCGGGGAGCATGATTGTTGATTATTGGTGTCACTTTTTGGTGTGCAGCTCTCCCCCGCAATAATAACAATAATAGGAAATTTAAGGATTTGAATTTGAAATGTAGGTAAACCTTTCTTTATAAAGATTGTCAACTTCCTATTTATTTTTAAAGCAAATTGTTTAGTTTGAACTCAAATCCTTCATTCAGCTTTTCTGACATAGCCTGTGGTTTTCATGTGTCTTTATAAAAATGTGCCTTTGGCAAGAATTGAATCTGTATCACCCTTAAGTAGAGGAAACCAATGTATAGCCTAAAGTGCTTTTAAACCATCTCATCTACAAAGAAATTCATGGGGAAAGTTTTGGCAGACAATAAATATACCATATATCCACAAGTATCCACTATATATAATTTATATAGGCATAATAGTGTTGGACTATGGATAAAAACTCCATTATTTTGTTAAAAATTACTTTGTTTATGTTTTGGATATGAAAATAAGTTAGCAGATATAGGCTTTGAATGATCTTAAGGATATGCTTTCCCAAATAAGGATAATTATATTCACCTTGTCTGGTTTTCTAAGTAAAAACTTCAACTTAACACTTTGATGCAAAACTCTGATGGTCTGCATGTCAAGAGTGCTCCTCCGCAACTGAGAAAAAGCTGGTGTTATATCACCCTCTCAGTCCCCTACCCATGCTGACTATTCACTAATACTTGTCTAATATTGTTTGTGTGCAAATTTTGTCAGCCCCATCTAACTCTAAGTAGAATGTCCTCTCTCAACAGCCAAAATGTGGAAGAGGGAATAACTCTTGGTGCTTATTGAATCATATGAAACTAACTCTGGGTCTCTTGTCAGATTTGATTCTCCATTAAAATAATTCATGTTTTACTGTTTAGTGTTTTCTATGATCTAGCAAAAGTGAATTGCAGGTACTTAAATTTTCAGAATGTATAAGTTGTTAAGAAAAAACTTTATAACAAAGCCTAAAACAGCTGTTACTATTATGTGACATCTGTCAGTCTCAAGAGACCATAGATCTGCACCCAAAAAGTTCTGCTTCAGCATCTGTTATAGCTGTACAGGCCCATACATGAGTGACAGTCTCATTTGCAATAAATGTATGTGAAGACACTCTCTCTTGATATAGCCATGTTGTTTTCTTTGAGCACATTTCTTCCTGGTGGCAAGCCTCCATTTCTTCTCTCCTTGCTCCAGCCCTCCATGTAAATCACATCTCCAGTATGAGCAATGTCTTCCCACTACCCAATGTCCATCACTTTCTTGTCCCTTTTGCAAACGTCCTTGAAGTGAAGATGAACTTACCCTCTTGCCAGTGACCAATTCCTCATACAGAAGGAATTTCAGAATCCTCTGTAGACTGTTGCATCCTGTGTTTTGCCGTTGAGGTGAGGTGATGCTGAAGTATCCTTACCAGGGTGCAGACCTGGGTTGGGTTTTATGAGAGATCAGCAGTTACCCATGCAACATGTCTCCCCTCTCTACACCATTAATGTTGTCCAAGATCACGGGAGTTACCAGAACAAAGTTTAACATAACATCGAACTGTCTTAGGGACACTGGCTCTGGATTTGTCCTCATGGTTTACTCCCAAAACCTTTCCCATGATTTAGTATGGACACAGTGCATTGGAGTTTTAAAGTCAGTTTTGCTTCTCTTTGAATATTAAAGACATTAAAAATACCGTTTGGTGTGTAGGAGAGAAGTTGTAATAGGTGTGGGGCTGAGTATCTAGAACATTAGTATTTTGACCATGAGATCTAAGTTCAAATCACACCATGGTTAATTTTACAAGGTGGTAGATATTGATATCAGCCTAGGGCGATGAACTGAACATAGTGCCCCCTGAAGTTAAGCAATGTTGAACATGGTCAGTACCTAGATGGGTGATTGCTTGGGTATACTGGGTGTTGTAAGCTTGGATGTGCAGGTGGCATAGTGGATAATGGTTCAGAATTGTATTGGTCTTGTTCAAAGTGTCACATCAGATTATACACTCTCTTCCAGAAACTGTAACTAAGATTTGCTCAACATAGCTTCAGTATAATAATGTAGGTGTTGAAGAAATACAAATGGTACTGTGGGTGGTGAACAAGCACGAATGTGCCTGATCAGGTGGCTGCAACAGGAGGTACCTAGCCACTGAAGCAGATGTGTGGACTTGGAGATGAGTTCAGCTATTTCAAATTCTCTCCATGGAAGAAGGTTATTAAGCTTTGTCATTTATAGATATAAACAGTGCAGACATCGGAATTGACACTGCATAGTGACTGTTTTACATCTCAAGGAATCTTCAGTCCATGTGTAACTACTCATTTAGTAACATGGATACTTGTTGCTGAAACTGTTTTATAAATTGTTTCGATAGATGGGCTTGGTCATCTTAAGAAGGGGGTAAAACAGCAATGAACTTGGCATTTGAAATTATGTCTTTTATTCCTCATTTTTATGAATTATTGATCTCAAGTAGGTAGGTTGAAATTATTTGAAGAATTCTTCTTTTGAGGACCATGAAGTAATGTTGATGCTGCATGTCTGTTGTCAACAGAAAATACATGAGAATCATTTGAGGTTGTGAAATAAATCTTCAAGAAATTTATTACTAAACCTGTTTTTTCTCTTTATTGAACCTTGATGTCTATTTGATTCATTTCTTCTCAGTTCTTGGTGACGCTTTAAGTTTTTTTTGTTTTTTTTTTTAATTTTTTCTTATAAAAGTTTAGGATGAAAAACAAAAAATGACAACTGCTAGTGTAGAGTGTAGTTTATTTCTAGTCCCTGATATATATATTTGCAAGACACTAAAATGCCAGTTACTAACATTTATGTTTTAGACTAATTAGTACTTAGTGCTATTTTCAAACCAGCATGGACATATATTAGTATGTGATAGGACCTGTTTTGTGATATATTTTTTATTATATTGTGTCATTGTTGTTGTTTTTTTTAGCTTAGTCTGTACTGCAGAGTGTCTTTTTGATACCAAAAATGGCGGTGGCCATGAGAAATCATTGTTAGCATCTTATAGTCATTTATATCAAGTAAACGGCAATTTCCTTTCATTTTTTTTTTTTTTTGTGCAGTATATAAGAAAAACAGTTTTTACTATATATGATTTATAGAATTTTGGAGTATAATTTAAAGTCTCATCAGGCATACTTCATTGTTGAGTTTCTCGTGTCTTGTAATTTTGCTTCTGGGCATATTGTCTCATGAACACGCTATTTATAGACTGCAAGAAACAACCATCTTTTTTTTAAATAACATTAAAGAATCTCTTTCAAGATATTCTCCATCCAAAATAAATCTGCTGCAAGAAGTTGGTCAGATCTATGCCAACAAATGTAATGAAGAAACATTTAGTGATTATATTATAGTATGACTTAAATACAAGATTTACTTTTGAGGGGAAAAAGCTCTTATCTAAATAATTTTTCTGTTACTAAAATGTGGATGAAATGTTGAACAGTAACTGTTTTGTTTAATATGGTTGGTGCAATTCTAAGAGCAGGTATCTAGGTTGTGATTGAGGTCTTTCATACTCTGTAGTGGCTACCTTTAATGCATTCATACAATTTGCCTCCATCATTCAATGATAAATATCTACTGAAAAAAAAGATTTGTTTGTGTTGGTCATTGACTTTGGAATCTACTGAAAGAACCATTCAGAAAAAAGTGTATTAGGCTGAGGTATGTTTGAGGAAGACTACATCATCTTGTTTTAGAAGTGTCTTCTGGTCATGCCAGGGTTCTTTAAACAATGGCAGGTCTGTTAATACTAAATTCAAATGGATAAAATACAGTGGGCAAGTCTCTATGCAAATCATAGTAATATATTACAAATTTGTTAAAATATCTGGGAACTGACAAGTGAACTTTATATATGTAGGCCATGTCTGATGAAATAAATTAAAAACCTTATGTCTGCCTGTATTTAGCATAACTTTTTCATATTCACAAATATTTTTCTGTGTATTGCAATCAAATGATGCAAGAAAAAGACAGACATGATAAAAAGAAAAATTCATCTAAACTCTGAAATAAATCACTAAAAATTGCTGCAAAAGTATTATGCAACCACCCAGAAATAGTAATTAAGAAAGCTGATAAAGCAAACATCTTTGTTGTTTTAAACAAGTCTGACTACAACACAAAAATGGAACACTTACTTGATGATCACACCAAATTTAGAAAACTTACCAATAATCTTACAATTCAGCTAAAAGTGAAAATTAATGAATTAGTCACAGCTAACAATGCGGAAAAAGACAATTTAAAACTTACCAAAATAATTGGAGACTATAAACCAGGATACATTTATTGTTCTATCAAAATGTACAAACCTAACTTTCCACTCCGCCCTATTATATCCCAAATTCCCACTCTTGTCTATCAACTAAAATGCTTAACCAATTAATTACACCATACATACCTAACAAATAGAGCATTAAATCATTAAATCAACCCTTGAACTTATACAAATGTTAGAAACCAAAAAACCTAATAATGAAAACATATCATCACTTGATGTTGAAAATCTGTTCACTAATGTTCCAGTTAGAGAAACCATTGACATTATTATTAAAAATATATATATAATAATTCGTCTCTACCTGCATTAAAAATTAAGCCTAAAATATTAAGAAAATTACTTTTAACCTGTACCACTGAAGTCCCATTCTGTGATCACAAAAATAACATATGTGCTACGTGACAGCGTTTCCATAGGTTCAGTTCTGTGTCCAACCTTCAGCAACTTTTGTATGGCCAACCTAGAAAATAATATATTTAGCACCACCAAGAAACCCTCCATCTACCTAAGATATATAGATGCTATTCTTATTTTGGTTAAAAACATAGAAGAAATAATGGAACTCAAAAAAAGCTTTCAAAAAAACTCTGTCCTCAAGTTCACATATGAACTTAACAAAGATAACAAAATCCCTTTCTTTGACATTTTAATAAATACAAATAATAACACATTTCCTACCTCCTCATATAAAAAAAACAACCAGCAAAAACTCCTGCACTCTCAACTATAAGAGTGAATGTCCTAATTACTACAAAATAGCACTTATACAAAATTTAATTAATTGAGCAAAAATTAATTCCTCCACAAAAAAGATATTCTACACTGAACTAAAAAAAATTAAGCAGACTCTCATTAATAATGACTTCCCAATCACATTGTAGATGAACAAATGAGATTGTTTACTGAAAACCTCAACGCACATCAAATAGAACATAGTACTTCCTCAAAGGATCCTAAATATATCAAACTCTTATATTGTAACCAGATGCATGCTAACTACAAACAGGATGAGAAAATCATAAAACTCATTTGTACAAATATATCTCCCATGGATTCCAATAAAAATATAAAATATTATATGTAAAATAAAATATTGTATATTATACAAAATACAATACAACCAATTATTTGAAATAACTCCTCCCCACCAACTGATGTATTATGTAAAACCAACATTATATATCAACTAGCAGCATGGCCCAGTGTTGCCCGTGCTTGATTCAAAAATTGTATGACTCATACAGCAATCGCTATCACTTAAAATATTTTTGCCCTTCCTTGCCTTTAAAGGAGTGCCCTTTGCCGTGCTGATGTTGCTACATGCCTTACTTCTTGCCTATCTCACACTGTGAATTTTTCTAAGATCTATACTAAACATTAAATCTGTTCCAAAAAAAGAACTAAACAAAATGAACACAAAATGATCAAGCTTTAAAAAAGGACTCATAACTGGAAAAACTGAATGAAAAAAGAATGTTAACAAAAATACTTTTTCACACCCAACCCAATTCTGCGGAATTAGAATCAATGTTGAGTTTAAGCAAGCGAATGAGCCAATTGGAGTAAAGTGCCATGCAGATTTAAATTTTTCCCACTTGTGACGAATGCAGCTATTGATTTTTTTTTTTTTTTTTTTGCATGCTAGCATGATAGTTAACATTCGTGTCAGTCAGCTGTTGGCTCTCACGCTGGCCAATAGAATCTTCCTGCCTATTCGTAGCAGCCAGCTATAGGCTTTCACTCTGGCCAGTAGAAAATGGCCGCAAACTACATGAAAACTGCCATAGAAGCATGAAAAAATCGATTATTTCCATTATCGATGGGAGTTGGGAAATGCAAAGTTGGTCTTGGCCTTCCCGCTAACTTGGAGCATGTGCATATAAATTTTGGTGCAAATCTGTCGAAAATTGTAGCTGTGTATTACACACACACACACACACACACACATCCTGCCTTTTATAGATAGAGATTCAAATGTCCCTTGAGAGAATGTATCTCTGATAGAAAAACAAAAATATATGTTGGATATACAACAATTACATTATCAAGATGTCTTACTCTATACATGTCTGACCATTCATCTATTGCAAATCATTTACACCAACATTCCTGTCCACATTCACAGTATAGAAAAATATTGACTGATAACAAGACTATCCTCCATCAAGAAAATAAATTAAAACTACAGATCCTCAAAGCAATCTTCATTAAAAAATTGAAGCCAACATTGAATAGAATCTGATACAAATACTGTAATAATATTCTAAAATGCCTATAGAAAGAACAGTTTTCACGCTTTAATGTGCATTCATCCACAACATTCCAACATAAAAGAAACAAATTCCATAAAGGATAATTTGTTCTAATGAATGCTAAAGCTTAACTGCCAGCTGTTGCATTTAAATGCAGAAAGAAAAAATTCAGTGTTACAGTGCATTTCTTGCATCATTTGATTGTAATATATGGAAAATATTTGTGAATATGAAAGGATTATGTTAAAAATAAGCATACATAATGTTTGTAATTTATTTAATCAAACGCACACAAACACACATATATATATTAGCAGGCTTCACTCACTTGCTATCACTTTGCGAAGTAAGATATATTCACTATTTGAAATCTTTGAAACAAAAATTTTAAATGGACAAATTGGCTTGTTATAGTTATGGAAAGTTTTACAAATAGATGTCAACTTATTGAAGGCCAAGTAAAATGCAAATTTAAAACACTTTTCTGCACAATAGAAAATGATATTTCTAAACAGAACTATTTTTGATATGAAAACCAAAATGGTCCTCAAATAAAAGGACAGTAATGAAGGATGAGTTAATTAATGACATATACTTTTTTTTAAAATCAGTATGCAAATTAGTTAAACCTGAAGAGTGATATTGCCTAGAAGTAGATAATATATAATACAGATATTGAGCTCTTACCTACTTGGAGGAGTTTGTAACATATCTATTTATCATCTCTCAGTAAATCAACCCCTTTCTTGAGGGGTTTGTAACATCTATTTATCATCTCTCAGTAAATCAACCCCTTTCTTGAGGGGTTTGTAACATCTATTTATCATCTCTCAGTTGCATCATTGGGCAAAGTGCACTTGGGAGTGACGCCATCAAAGGACATAGTCGCAAATGAGGAAAATTATACTGAGAGGTGCCCAGCCCTGGGAAACAGTTGCCTGAGGTTGCACCCTCTCATTTGCACCCTAAAGAGGGATCGGTGCTTGCACTGAGGTCAGCGCAACTGATGGTTGCTGGGACTGCGGGCAATAACCCGGGTGTACACGCTCAGATTGGTGCCTGCCCTGAGGCCAGTGCAACTGACAGTTGCAGGGGCTTGGATAATTTTTGTTCCTAGCCCAGATGTACGTGCTCAGGCTCCTCACATTAAACCGACCTTGTGTCAAACATGACTTTGTGGGTGGGGCTGAGTAAATACCAAATTACTATAAAATAGAGCTGGGGCTTTTTAATCTCAGAATTTGTGAGAGAATTGACCTCCAATTTCGCATTTATTCATGTAGATTCCATAATATAGGTTTTACTTAATTGGCTCTTATGTTTCTCTAACTCTTCAAATATTGAATGTATAACTAATTCTAATTTATGTTTTCCTATCTTTACGCTATATTAATTTAATCTTATAAATTGTTCCCTGTTCTGTCACCCATGAAATAAAAATAATTGTTTATACGGAAAATAAGGATCTACTTACATCAAATCATCTTTAAATTAAGTGGCAGCAGAAGAATTATCATTGAACTTTTAAAAGGTAAACTTAAACATTAATTCAATACTTAAATGCAGTGATCAGTTTTGAGTTCTTCTGTAGTTTATTGATGCCTATCGCATCTACTCCTCTCAAGCTATTGTGATGATGGCCAAACTGAGAGTTCTTGACAGGAGCTAGCTTAAATGCTACCTGATAATGTACTATATATATATATATAAAGAAATAGATAACATTACCATGAGCCTTTTGACAGGGTTCCAACCTGTGCCCTTCTTATATTGGAAAAACCACCTTCTGCCTGGTGGTCTTTAGAGACTTCAATGGTGGAAGACATCACATTGTTCACAATGCACTGGCTGACATGAAAGGGGAGGACCAGTTCCATGGTCTGCATGTTCCCCCAACCTTAATCCTTTGGATTTTTATCTGTGGGGCCACCTAAAACAATTGGTTTATACAGCAGACATTAATAATGCAGAGATGCTTTATCAGCATGTCATGGGGGTCTGCAAAACCATTTGACACCATGTAGGAGTATTTGAAAGATTTGAAGGGTACATACATGTGTAGAAGAAAGTGGAGAACATTTTGAACATTTTTCATGAGTTGCTGTGTTAAGGTACAATGATAGCCTTTTGTTCATATTTTTATATGAACATTTCACCTTATGATGTCAGGAACCTGTCTCAAAAGTTTGTAAAAGTATTTTTGGATTGTACATTTAAGTGTCTACCATAAACTTTAACTTAATAACTCAAAATTATTCAAACTACTGTCCTCATCTTTGTTGCCATATTTATCCTAACGTTTCGGCTGTTGTATGCTCCAGCCTTCCTCAGGTAGTTGGAATGTCGACTGAACCCTTTATTTCGCTCGCTGGGATAGACTGTTCTAGTTCCACGTGCCATGTCTAATGGATGTCAGTTATCTCCTGTTAATTCCTCTCTCCAAGTTCCTTAACTGCCTTAACCAGGTATTGAACTCACAACTTTTTGGGTCCTGTCACTGGATCTAACCAATGCATTTATCCTTAACCTGGCACAAGGGATAAAAGTGTTGGTTAGATCTTCATCTCAGAAATATAGACAGATATTGTGGACATATGTTTATATGGACTTTTGTCTTTGTTTTGGTGTGACAGACAAGGAAAATCTTTTAGGTTTTTAATTAAGTTTTTCCAATCTATTTACAGTTTCCCTTTTGGGAATGGAGCTAAGAAAGTGCAGAAATTGTAATGATTATTGTCCCAACCACTTTTTGCCAGTTCATTCGCCATTTTCAAAAGGGTTTTTGTTAATGTTTTCAATGTTTGTGTTCTAAGTTGTATTGTGTAGAAGTAGTAGAATTTCTAAGCTGCACAAGAAGAAATGTTTGTGAGTCCATGTTGGAGCAGTCTTTTAAAAGAGAACCAACATGTTACTGCTTTTGTCAAATAGGCTAAGTTTTAGGTTCATCTTTGATTGTTTTATAAAAAGAGCCACCAAATTCTTAAGACATCACTATAAAGATATAAAGAGGATAAAACTGCAAAAAGGTTAAAATATAAAAAGAATATCAACAAAAAATCATAAACTGTAAGCAAAATCTATCTTGATACCTTAATTTTAAAAACTATTTTTTGAGAATAATGGTTACCTCTGATTTTCAATAAGATGTACTGGTGTGGGGGGCATTTATGAATTTTTCAAAAAAATTCATACAGTTGATTTTTATTCCAATCACTCCTCTTTAGCATTTGGCATGCTCAAACCCACTCTGTAAATATCGGCTATCAAAGTCTCATTGTTTGCATGATTTCCTGTGTTATTTCTGATGATGTTGTCATATATTATTGCAGAGTATATATGGAGCAGTATATGGCGAGTTGAACATTGAGAACCGATATTTATGGAGTATGTTTGGGCAGGTTGACTGTTAAAGACTTAAATATTAAAATTGCTTTGTCCTAGAATGCTTGCAGCCTAAATTAAGGAGTGGAGAGAACATTTTCTGAATATTTAATAAAAGGATGGATTGGAATAAAGATTTCCTGGGAAGATGTTTCTTCAAAAAGGAATCTTTGTTCCCAGCACATCTATTTGAAATGAAAATCTATTTAGATTGATATCAATACCAAAAAGGTTTAATAATGTTCCTTGTTCTTTTTGTGCCTGGAATTGTCTGAATGCAACCATTCTATCTGTTGTTTTGGAGGAAGAACATGAAGAAATATGGCATATTGCTTGCATTTGAATGAGCTTATTTAAATAGATGCAAGGTTTCCTCGGAGAGAGAGAAGAGATATTCTCTCTCTCTAGCTCAGAACAATGAAAAATTTTAGGATTAAAGACTATATGGATTTACATAAAGAAGAATCTAGAAATTAGCATTATGTAGGCATTGATTGGCTATAAAAATATGTCTTTTTTTCCTCACTCCTGTTTTTAAGTTTCTATTTTTAATTTATTGTCTATGTGGTTGCTAAGCTACCTGTTAACAACAAAACTAATCTCATTTTTATTTTTCTCTTGGTGTTTATAATATGCAAATAACAAATCTGAATCGAAAGCCCATACAAGTTATGGCAAATGTAATCATTTCTGACCACATGTATATAACAAGAGAATATGAGAGAAGCAATCTATTTAATCTCTTTCTAGAATATGCTCTGAGCATGTGTACAATCACGGATGTGAAGAAATGGGTCGAGAACATTTAAATATATCGTACCACATCCCAAACAAATCTACTGATAGAAAACAGTGGTCTTGTTTTCTACCTCGAGTACAGTGTACCAACAGTGTACGAACAATGAGATGTGTGTGCTTGGGTTCTGCTGATGACATGTTCCTAGTTAGTATAAGAATGATCTTGAACAAAAAATATTTCATGTGGAACCATTCCCGAGAGGATGCTTCCTCAATCACTACAATCTGAACCTGTTCAAGTTTAGGGTTAACTGTTATCTTTCCCACATATCCTCATAAACTTTGCCTCTTACTCTGTAACCCTCTATCTTGAGTGGCTCTTGGGCCTTGTATAAGGTGAACATCATTGTAAAAAAAAAATATTAATAATATGACATCAGATAAATATTCCAAGACCAGAAAATATAATCTGAAATTGGAATGAGAGTAGTGATGACACCTACTTTGAATCCATCATAAAAAATCAGTATGTAGATTAACCTGAAAACTTGAATCATATTCTTTGTCAGATCAAAACTTTCATATGTTATGCATTGTGTCCAGCTCCTTCAAAAACATCTAAACTATCATCTGCATAGAACCATTTTCTTTGATCAGTAATTAAAAATGGCTTCAAGCAAATGAAAACTGTAGGTCTTTGTTAAAGAAGATGATCCTTCATCAGATCTTAAAGACTGGCACAACAGAATCACAAAGAAAGAGCTTTACAAATAACAAGATTGAAAACTTCCAACAGCAGCAACAACTTAAATGTTTAGCCAATGATGACTCTTGGTCATCAATGTTTGTCAGGCTCATTACAATCTTTAACAAAATATACTATTGGTATAACTTAGATGCTAAAATGACTCCTTTACTCTAACGAAAATATGTAATTTTTTAAAGTCTCTGTGCATGAAATTAAAAAAACACATTTTGGTATTTTAATATTAATTGCAATAATTCTATAAAAATAAACATTTTATTTAAAAATTTTTCCAGACATGTAAAATGTGTGTATCTAGCTCAAGTGTGTATGTGTATGTGTGTTTATCTATCTCTGTGAATTTTTAGTTTAATTTATTGTACATTTTATGATCAGAACTGCTGACTGATATCATATTTCCTCAACAATACCCCAGTCATGCATCTCACCCTGAACATCCAGTTGATGAATTAAGGCTGTCACTTCCTTTGATTTTTGACAACTTTAAGACAAGCTAATTTTAATTGATACATTCTGCTAAAAAAAGTTATACTGTACAGAATAAATTATATAAAATGGACATTAGAAATAAAAATGTGTTCTTTGAAAAACAGGGTATACAAGTTATTAGATATTTTTAAAAGATTATAAAATTAAAGCAAGAAATACATTGCCTATTAAGTATGTCTCCAGCTTAAAAGGCTCAGACCTACACAGCCTGACTAGCTATGTTAATTTTGTATTTTGGTCAATATTTTGAAGCACAGAGTTAAAACAATTTGGGATCCAGCTGAAGTCAAGAATGAAAGCAATGCATTATGAAAGATTTTTGTTGCTTTGAATTAGATATACTTGAATGTTTACTTGCTCAAGCTGAGCCTGACCCTTAGTCACCATGGTGTTTAGTTTAGAAGGGAAAGTAATGATATAATCAAGATGTTGACTTTCCACACTACAAAAGGTTAGTAAGGAAATTTCTATAAATACTAGAAAGAGCTATAACAGCTAGAAGACTTGAGAAATTTAACTTCCTGAAAAACTTAAGAAAAAAAGATTTAATAAATTTCAGTACTGCTGACTGATATCATATTTTCTCAACACTACCCCAGTCACGCACCTCACCCAAACCTCCAGTCGATGAAAAACTGTTTTAAGAAAAAAGATTTAATAAATTTCAACTGATATTCAACTGTTCAGTCAATGAATACTAAATGTTCCATATATGGAAATGGTTAATTTCACTGTTACCATTTATGTTTTTTATTTGTCCAGTTATGTTGTCTGTAATTTGTGTACAAGATTATTTATATGCATACCATTTTTCTTTTCTTTTTTTTTTTGTAAAAAAACAAAAAACATCTCCCTTCTAAATTTGTTAATTGCCATAACTTGTTTGGAAAGTTAGTGAACTATTTTCCCATTGCCTTTGAATTGACAATATTTAAGATATTAAAGACAAGCAATATTTCTTAAAGTGCAAGCAATTCTCCTTGAATTTAATATTAACAAAATAATTTTCAGTATATGTAATGTTCAAAGTGAATTTTTTTTTTTACCATTAATGTAAACAGATGACCATGACCCTCTCAGTTTTTAACAAACTGAACAAATCACCCCACATTGTGTTTTGATTCTCATTCATGTAGGTGTGCACAAAAACTGGAAAAGGTCTACTGCGCATTCACAAGAAAAAAAAACAAAAGGTGACATTATTGCCATGGTGGGAAATGTAAATGCAAATCCGTTTCCAGTGTATTAGGTTGAGTCATAAATAATTTTGGTTTTTGTTTATCAACTTTATTCTTTAAAAACTAAAGTACAATTACATTCTATTCAAATAGATATTCACCATTATCTTCAATGACTTGTCACCACTTATCAGGCAGCTCTTTGAGATCTTTTGAATAAGATTCTGCAGCTTTTGATGTGAAAATGTTTTCAATGAACTCTTGAAGCTAATTTTGAAAAAGGTAATATTTGGTTGGTTTATGGTCAGGTGAATTTAGTTAGTAGGTTAGAGCAGATCAACCAAGTTCCACATTTTTTCCTATTGTTATTCTTGCTATATACA
The DNA here is from genome assembly GCA_903632075.3 of Acanthosepion pharaonis. NCBI lineage: Eukaryota > Metazoa > Mollusca > Cephalopoda > Sepiida > Sepiidae > Acanthosepion > Acanthosepion pharaonis. The sequence goes on along the minus strand of CAHIKZ030000779.1, from coordinate 1,388,013 downwards.
CCCTTGTGTGGTGATGGAGGAGAACAAGTTTTCTTTTAATCCACTGTGTACAATGCCACTGCCACAAAAAAACTAAGATGTTATGTTAGTGTACACCAAATTTATTTTTAACTGCCATGGATGATTAATAGTTAGGGTGATACATTCACAATGTTTTTTTAATTAATTTACCCCAAGGAAGGCAGTAAAGCCATTAGATACAAGGTGTTAGTGGGGGTGAATGAATTAAAAAACAGAACAATTATTAAAGAGCAAGGTTTCTAAAAATGGAAACTACTTGTGGCTCAACCTAATATTCGATTGTTTATGCAAGTTCTAGTGCTGTCAAAAAAATTATGGCTTATTTTTTATCTACTGTAGCTGTTGATAATTGGCTGCAGGGAACAGAAGATTATTTTATGAAATCTGTTTTGTGCTTTTCTTGCATTTCTCATGGCGCCAATATTCTCATTTCTCCTTCAGTTTGTTGTCAAAGATGTTCTTCTATTTGTATTCTCATATTTTCTCTCTTTGTTTTAGATTATTCCTCTTTTTCATTTTGAATCCTTTCAGCTACATGTTCTTACATAGCAACTCTTCTCTTATTAACTTCTTTCTCTGTTTAATTTTGTTGTTTTGCACTGCTCTCTTCCTATTAACCTCTTTTTCTATCTCTTTAGTTTGCCTCTGAGCCTTGCATCCCCTGGTTTGTGCTCTTATTACTTCACAATGTTCCTGCAATGCCTGTGAATATCTTTGCCTATCAGTCTCCCTCCATGCCTTTATCGGTTCCTAAGATAGACTATACTGCTGTCTTCATTTTTGCTCTTCTTCTAATCTCTATGTAAAATAGGGTATTATTTAAACTTGATTCTACATTTATATAGAGAAAGTTTGTGTTAAATCTTGGATACCAATGCAAAACTAAAATATATTTAAATAATGAGAATTTGTATAATTATACCTACAATAGTAAAAATTTATCTCTTAATATTTATTAAATTATATATTTAAAGTGTACTGAAAAAAGTAATACAATAATTCACATATTCAGATAAAATATATAGTGACATGCATTTTCTGTGGCAACATTAATAAAAACACTGTGATATATTTATTTGAAAATAATCGTTAATTGTAAATTAAATGCTTATTATTACTGCTATAGTTTTATTAGACCCTTACATGGGACAGGGAATATATAAATACACATTGATAATTATTATATTGTTTGATTCACTCAGTACTGTTTGTGGTGGAAGGTAGGTAATGACACTTGGGATATTCTTACTGCTACTTCTGTTTTCTCTCATATAGCTCTAACTGGCCAAATCTTCCTTTCAACCCTGACCCTATATCTCTCTTGCTTTAACTCTCTTTCTCCTGCCACTCTCACTGCTGACTCTCACCATCCCACTCTCTATTTCATGATTTCCTTTCTAAATCTCCACCAATGGCCTCCTGGAAACTGCCCATCTTGTGATTAATATAAGCCTACACTTTAATTCTTTAACTTTTGGCCAAGTGTTACTTGATCCTGAAAGTTTTAATTTATTTATTTACTTACTCCATTATTCATTATGTTTTTTGGTTTCTATTTTCCACTGACGTGGAGTGAAACAATTAAATCAATTGCCAGGTCTGCTACTAGGAAAGCTGGTTCACTGTGTTGTTCTTGACCAGTGTTTCTCAAACTTTTTAAGCAATGGCACACCTAAAAGAAAATTAAAATATTAGGGCACACTTAGTAAAATTTTTAAAGGGAATAGATTTGAATGTTATAAAATAAAACCATAGATTTTTTAAAAAATACACTCACAAATATGAACTTACTTTAATTCAATGTTTCTAAAAAAAAAAAAAAAAATTTTAATATTTATTCATTTATTCAATTACTAACACTGTACCATTACTATTTCCATGCACACACACACACACACACACATATATATATATATATATGCCATGGCAATATTTTGTGGTATGCCAGAATTCATCTTGCATGTTTATAAATCTACCATTCAGCTGGGCATTGAATATTACTATGATATCTAGCCTGGCGCTCCTGCTATATATCTAAGAGCTTGATAAAATCCAAAGAGGAATCTGTAAAGTTATCAGTCCTGACCTGGCATCTCGGCTTCAGTCACTTTCCCACTGTCATAATGTAGCTTTCCTGTGTCTTTTCTATAAGTATTTTCATAGTAGCTGTTCTAATAAGATCTCTTCCTTGGTACCTGTTGTACTTGAATCATTTGTTATCAACTGTTATATCTCGCGTTTTTGAAGAGGGAAATAAATAAGGAAGACAAACTCATAGGTAAGTAATGAAAATAAAAAGTTTATTACACGAAGGTACACTTAGCAATTGACCTAATGCTAACTCTGCTCAACTTCGCTTATTTACATAAATGAACGATTCCATTTATTTATGTCCTGTATGACAGTACCACAACCTCATAAATTTAAGTATAGTACTACAGTGGGATCTAGATTTCATCATTTTACTGTTAAAATAGCTAGATGTAACCGTAAGTTCTATTCTAACAGTTTCTTTTCTTGCCTGTGAAACTCTTTTCCATCTTCTTGCTTTCCTGTCAATTATGATCTTCAAAGATTTAAATGCAGCATCAATTGCCATCTTCTGTCTTTCTGAATGTTGTCCTTTGTCCTCACCAAAATTTTCTCATTTTTCTCATTATCTTTCATTCTCAGTATCTTAGTGGCATTATCGTCTTGCTAGGAATGAAATGAAAAAATGTAAGCTAGTTTTCTTACTGATTTATTTTTATAGTCCAACAAGACACACCCCAAAAATTCTTAAACATTTGTGATGTTCAAATATGGCTGGCTCTTGTGATGCTTCAAGTGCCTAACTAAAAATGGTCTCCGCTTATTATGTCTTCCACAAGGACTTGTCATGTGAAGCCTACAATTCTTATTGCTTGGATTTCAACAAAAACATTTCAGCTTTAATTTTTCTTTTGACAAAGAAGTTCAGATGTTTGTCAGTTGGAGAGAATGTCACTGTCAGATGATATGTTTCTTGTTAGCTGCCATGTTTGCAAAACAACTCTTGTGTCAATGTCTGCACCAAGAGTTGCTGCCCACATCTAAATTGCCTCAATCCATTAAGTGTTTAGATTTTGCACAGTAGCTGCTAGGCAACGTTCTCACAAGTGAAAAACTAATTATGATTTTTTTTTTTTTTTTTTTTTTTTTTTTTTGCTTAATTTTATTCTTTGTTTCTTATGGAAATCATATTCGAGGCATTTTCTAAAATCTAACTTTGACAGTTATTATTAAAGTAATATAATAAAAAGTATGTCAAAGTTAAGTTAGATAAAACAAATTTTAATATCAAAGTTTGAGAAATTTTTTATTATATCTAAGTTTGAAAGATTTATTTATTTACCACAGGTATTTTTTACATCTACTTTAAGACTTTTTCTTTATATATCTAAGTTTGAGATGTTTTTTTTTGTTTTTTACTAAATTTAACTTTGAGGCATTTTTTATATTCAGTGTTTTTTAAAAAATTCTTAAGCTTGAAACTTCTTTTAATATCTCACTTTCAGACATTTTTTTGCTTTTTATAAATTAAAAAAACCTTGAGCATTAGTTTTTATGAACTAAAAATATAAAATATATGATAAATTCTTTTAATTTTTGTACAGATTATTAAATTATGATTCAACAGAACATTTAAGAATTAAGTTATATTATTTCTGGTTCTATTTCCAAAATGACTGTTTATTCAAAAATTAATTTTCTTTTTAGTTTTGTTTTCAAAATTAATTTCTGTTCATCTCACTGCTCCTTGTCAAAAACTATCATTCAACTTTCTATTAATCTGTGGTTATACATATATGTAGGAACACGATTTCATACAAATCCTTAGGAGATGAATAGTTAGATTCTTTTTCCTTTTAAGTCAATTTAATGACCAAGGTTTCTTAGGAAATGGAGGAAGATAGTGAGGAGACAAAAGCTCCCAGAAGTACCAAGGAAAATAAGGGGATAAAACCTTTTTGGTACAGCAAGATGAAGTGATTCGTTTAGATATGAAATCACAAAGACTATAAGTAGCTATGGTAGTTGAGTGCATACTACTTCCCTTGAGTCAGTAACACTACATTACACTACACTTACTTAGTATTCTTATACAGTACCATACAAAAGTCTTTGACTACTTGAAATTATTGTAAATTTCAGATAATTGCCGTCCCAGACCTCAAGTGGAACTCGTATGTTTGATCTATTGCTAAAGATGCTGGAAAAAAGGTTGGTTCATTGTACCACTTCATTAAGTACTTGATTTCACCTTCCATGCTTTATCTTTACAAGATCAGACTGAAAATAGACTATTACTGCCATATCTGGGCTGGAGCTGCCCAGTTTGTTACTTGCCTGTCTTGATAGAATTCAAAAGCATCTATGCAGCCTTGTAGGGGATGGATTTTTTTCCCACAACCCCTTCTCCATGGCATGTTTTCTGATGAGCTATATTCTGTGGTGAAAAAAAAATCTTTTAAAGGAGAAAGATTTGGTAAAAGGTTGAGTATAGATGACTGGGGACCATACGCAACTGTTGGGACTAAAGATTGACACCGTAAGAGCAGCGGGTGACATCACCATCATGCTAGCTAGAGTAGTAAGTTTTGCTAGAAGGAAGGTGTGCATGGCAATCCAACTTGATGATCTAGATTTCTTTGACTGCAATGCAGAAGAGGTCAGAAGAGAACAAACGCAGAAAAATGGTTCAAGGCTATGAAGGGTGGGGAAGAAATGTCACTGAAGGTTTGCACTGCATCCCTGAGTGAGAGCCAGACATTGGACATTTGCCAGCATAGTGGGCATCCTGGGATAAGACGAACAGCCTACTTTCTAAGTCAAGTTAGTCTATCTACAGCCAAGGCATCTATAAGATCTGTAATAAAATCTTGTACAGAATGTTGATAAATCCAGTGCTGGTGCACTGGAGGTGTGGGAAACTGGATGTTGACATCAGTTGGGAATGGATAGGATCCACCGAACGAAACTCTGACAATGATGCTGCCTTCACTTGCGAGAGCTTCAGAAACTTTCTGAAAGATTTGGATGTGTAACTTCAGCTTCGATTTGCCTATGCACTGGCTGGAAATGGTGATTGTGGAGAGATGCCACAGGACTCTAAAAACCATTGCGGCCAGAAAGAAGTGTACTGGCACAATGTGACACGCAAAGACAGTGTTTTGTTTTCTTGGCCCTGGCAAATATGATACATACCATACCAGAATTAGGAGATGCTGTTCTCTCACTCGAACTGCAGGATGAGTGAGAGACAAAAGGTGGGGGGATAATGTCTGGGTCAAAGTCCTGAAAGGGAGATACACTACAAGATTCAAAGTAGGCCATGTGAAAGTGGAAGTTGATGGAGTTCTCCATCACTTAAAAGATGTGTGTCACTTTTTATAGTTATGCTCATTAGAAAATAAGAACAACTCTGAAGTAAGTGCGAGGTTAATCCAGGTAGGAACAACTTTGCCAGAATCTGATGAAGATTCATCTATGGATGAATCATCTGCAGAGGAACCAGCTTTACCAAGTCGTCCAATAAAATGGACCAGTTCTTGGTCTCACCTGCCAGATTGTTGTCCTTTCTTGTCTTGTATCATTTTGTTAGCACCATTCTTATTTTGTGAACTATTTCCTGATTATTGTTACTTTGCTTAGTTTTGTCTTGCATATATATATATGCTTAGCCTTGGAGCGGGTAGAATGGAGATCAACATGTTTTAGTGGACTCAGCAATTTTCCATCTGCTTGTCTGAATCATCTTCAAGTAGCGAGAGCAAGATCTAAAAGGTCAGCCAATCTAACAGTGATCTCATCTCACTATCCTCACACTTGCTCCATATGTGTCCTCCTTTGTAAATCACTAGTGGGTCTTAAATGCCACTTAAGATTATCGCACAAAATTTCATAACCGAATCAAGTAAGCTGACAGATCCTCATACGTCGAAACCAACTGGAGAGTCCATTATTATTATTATATATATGTATTAATCGGTAATTGATGCAACCTGTGTTTGTTGGAAAAAAATTCATCCTCAAAAAATATTAATGACTGGAACCTACTTAACAAATGGAATGAACTTATGATAGCTTGTAATCACAGGAAAAAATAACACTCCTAAAATATTTTAATTCTGGATAGATCATTTATCACATGCTCATTACATATTTTAGGTTACACATTGATTACCCCACTTTGACCATTTAAGCATCTATTAATACGTAATAGGCTACACGGTATTCCTCTTTTCTTACTTAAATTTCAAGCTTGCATCTTTTTCTTTTTCCCCCCCAGTATTACCCTACCTACACTTTACATTTTGAATTTACACCCCAATTATATATTAAGTTTATATTAACTTTGAGCTTTGAATCTGCATTTAATTTTTGCATTCCTCCCATGAGACCCAGTATTTTTTTAAAAAAGAACAACTGTAATAAGTGTTTCATTCACCAGTTTATGCCTGACGACTTTGAAAAACCATGAAACTTAAGTTGCACTACAATCATAGGTATATGTATATTTATTCATGACAGAATTACAAATGGCAACTGTGATTGAACAGATCAAATATCAGGGACGCTTAGGATTGGGTAAGTTTAGGCCACTTGGTCCCACTTCACTACACTCCTCCTTGATCTGAGTGTAGTTGGGTGCGGTGCATATGCCATTCAGGTCCCCAACTCTGTACATCCCTTTTTCATGTTGTGGCTTGTGTGGGAGGACATCATCAATCCTCTTGACTCTAACATAGTATTTGTGTATCATGTTGACCAGGGCTAAAGAAGGCAAAACATCATATTTAGGGGTTACATTATATCAGTACACAGCTTCCTGCATGGTGCACTGCTTCCTGGTTGCAATGGTCTTTGTTTCTGTGACACCTTTCCACAATTTCATTTTCAGATAAGGCATAGGCACATTGAAGACATAGCTGCACTCTCCAGTCTTTCAAAAAGGTTTTGAAACTTTTGCAAGTAAAGGCAGTGCTATTATCAGTTAGAATTTTGTTTGGTGGGTCCTTGCTTGCAAAAAACAGCTTCTAATTGATGAACCACGGTAACTGAATCCTGATATCGGATGGGTCACCATATAGCAAATTGGAAGGGTCCTCAGTTGATAGGAAGTGTCCACCACCATAATGGGTAATGTCCATTCCCAACTGGCTCCAATTGGTGTTTACATTTCCTCCAGTGTACTGGTGCTGGATCAATTGATTGACACTTCACTCACGATCTTACCACTGATTTTACAGCTGCCTTGGTCATGAAAGGACAAACTCTTCATGCAAATAGACTGTTTGCTTCACCCCAGGGTGTCTACTATGCTGGCGAATGTCCATCATCTGGTGATCACTCTGAGCAGCCGCACAAACATCCGGTGTCGTCCCTCTTCCCTGTTTTATAGTCTTGAACCATTTTTGTGGCACTCTGGTCAGCTCTGTTCTGTTCAGACCTCACTAGTGTTATGTCAGTGGTAACCTATATTCCTCAATTAACTGTAAGAGTGTTTGAAGCCTCCTCCTAACCAGTATCTCTGCTGCTGCCTTTGTGTGCACCTTTTCCTTTCTGGTCAAACTGTTCTTGAGCCAATAATACATGCACAAGGAGTCAGTTTTCAGATGAAGCACCTTGCTTGCCACAGAAGATCAAGGTTGATATCCTTCACCACTGCATTGAACTCAGCTTAATTGATGTGCTGGGAGTTGTTGTCTGGATGCAACCAGCATGCATCCTTGATCACTGATCCGTTATCTTCCAACAACATTCCCGTAGCAAGGGAGCTTGCATCAACACATAAATCAAGCTTCATTGGATCGCTCTGCTTCACTCTGGCAACTGTTTTTCACATCATTATCTCCAAAGGGGTGTTGGTAAGCATGGCATTCCAGCTGTTGGATATTGCATTTGCTCAATGCTTGGTGAATCCAATGACCATCCTGAGCCAGTCACAGATGGGAAAAATGACCCACAAGTTTCCCAATGGGTAACATCATGGTGTGTCTGGGACTTCATTTCTCTCCTTCCATTGGAGAGTCCGATTCTCCACACCAGACCTGTAGACCAAGGACTCTGGCGCTGTCTTGCAATCATTCTGGATCCTTACAAACAAATCTGTAATTGGATAAATGCTTCCTTACATGTGCTGCCAAGATTAAATTTTCATTGACGTAAATGTCGTCAACATATGCTGATGTGGCACTCTTGATTGTCTGGTTTTGGGACATCACTGCAACAACGATAAATTTCATGATGAGTGGCGCCACATTCAGAGTGAAACCTGGCTGCTCGAGGCAATACTTTTGACCATTAAATACCACAGTCTGATATGGCCACAATGATTCATCAATGCAAATCTGAAGATATGCTTTCCTCAAATCCAGTAGTGATACATTTGCATCTTCTCTGTGCCATTCCCTCAACTTGGCCTCACAGACATCAGCATTAGCAGTAAATGCATCAGCATACTCATTGAGCTCCCTGTAGTCCATAACTGTGCTTGTTGTATTGAATCACAGCCTTAAGGGGAACCAGTCCTTTAGATGGTCCAAGCCTTTTGGTGGGGCATGGCAACAGCCAGCCATTACATATCCAACTCTGTTTGGAACTCGATACTCCAGTATCCAGTATCTTATTGTGCAGAAACTCTGGCACCCATTCCCCAGACCATTTCCACTCAGCAGTCCAATGATTCTGTGTTTGGTTGAACTCTGCACAGAAATCTAGTTCATCAAGATGGATTGATACGCACATGGTCATCATTTACCAGCAAAGCTCACTACTCCTGCTGACGTGATGATGACATCACCTACCGCCCTTATAGCATCAATCCCAAATATGAGGTTAAAGCCCAACATCCGCGTGTCCATGACCAGGGTCTCAACATATACTGGTTCTGTGCCGTTTATCCCCAACTGGATCTGACCTCGCCTGCAGCATTCTAGTGTTTTTCCATCAGCTGTCAGCATGCTAATCTCTCCAGGCCTGGCACACAAATCTGCTGATCAGCATTTATGTTCATCCAGTGTCCACTAAGGCTGTACATTTTCCTCCATTCACAAATATGTCAACCATTGGCAGTGCCTCATTCTCCACTTCCTTGGGGAGCAAGCAGACCCTGATGACTCTCCCCTGCCCCTGAGGTGTTTCCCTGACACTCTGATGCAACATGCCCGATCTTATTACATCAAAAAACATTGCATCGTTCAGTGCGACTGTTGTGATCAATCAGTAGCCACCTCTGAGTGTCCCTGCAAGCAGTTCCTTGACATGTGATTGGGTCTGGAGCACCTATAACAGATGATCTCATGCCTTTGTGTTCCAGTCTGCACGTGGACTGGTTGAGCAGCAGCAATCTCTTCGGGTTCCTTAGTGTCAGCCATGATGGCTTGTACTCGGGCTACTAGTTGTTCCAACTTCATGGCATCCATACATGATGATGCCTGTAGTAGCCATCTTACATGCTGTGGCAGTCCTGAAACGAATGTGCAGACCATCCATTAATCTCCAGCCGCTCTTTCTATACAGTGACATGTTCATCAGCCAAAGTCTGTTGTGTCTATTCTATAAATACCTTCATGGTAATTGTTCTGATGAACTTTTCCCTATTGTACTTAGACTTTATGAATTTAAGTGCAGTACTACATTGAGAGCAAGGTCTCCTCAATTTACAATTTGATGCAACCATAAGTTCTGTGCTAACTGTTTCTTCTATCACTCTTCTTGCATCTGGATCTCTCTTTCTGCTTCTTACTTTCCAGTCAACTTTGATCTTCAAAAATTTAAACATAGTATCAATCATTATCTTCTGTCTTCTTAATTCCTATTATTTTATTGTTCTCTCTCCTTAATGATGTTTTTTTTCTCATATTTTCTCAAACTCACTAACCTCTTACATTTTAGTGACTCTATTGCCTTGCTTGGAGTGAAATGATTAAAAAAAATGTCAGCAACTTAATTGTCATTATTTTCTCTTCATGTTACATGTGATATCCATTTTAGATGTTGCTGCTGTTGAAAGTCCTCAAGTGATGTGGTTTCTATTATTTGGTACAGTTCTTTGTGATTCTGTAGCATCAGTCCACAAGGTTTAAAAAAAAGGGTAGTTTTTGCCAAGATCCACAAACTTCACCCATTCAAAGACATTTTTAACCATTGCCCTTAGAAAACAGCTGTATGCAACTGACAGTTTAGATATTTCTGAATGGGTTTGGTATCATAGATTGATTGGATGATATGAGATATTCATTGATTACCTAATGATGGACAGCTGATGATGACCAGAGGTTATTTTGTCAAAATGATTCTATATTAACCGAGATGAGAACAATACAAGTATATTGACAAATATTCATCTCTGAAATGAAATACTAAATTATGAAAAGCTATATGAACCCACTACTGAAAATATGAAGGCTCTAAAAACTGCTAATGTTGTTTGGGATGATGACATAGGGGACATAGGTGTTGATTATATATATGTTACTGTACTCTAGTAGTTGTGAGCTCAATCCCTGAATCGGGTACTGAAGCACTGATTCAGCAGGAATGAACAATAACTAACAGAGAAAAAAATATTATAATAATCCCATATTGTCCAATCAATGGACACATTATGATGACCAGAGGGTACTTTGTTGTGCCTATAATAACATCTATATCAACCAAGATGAGAATATTAGTTTGAAATAATACAAGAATATTAAACATGTTTTAAAACACGTTTTCCTACAGCCTTGATAAATTAATATAAATTAACCTTATTTACTGCATTGATTTTTTTTCTACCTTTTGGTGTTCGCCCATTAAATTTTAAAATGGATTTCATAATTAAATCGAAAAATTGTTGTTATTTATGTTTTATTTTTAATGTTGAAAACTTAGAACTGAAGCCCAAAACAAAATTGAATGTCATGACACATAGCTGAAAAAAAAAAATTCCTGTGATCTGTCAACTTGGTTATCTCCCTTTAAACAGCCATGCTTTTATATGATGGAAACTATTTTTTTAAATTTAATTTCTGTTGACGATTTATATAGTTTGACTATATGTCTTTAGTTTCTGTTTTGATTTTCAAAATGATGTCAGCTAGGCTGGTGGTAGGTAAAAAAATATGCCACTATAGGTCTTGTTACCTTAAACGATGTCCGTGAAAACTAAATATAACCTGATTTATAAGTGGGATCTGTATGAGAAAACGAGATATAAATTTTTATATATCAAGAATAATTTTAGGAAAATTTATGACAGTGGAAAAAGCTGAAATTTGTAATTTAATTTTTTTTAAATATGTGTTTGGGTATATAGTCAATTTCATTTAGTTTCTTTTTGTTTATTTTTTTTTAATCATTTTTCTTATTAAATATCCGACATAAAGGATTAAATTGTTGTCTAAATTATGCAAAAATGAAAATAACTTATTTCATTTTGACAGATATACTTACCAAAATTACACAAAAACATCTTAAAATACTAAAGAGTAAATTCATTCAATAAACTCGCCACTGGCTTCAATCACAGTCTCCAGACGACCTTGCAACTCTTCTGGAGAGTTTTCTTGTTTAATTGGGTGAATGTTGCCATAATCCTTGCCTTCAGTTCCTCTATGGTGTTACAAGGAGTTTTGTTGGTCTTTTACTCAACTGTACCCCACTCATAATAATCAAAGGGGTTGAAGTCTGGAGAGTTAGGTGGCCAGATGTAAGAGGTGATGTGATTGCAGAAATTGTCTGATGGCCATGATTGTGTTCTTCTGCTTGTGTAGCATGGTGCAGAGTCCTGTTGCTAGACATAGGGTCTTCCAGCAGCCACCCTCTTGACCCAGGGCAGCACTACTGATGTAGGTCTCCATGTTGAGTCTGACACCCTGTGGAGAAGATGAATGAAGGCATAATGTCGCCATCACTAGTGATCATTCCAAACACCATCATCATAATCAACATTAAACTCATCCAACTCATCCACAGATTGGCACTCAAACTCTCTGAAATGTTTGTTATGGAGCTCCTGTTGCAAATGCCAAGCAGTACAGCATGCAGGTTCCAAATTTCTGGTGGGCGTGAATTGCGTCATGGTGCTCTTTTTGTTACAGACACTGCCTAACTGACCCTACTATATTGTGCAGTCGACAAAATCAAAAACAAACAATACCCAATATGTATGAAATTGAAAATATAAAATGGCGACAATTTACGCATCGCACCCGTAAGTGAAAATAATTTATCTAGGCTTAACATAAAATTTTCTACCAACTAAAACTTTTAAAGCAATAAAAGGCTTAATTAATATGAAACAAAATAATAAGTTAAAATTTGAAGGAGGAATTTAATAAATTTAAATAATTTTCACAATGAATACATTGGCAAAACCTCAAGAAATTTAAATAAAATATTATATGAAGACAAAAAGGATCTTTTACAAAACAACACTCAATGCACTAATTGCTCTCTAATGAGTTTGACCATAATTTTGATTTAAAAAGAAATGCTGCTTTAATTAAAAGAGAGCAATTTATCAAGATGAAAATGTAGATAATCCGCAGTAAATTTTTGTCTAAGTTCTTACAACATTTCACATCTTTCTTGGCAGATATTCTATTATAACAATGTGGGACATTTAATAACAAATGATAAAAGCATAAAGAAAAAAGAAACTAAATGAAAAGAAAAATTTAATCTAAAAATTTTCAGCGTTCCATCTTTATGTATATGTGTCGTCACATCAACATAAAAATTCACTTTAGTTTGATAAAGTCCTAAAGGATGAGACATATGAAAACTCTTTCTACTTTGTCATAGATTTTCCTAAAAGCATGCTATCATTGTTTTGTTAATTTAGTACTTTTTTTTTCTAAAATCTGCAGGTCCTACAACAGTTACTGGTGTGAAAAGTGGAATTGACAAGTCATGTTCAAATTTTGGCTTAGTCTGTTGCATTCCCTTTTGTCACTATGAAAGGCATGAATCCATCTCTTCTCCCACCAACTATAGGTTAAATAGAAGATTAGAAATAAATGAAAGTGTGCAAAACTGCCATATAATATCAATCCTCCTATATGGCAGTGAATGCCAGACAATTTCTACATAGGATACTTGAAACAACAGAGATGTGGTTCTGCAGAAGAATGCTGAGAATACCATGGATGGAGCATGCAAACAATGAGGATGTTTTAAGAAAAATAAAAACAAAAAGTACACTTTGAATCAGAAACAGACTGTTAAAATTTCTGAGACACAATGAGGAAAGAGGGCTTGAAGAATTTGGCACTTATGGTAGATATTAAATGCAAGCAGAACTGAGGAAAACAGTGAATGTCCTACTGTGGTTGAAAATAAAAATAAAATTATCTGCCCTTGTTTGTCATCAGGAGGAAACGTTCATTTTTATACCATTTTGAAAAGGCATTGTGATTTGTAAACTACAGCAAATAGGAGTGGCTTGCCTGTTGGCTGGAGAAACTTTGTCACTCAGGATTAACCTCCACTGAGGATTTTTGCCAGTAGCTTGATTGCTGAGTGTCAATAGAAGAGAAGACTCTTAGTTAATTTAAACTACACCTAGTTAACAAGGTTGTCTAAATGGATAACAAAAGGGAAGAGGAAGGGATAGTAAAAAGAGTAAGACAAACATTGTTAAGAACTACAAATGATAAGAAGTTATGAAGCTCTATGATCATGCATTTCCTGAAAGGAACAGATCATAGAAGATGTCTAGGTTCTCTAGCCTTGGGTGGTAGTCTGTCTAGGAGAAGGATTATTTTAAATTTCAAAACTTTCGAGAAGGCAACAGGAAATTGTGGTGAATACGAAATAAAAATAACTCTATTTTCTCCACTGTCTTCAAATTTTTCAAACCATGCGAAAATTTATTTTGACCAATGGAAAAAGTGATTGCCTCCAGGCTGAAGAAAAGACCAAAGCAAAGTTTAACAAGCCTATGTGAAAATTTATTTTGACCAATGGAAAAAGGAGCAGCTAAAAAACTGAGAAAAAAGTACCAAGGTAATATGAAATCACTTTTTGATATAAATAGGCAGAGAAAATTGAATCAAGGCAGAGCAGGAGAGAAAAAAGCCAAAAGAGGCAGAAAGCCAGAGTTTCACATGTCTGATTAACACAGGTGTCAAATTACCAGCCTCTAATGAGATCAGGGCAATTTCAAAGAACTCTATTCAACTCCAAAGCTAAGTACCTTTAAAATATATATTTTCATTCATGTTGAATACTACCATATAACTTTTATGTGAAAAACGAACTCTCTCATTTTAGAATATTACTTTGTGTCCAATGACTTAATATGAACATTTTCTCTTCTTGACGATTCATCGAAACTACGAACTTTAAATATTTGAATCCTTTTCCTGAAACAAGCTACTGACAACTTCAAATGTGTAAATAAATTCCTTATATTGTTTTGTTAAATATAAAACTTGTGTTTCCTTGTCATTATCCTGCATTACTTCAAAGTCACAAGTCATGACAATTCACATAAAAATAAGGAATCTGTAGAGTGTCATGGCTGCTCATCTCCCAAAGAGACATGACATTTAAAAAAGAAAAAAAAATTATCTACAATTGTTTTGTTGAAGGGGTGAAAGCTTGATATTGTAAAAATATTCACCTCATCCACAATGAAAAATGAAAGGAAAAAAAAGTAAAAGATAAAGTGAAAATTCAAATTTTTTATATTCCACTTGTGCTTATTTATAAAAAAAATTTTTTTTTAGTCAAATTTCTTCTAATAAAGACTGTTTTCATATTACAGGGAATAGATGAGACACAGGAAAATGTTTTTAATGACTTCACTGTGGACTATTACATCCAACTGCTTCTTGTATTGTCATGCTGATTGCTTGGAATCTACTGCACTACTTGATATGTTGCCCTTTTATTTATTCCTCATAGTAAACACAAAATGTGTGCAAATGTTTAACAGAAAACTCAATTATAAAATGTGTTGAAAAAGAGTATAAATTTTCTAATAACTTAATAACTATACATGCTTAAAAGCTGAAAGTTTACAGGTTGATAATCTGATAAATGTTTTAAATCCCATGTAAATTTTACCTATCTCCATATCTTACTAAAAATTTTCAATAAAAAAACGTTTTTATTTTGTCTGAAACTTATTAATAGAATTATGTTAGAATAAATGTGACTGCTATCATTTAAATCTGTTCAATTTGTTTCTTTTACAAAAATTTGATTTATACAGATTTCTGAAGTTTTCCTTCACAAACTCTTGTGCTAAATAATTAAAAAAAAAATAAAAATAAAAAAAATAATACAGGACTAGTTTTTTCATACCCCCATACAACGAAATGGGTCAATTTTTTGTGATTTAAAAAAAAAAAAAAAAAAAATGTTGATTTTTAAACAAAGGCCTTAACTGCAGTTCAAAATGTTTATGGACTAACTGGGGGGGGGGATGAAAGAAACTAAAGGAAAAAAAATGATATTTTGAATATTTTAACAAACACTAGACAATTTTTCTAGCGTTTGCAAATGATAAATTTATTCGAAGAGGAACTACTCTATAATTAGCACTTAATAGTTACCTCCCTTGATAAAATGTGTTGCGCACTAGTACAGAACTTTATTATGAAGTCACAAAACAAATTACAACTCCTTCCGATTTTTACTTTTTTTACATTTTTAAAGTTAACACATTTTGAGCATACCTTAATCAATACTTCTGGCTACAATATTCTATTTTCCTTCCTTTATTTTTCCAGTTTTAAGTGCGAATGTAACTCCGCAATATTTACAAATCACCAGGATTTATTTTGCATTTTTGCGTTAACTCTGCAGTGCACCGTTTCAGCTACTTACAGATTACATTGTTATTTGCCTGGTACTTTTCCTGGAAAAGTTTCAAAATAGTATTAAGCTGAAGCTTCAGAGGAGGGAGAAATTCCCCCTCCCTGGATGTGCCTCTCCTTTTGGGATGGTACTGGGGGTCATTACCCGACGCCTGAGATGTCCCCAAAAAGTGGAAGTTCACTTTGTACCACGGTGGAGTAATGGATAGTGCCTTGGATTGAGGAATTTGGAATCCATTACATTCACTTACGTGCTAATACCCTTGGGAAAGGTATTAATCCTCTTCAGTTATGTAGCAGGACAGACCGGGTTCTATAGCCTTGGATGGCAACTGTAGGGAAAAAAAATCAGCCTCGTCAGTCATGTATCGAAAGATACATGATCACTTAAGCGTGTATCACGTATGGCACATAACTGAGACTGACCTCCAATAATTCGTTGATAAAAAGAGCATAGCATGATGAAAAAGGCCCTGAACTTGAGAAAACAAAGTTTTATCATCAAAAAAATGTTTAAGAGGAAAGACCAAAATATTTTTTGATTGTTTTATTAAATTTTTTAATGCTTTTTTGCACGTTCGAAATTGTGGTTAAGTCTTTTTTTTTTTTTAGTCGGTGTGGGTAGCAAAGATTAGTATAAGAAATTTTAGTGTCTTTATGCAGTAATAAAAAAAATCCCCAAAACATTGATTTGGAAATTCTTGCAAAAATCAAATAATTGTTGGATTTTAATGAAACTTTCAGGATTTATTCACAAATGAATGAAATTATTTCAGAAACTTTTTTCTTTTTAGAAAATCTTGGTAGAAATATTGTTTTTACATCTGTTACTCCTACCTCTTAATGAAATTTCCAGAAATTAAATTTTGACCTTCTTCATATTTATATTAATGAAAATGTAAATCATAATTTTTTTTTTTTTTTTAAATATTTACTCATTTACCAAAAATCTGCTCTGAATTGTAAAATAAAAATGCAATCAAACTAAAACATTATTTAATTAGAAAAGCTTTTAATTGCATTTATAAATAAGATATATTAAAGACATTATTGTCTTAAGAAAATTTTTTTCCATAAATAATGAATTTTTACAAGATTTGTTTTCATTTTTTGTTACATCTTAATTAGAATAACTTAAGTTTTAAAAAATTTTTAATCTTTTAAAATTATGTCTTAATTTGTGCCCTTTTAGATGATATTTATATGTAATGCAAAATACCACAAAATATGAAACAATAAGAAGGAACACAATGTTTTTTTATAACAAAACAATATTTATATTTAAGTATGTAATGATGTACAAGCATAAGGGTTACATCCCTTCGACTGAATTAAAGTCATTACTAATGAAATATTATTTTCATCTGAGCTCATAAAAAGTTGAATGAACTGGTCACTCAAAATGTTCACTGTGGGAAAATTGAAAGAATTCTGTAAAGCTGAAAATATGTTGATAAACTTTTAGCTTCAGAAAAGTTGAAAGAGTAAATGTTCCGTAATGTTTGCAATTAAGTTTGTGTTACTTATATTTGAATATTCGTAATGTGTTGATACTTGTAATGTTTGTAATTAAGTTTTGTACGTACGTGTATATATGTGTGTGTGTGTGTGTGTGAATATGTTTTCATAGCATCCACCTGCAAGGGGTCAAAACGCGATTTCTTTAACAGCTACATTTTCATAAGCAAGAGAAATCAAAAAGAAGAGAAAGAACGAACTTGTCTGGTATTTATAATCAACGTAATCATGTGATAGGCTCTGGAGAAAGAAACGTGAAATTTTGACTTGGTCATGTGCTCAAAAAAGACTTGTATGTGGGTGGATTGCAACGCCCATTTGTGTGTTTATTGACCAATTAGAAGTTGAGGTTTTCTGAAAATATGTAGGAAGCTGGATAAGCTCTGTGATCCACTTTCTGCACAAAATTGGAATTGAAAGAAAAGTGATAGCAGGATGGTACTATTATATGACATACAGTCTCCTCCAAAAATATTGGAACGACAAGGCCAATTCATTTGTTTTTGTTGGTCACTGAAGACATTTGGGTTTAAAATTAAAAGATGAATATGAGACAAGGGTTCAGAATTTCAGTTTTTATTTCCTGGTATTTACATTTAGATGTGCTTAAACAAATTAGGATATACCATGTTTGAACCCACCCATTTTTTTCAAGAGCAAAACTATTGGAACATGTGACTGACAAGTGTTTTTTTCCCCAGGTATTGCTTTTAGATTGATTGCTTAAACATTAAATAGCTCTGAATGACTACTCTTTGTTTTAACCGTGGGTTTCATCTGAAAAGATTTTATTTCTTATTAAAAGAAGACAAGAAAGATGTCTATGGGAAAAAGCAAACAATTTTGAAGCTGAGAAGAAAGGAAAATTGATCAGAACCATTAGACAAACATTGGGCATAGCCAACACAACAATTTGGAATGTCCTGAAAATGAATGAAACTACTGGTGTACTGAGCAACAAACATAGAACAGGTTGGCCAAGAAAAACAACAGCAATTGATGACATAAACATTGTGAGAGCTGTGAGGAAAAAATCTCAAAACAAAACCGTGACATCATCAACAATGTTGAAAGTGCAAGGCTGAAGGTTTCACAATGCACCATTCAAAGAGACTTTGAGAGAAGAAATATAGAAACCATACCACAAGATGCAAACCAGTCATCAGCAATAAGAATTAGAAGGTTAGATTGGAATTTGCAAGGAAGTACAAAGATGAGTGACAAAAGTTCTGGAAGAAGGTTTTATGGACTGATGAGACCATGATTAATCTCTACCAAAGTGATGGAAAAAAAAAGGATCTGCTTATGATCCAAAGCATACAAGCTCATTTGTGAAGCATGGTGGAGGCAGTGTTTTGGCTTGGGCTTTCATGGCTGCTTTCAGAACAGGCTCATTCATATTTATTGATGTAACTCATGATTGTAGCAGCAGAATGAATTCAGAAGTCTAGAGAAACATTTTGTCTGCCAATTTACAAAGAAATGCATCCAAACTAATCAGGAGGAAGTTTATCATGCAACAGGACAATGACCCCAAAACATACTGACCAACACAACAAATGACTTCGTCAAGGGAAAAAGTGGATAGTTTTAGACTGACCAAGTCAATCACTGGGCCATAATCCAATAAAGCATGCACTTCATCTTCTTCTGAATAGACTGAAAGAAGAAACCCCACACAACAAATAAGAACTGAAAGAGGCTGCATTAAAATTCTAGAAAAGCATTACAAATGAAGAATGCAACAGTTTGGCAGTGTCAGTGGATGGCAGGCTTGATGCAGTTATTGCAAGTAAAGGTTATGCAACCAAATATTAAATATTGTTTACTTTAATACTATCTGTTCCTTTACTTTTAATCACCTAAAAATGAGGTGATCTGATACAAAATACATTTAAATGTAAATGCAAGAAATAAAAGCTGAAATTTTGAGTTCTTGTCTTGTATTCATCATTTGATCTTAAATTCCAAATGTCTTCAGTGAACAACAAAACAAAGGAATTGGCCTTGCCATTCCAATACTTTTGGTAGGGACTGTATAAGCTTTGCAGTAATCTGTCTGTTGCTATTTTAATATTTTTTAAAGAAATGCTTTCCTTTTAAAATTACATACTGACATATTTTTTTTTATTGTCAGAAGCAATATTTATATTTTCTGTCAGATTAGGTAATGTAATTTTTATATTTACTAGCAGTACCCATGAAAATTTTCTGCTTTTCCTATTTGAATTTTCTGATGTTCTTAATGATTGAATAAACTCCTTGTAAGATCCCTGACTATAAAATAACCATAAATATTTCATTGTTGCATCGTTAAATTTTTGAGCTTAATAACTTTAACAAAATATTGCAATAGCAATCATAAGAATGAATGCAGGTCATTATTTAAAGAAGTGGGTACAAATGAAAAGATTCAAAATTGACACAGTTTTCCATTTCACTGAAGCAGACATTAAAAACATGAGAACATTGTCAACTTTTCCATTTTCCTTTTCTTATTATATTTGCTTTCTTTTTCGTACTAAAACCAAACAGAATCTCTGATATTTTTACTTCTAATAAAAATGGAATGATCCTTTATTTGTCTGTAACACATTAAGCAGCATTATAATATTGTAGAAAATTCCCCTGTCCAATATCTTTTTTATTTTAATAATCCAAACATTAGCATTCCAAACAATAATAAAATAAAGAAAATTTGAGTCTGTTGGATATGTACATGAATTCAAAAAGGAGTAAAAATAATTTTTAGTTGAGTTAGTCTTTGGGTAGTTGGTACACAGAAAAATCTGGGACTTTAAAAAAGACTTCAGTCATCAGTGATGATTCACTGTCTCTGCTGTGTTGTTGGAGATGATTCATTTGAAGTTGCCAACATGATTGTCAGCAAAGATCCACTGTCTGTCTGTGCTGTTATTGGAGATTATTCGTTTTAAGTTGAGAACATTTTTTTTTTTAGCATGCTGGGTGGGAAGGAAAAAGCCACCTCATCTCTTGGATTTGAACAGTGTGGAGACAGTCGCATCTCTACTCTCTAAAAATTGAAATCTGTGGGTTTTTGTAAGAAATTTTTCCTGGAAGTAGGCTTGAGAAAAATAGGGTTTTAGTTTTCTCTGATTGGTCAAGTATTTCGTGTGGTAATGTTAATTTCTAACTAATAGACACTTTGTTTTAAATGGTGATTTTGTGGAATCTTTTTGGCATGTTTGTAATATTGACTGTTATTGGGTAGAAAATAAAGTTTGGGTGTGTTTTAATATGGTATATATGTGGGTATGTAATTCTATTGGAAATAGTGTTTATTTCTTATAATACATTGTTTCAAGAAGCAAAAAAACCCCCCAAAACTTGACCTTCCAGTTCGTAAAAAAAACTCTATCTCCCAATTTATAACTAGTCTTCTTCTAGTTAACTTGTTGCTCTTTTACCAAGTCTGCCAGTTTTTAACCAATTCTTCTTGTAAATAAATTGTTGAGCTTTCTCTACTAAAGGAGGAATAGAGTGAAAGTACTTCCTACTCAGTATATGTATGTTTTGAAAACTTTCACCATTTTGGGCCATGATTCTTTTACATTTATATGTGGCATCTCTTGGTCTTGAGAGACCCTGGATCTGTGCCCAAAGAGTTATGCTTCAGCTGCTGATGATGTCACAGAATCTGTTATGACTGTACAGGCCTATGTGAGAATGACAGTCTCAGTTGCAAGAAATGCATGTGAAGAGGTTTCCCTCAATGTCGCCATGTTGTTTTCTTTTCATTGAGCACACTTCACCCCTTTTGAGGTGGATAGTAGCTATCCAATGAGGTGTTTTGCTCCATGTCAATCAAGTGTTGCTTCTCATGTTTTGCCGTGGCAATGAGGCAACACTAGAGTGTCCACTCCAGGGCACAGGCCTGAGCAGTGTTTGATAAGAGACTGGTGGTTGCCCATGCAACACATTTCTCCTTTCCACAGGAAAGTAGAGGCCAATACAGCTTGGCACTGGTGTCATAACAGGAATTGCCAGAATGAAGTTGAACATAACATTGGACTATCTTAGGAACTCTAGCTCCAGATTTGTCCTTAGGGTTTACTTCTAAAGCTTTTCCCATGATTGGGTATGGCCGCAAGGCAGCAGACATTTAAAATCAGTTTTCCTTCTCTTCAGTTAAATTATTTTGGAGATAACATTTTTTGATAACTGATTTATAGAATCAGGATTTGTTTACAAGTGTAACATTGGCTTGAAATGGGTTAATGTTGGTCCAAAATCATGTCTCCATTAGAAATAAGTACTGTTAATTTGAATAATGATGTTTTAGAGTTAGCATTTTGGGGCTGTTTTGGAAATCACTGTTCTCCTGTTTTTGGCAAAATCTGCCTATTTTTCTGAAGTTATAGGTCTAAATCTCCACGTTTTAAGATTTTTAAGTTGACGGGTCTGTTTTCATCAAGCCCAACCAATGTTTCCACCTCCCACCTCTTCCTCCTCAGTGCCATTAGACTCACTGTAGAGCATAGGGGCACAACCTCATCACACTTGGTGTTACAGGAATAGTCATGGACTACAATTTTTTTGTTAAAATTGCTTTTTGTAAGAAAATTTAGATATGTTTGTTTTTTTTTTTGTCGTTTTCTAAAATTCACTCAATACAAAGCTCAGTGGCTACTTAAGGTAGAAGGTTACTGAATGAGACATGTAATATGAATGTAAGAATGGAAGTGACATTTATGAGGATAAGGAATATAGATCATGATTGACCCTTGACTTCAAGAGGGCAAGATTGTAGTTTTCATGGAAACAACTATGTGGGAGTTTGTTTCACAAAGTATCAGTTCTTGGAAAAAAGCTGTCTGAGTGGGATTTTCTCCTTATATTTAGGAGATGCATGAAATGAGGTTGATTCAACTTTGTGGAATTAGCGTGGTATGTGGGGGCTGTAAAGGTCTGAACTGGTGGAACTAAAGAATGGCAAGCTCATCTGAACATTTGCGATAGAAATAGTGATAGAGCAGAAATAGGCTTGCAATGTTGCTTCTGTGGAGAAAGAGGCTGCAGGGTGAAGAATAAGTCATCTCCTACAAGACCCACATAAGCAATTTTGAACTCTATTAAGGCTTAACCAACACCTTTATGCACTGTGCCATGTGTCCTTGAGGCAGTGGATAAAGGCGTTGGTTAGATCCAGCGACAGGACCCAAAGAGCGTGAGTTCAACTTTGAATGTTTTTCCTTAATGACATGTCCATTGCTATTTTCTGAGTGTTAACAACAGTTATTAAAAAAAAAGATTCACATTAAATGTTAATACCCTTAAGTGCTAAATTGTATATAACAAAATTCTTTTGATACACTGTTCATATAATCTGTGTATAGTTTTAAGTAGGTTTGCCATATATCTTGGGTTGAGGAATTTGTATTGGTGTCCCACCAGAGATAAGCTATTAGTATCTATCTATATATAAGATTCTGTAATTTCCATTAGTCCATCTGTCTGTTACACCCTCTAAAATAGCCATACATTGACTGATCAAAACTAAATTTTGAGGAGAAGTGCAAACAGGTAAGGGGGTACAAAGTATTGTTGGCTTTACTAAGGTGTGTAGCTTAGTAAAATAAATTTTCATTTATTTTTTTGGAAAATTTAAGTCTTATTATTTAGCATACAAAATAAGTTCACCACAGCATCATTCTTTTTCCCAATAAAACACTGGGGACAGACATCAAATGACAACTGCAGCTGCAAATGTCAGTCAGACAGCCCTCCCTATACACACCTTTCAACAAAAGGAGATTGACCTTCATAAGGCATTTCCTAAGCCACTTTTATTTTACTTAGTTTGGGCAATATAATTAACAAGGCCAAATGCTTCAAAAAGTTGAAATTTGGCTCCAGAAATGCATGGCCAGTTGTATATTGCATGCTCAAGAGTAAGAAATCCTAAGAATTTATTCTTTGATGTTAAAAAGGACAAAAAGAAATTTTCTTAAATAATATTGTTTACCATGAAGTCCTATAAAATTAAATTAAAGAAATTATTAAACTGCGAAGTAGGGTTTTTATCAAAGTATTCTTCCAAACAAATCAGCTTATTCAAATTTCATTGATTGGTTTGCTAAATTGAATTAAACATAGTTTGTAAATCTCAGCAAAAAATGTTAGTGATAACTTCAACAATACTAAATACTGTGAGGATTCCAACATGTGTCAGTGTGTTGCAAAATTTCTAGTTATTTATTATTTTTTTGTGTGTGATTTCTGATACTTTGTTATACAAGAATTTAAACCTATCAAAAAATAATAACACCTGTCCTAATTTGAGGTATATAAATTATGGTATGCCTAGATGTATCTATTTTAATAAAGAAATATTTTTCACTTCTAAATTCTTATTTACCATATAATAAAAGACTAGGAACATGTAAAGAGCTTAATGATTATTATCACAAAAAGTGGAATTGCTGAGCTAAGTTTAAACTGTTACATTTATTTTTGCATTACTGACCTCAGGGAAAGGCATGAATACATATCTTCTCCTCCCCAGCTATGAGTTTGCAGTGTTTGTGAAGAAAAAATTTAAAAATCTATATAAATTAAGGTTTGTTAAAACAAACAAAATAAACAGATTCAGATTATAGCAGACCCATTATTAGAACATATTCTATTAATTAATCAATTTCAGACAAAATCAAAACATACTATAAAAACCACTTTTTATTGCAAATTATTAATAAAATATGATATTCCTGCTGAGTGGGTACAAATTAAAATAAAATTTTATTAACGTATGATTTTACGGAGAAAGATTAAAATTACACAGCATTTAAAATGTAATTATTAATTTGTAAAATTTCAGCTATAATCATTAAGTTATTAGGTTTTATACTCTTCAAGTAACATAGATTCAAATTGAGCTGACCATTTCTCTGTTAAATATTTGCATGCACTTATGTATCTACTATGTCAATGTGCGGGGCATAAAGGAAAACATCAAATAGCCTGAATGACAGTTGAGTACTAGACTAGTAGCAGTTGGATTAAGAGTTCAAGTCAAAGTAGCAAAAGGTGGCATTAGAAACCTTCCTGTGTCTCATCTATTTTCTGTCTTATGAAACTGTCTTCATAAGAAGAAACTGGACCGATTAATGAAAAAAAAAAAAAATTTTTTTTTTTTAAACACCTTTAACAATCTCTGGAATATAAAATTTTGGATTTACTCTTTACCTGCTTTCTTCATTTCCATTCCTTTTTTTTTATGGATGAGTTGAATATTTTAGATGGTCAAATTTCCACCCACTCAACCTTCTACAGGTTAAATAGCAGAGTAGATGGGGGGCTTTTTGTCTTGAGTTGCAGCTAATTTAGGAAAAGGGTGGTTCAGAATTCAAAAGTAATGGGAAGACAATGCAAAACCACTCCACTATTTTTTCCAAGAAATAATTGCCATTCCACAAGGAAAAGAATCTGTATAGAGCCATTATTGCCTGTGAAAAAAAGTAATACTGAATCAAATATTATCAGAAAAAATTCAAATTTGGCTCTAACTTTTAAATCAGCAATTTATCCTTTTATAGATGGATTAGTTTTTTTGTTTATATGATTATAATTTTTGCTGTGTAAATCAACAGTAAAAGTACTAATTACAAACTCAAATTTTCAAAATATATTTGTGTATTATTTTAAGGATCAAAGTACGTGGCTATAAATTGTATTTATTAAAAGTTTACATAATTTTAAAACTCAAAACTTTTAATAATGGAACCTTACAGGAACATAGCTATATTCTGGAAAAAGTTGCCCGAGTCGGAAGTGACGTCATCGTCAAATTGCATTTCCTAAGCGACCCGTGAGGTACAAGATGGCGACATCATTGGAGCAGTATGTCGGTACTGTTACACACTTGTCTGAACAAGGTTAAGATAGCGACAATTTTCTCCTTTCTTTTCTCTTGAATTTATTATATATTCTTGTAATCAGTTAATATTTGTATGAAGCGATCGAACAATATAAGATGTCGACACGCACAATCTTTAATTTCTGTCTGACTAAAAATGATGACCCGCCGATTAAAAAACATAATCTATTTACAAAAAGAAAACAAAACAATTTTTTAATGTTAATAGTTTAATTAAGTTACACATATTTTTGGTTTAGAAAATAGTCCTTTTTCAATCTTGTTTACTTTCATTTAAGGTATCGACGTATTCTATTTGTTACTCGATCTTTCTTTTACTGATCGTCCTTTCTGTGTGCTTTCTCTTTCAGAAAGTAGATTTTAAGGGTTAATGAAACTTTGTTTAAATAAAATAAAAAAACCCAATTATTTCCAAATTTTTAGTAGTCTTTTTTAATACAGTCAATTTCAATTTATATCACAATTTCTTAATTAAAGGATTAAATGTCATATTGAGATTAGCATTTTCGGTTAGTTCCTCCTTCAACAGTTTTTGTTGTTTTGTCATTTCTTTTTGCTTTGCTTTTTTTTTTTTTTTTTTTAGAGAAACTTGTTTTAAAAAAATTCAAAAAAAAGATTCTGTTTTGAAAGGTTATTTTTTTTTAATGAGTTTGTAACTATAAAACTTAAAATCTATCAAAATATTGCACGAAGCAGCTTCTTACTTGCTACTGCTACTAACTATAGTATTAGATCACAGAAAGAAAAAAAAAACGAATTATGCAAAAACTGTTATTAACTAACAATTGGAAATGATATCACGTTTTTTTTTTCTCTGGAAAACAAGTTCTCTACTGTTTTTTATTCTTACTGTTGACAGCATAAAAATATTATTATCTACCATTTATGGCCGAAAAAGACAATTCTTAAATATCCGTATGAACAGTCATCAATTTTTTAAGAATCTTGATGTTCGTAGGTATATTTTGCTACAGTCAAGATCAAATAATATGATCTATAATTACTTATGTAATCATGAATGTATTTTTTTATATTTCTTATTTTAAAAATTGCTGTTACCTAGATTTTGTATTCGGTTATTTCAATCAGTAAGGAAAATCTTTCTCATGTAATTTTCAGATTTTTGTTTTGACACTTTCAAATTTCAATCACAGGCATTTTCTTTCTTTTTTTTTCCCCCCTTTTTTAATTTAATTTATTTTATCTTGTTTTATTTTCTTGAGAGTGTGATAGCAACACAGTTTTTATCTTAAAAAAATTGAAAAACAAGATTAATTCATTTTTTGAAATAGTTTTGTTTTTCAGGACTTTATGGTTTAAAGTTTTGCTGTTACCAGTTTTTTTTGTTGTTTTTTTTTTAATGCAGTTTGGTCGAAACAAATCCCAATTGAATACCTACCTTTCTATATTCTTAGTAGTTTCTAGAAATTATGAAATTCAAATTTCACAGTTAGACATTTTTTAATACCAGCTTTTGATTATTGGTTATTATTTAGCTATTATTTCTGTAACTTGTGATATCACAGGTGGGATTTTAAAAATAAATTAAATAATCCTTTCAGCTTTCATAAGTCATTATGAAAGTGTTTTATTTTTTGTTCTATGTCGGTTTCATCATTTTCAAATCATGTTCTCACATCTCATGTCGGATTCATCTTTTGCAAATAAGCATATCTTTTATTTTGAGGAAAAGATGTTTTATGATCCTGTATGTAAATTTAACAAAGAGGATGACAAAATTAGTGCATTTTTGTTTTAATAAATTGCTTTCTCTTATTCAGAAGTGCATTCTTGAAGTTGAAATCCTGGCCAAACCTGTTATGATGGAGAACTAATGTATGAATATGCTGTTTTGTTTAAAATCCTTCATCTGTTCATATAATCTTTTTAGAAATGTAAATAAAAGATTATAAGAACTTAAGAGGGATCTTTTACAAAACACTCAATACATTAGTTGTTCATATTAGGTCTGACCATAATTTCATATTTAAAGAAAGCAGTTTTGATTAAAATAAAAATTTCTTATGGTGAAAATGCATAGAAAGTGCACTGATTCTATAGTGCATTTATGGCCATGATCATACAACATATTTTTTTTCTTCTCAAAATTATGATGAATACAACTTGAGATAATTAAAATTATAATATTGTATATGAATTGGTGATAATGTTTACTTATATTAAAAAAAATGCTAGTATTGTTAGTATTATTGAATGTTAAATTTTGATAGTTCATGGTTTGTATAAAATGTTGATCTATATACATACTCATCTGTATTCATCACCATAAATTGGGTCAGGTTCTGTATCCCACTGATTACTAAAGTGTAAAAATTTGAGCTTCGATTCCTGAAATTTAAAAAAATCTTTTAATTATTTTTTTTTCTAGAATGATCCAAAGGTCAAATTTCTATTTTGCATTTAAAGCATTTTGTATTAATGTTTGAATGATGCTCTTGTAGTAACCATTGCATTTTTAAGAAATTTTTGTTCATTTTATGATAGTTACTCCTAATCCCTTCTGATTCTGTTCACATATACATGTACTGATGCGGCATTCACCCTGGGCAGATTGAGCCGGCTTCTTCCTGTTATGAGAAGAAGATTCTTGGGAAGATTCTGTTCATATGACAAATATTGATTGTATAGTAGTACAGGTTGAACATTTTTGCCAATAATAGATAGCAGATAAATGGCAGTTTGGCAAAATTATATCTGACATAAAAGTGCATGCAAATGTAGTATGTCTCTCACCACAGATTATGCCCAAATAAAATTTGAACTAGAGAAGCCAGGTGCTGAGTTTACCCCTTAGCTACCAAGTGCTGACCCATGTGGTTGACCCAGTTGCACCTGTGGATCACACGTGGGAGAGAACTGTGTGACACATATAGATGCATAAACACCCACCCTAGCAGTATAAGACAGTCACTTACATTGCACATGAGAAATCTAGAGATGTTGAGTGCATGTTCAGATGAAGGCTCTGGGGCCCACGCACACTGTCCAACAGAAATGACAAACTCCAGAGTGAAATGAAGTATAATGTTATGTATGAGCAATTAAATCTTGTGCTATCATTAACCAGTACAGCAGTGCTATTGTACAAAGCAGAAGTATGTCTTGGAAGTGGGTTCTTGTATCAAAATCCAAGATGTTATGGTGTTCAGTACTGATATGGTGTCTATTAAAATTTTGGGAGTATTTTGGTACCTGTGTGCTGAAATTTAATTTTTGTTTTTTTGTCAATCAGAATAAAGGAAATAAATTCAAAATAAACAATAAAATCAGAAAGGTAAGGTTTTCCTTGTGGAAGGGTGTAACCAATACTCAGGGAGTGGTGGGAAGGTAGGTGGTACCATAACAAGCACCATACTGTGGGAGACACAATTGTTTTAAAACAGCTTTAAGGATTGTTGCAATTGTAACCATATGCATACCTGTATTTGCATTACTTGAAACAGACAGAAAACTGATGCCCACTGTAATGGTGAAACAAAGTGAGATACACTGTATATTTTTTTTTTATTTAAGATTAAAGAACTCATAAAAGTTGCAGAGACAAAACATTGAATGGGGCAAGATTTCAGTTCTTAACTGCATCAGTTTTTGTTATTATATCTCTTCATGCCAGCAACTGTAATGTTTTCCCTCTAAAGTTCTGGAACTGCATTTCCTGTTTTACACATCTTTTTTTTAATACTCATTACACATTTTCATACATGAAAATATTCCATGATCATAGTCCATGCTGATTCCACATTAATTGATCCTTCTAGAATTTTATATTAAGTAAGTTTATACTTTTGAATTAGAAAAAGAATATTGAAAATAATATCTAAAACTGATCTTGTGATACAAGTACCACATTTTCACCAGGTCTTACAAAACCCACAGAAAATTAATTTGATGAAAGTACCTTTCGTGAAGTGGTGGAAAAGGTAAAAAAAAAAGACCCACCATGCCAGGTACTTTTTAATTTTCTGATCCGAGAACTTGATCAAAAAAGTGGGCATCAGGAAATTGATACATAGGTACTTGGTCAAAATAAGTGAAACAACATTTGGTACCACCATCTTAGTACCCAGGTACTTAGTGAAATTTCAGAACTAATACTACCCACCAGCCATGAGTTTGCTACCTTATTTGGTACCACACTGATTATAAGCTTATTTGCTTGAAGAGTTGTCTTAAGTACACCAGCTGCATGATTCATCCTCATAACACAGGCATATTGGACATGAGAAAATAACTAATTAAAAATATAAGTGATGTCTTGGTAAAATAGACCCCAAATATTTTTAGTACAGGTGATTGAAAATAGCAAATTTCCATACAGTGTGCTAGCATCATGAAATTTCTTCAAAAGTATTAGGATTTTGGTAACAATCCCCAACCCCCAGGATTTGACATGAAAATTTGAGAGGAAAAAATTGCACCCATTGGCATTTATGCAGACCAAACAATGTATGTGAGCACAGTTTGGTAGGTAATATATTTTTGCAGTGTGCGTGTGTGACTAGCCATGTCCCTGGCAGCTTTGCACAGAAATGCAGTCTCTGTGCAGTGGTGAAAATGAGTAGTTAATTGTGATAACTCTGGGCAGGGGGGAAAAAGTGTTTTGTAGTTAAGTATTGACTCTTGAAAATAATCCCATTTTTTTTTTTTTTTTTTTTTTTTTTTTTAATTAATGGTTATATCTGGATGTGCAGCTAGTGTGGTGGTTATCAGCACAGAAAGTAAAATTGGTGAACTAAAGTTCAAATTCTGGTGTAGACTATCACATTCACTTTTGCACCAATGACCTTGGAAAGACATGAATTTGTCTTTTCTCCATCAACTTGACTCTCTAGCCTTGAGTGGCAGTCAGTCTAAGAAAAGTGAAACCTGGTGAAGACAACAGGAAACCACACCCTTGTCTTTCCTAACAATGAATGGCAATTCACATATAATAAAGAAAAGGCATCTGGGGAAAGACATGATTGCCTACAGCCTGAAGAGACATGATATTAATAAAAGTTTGTGTATAAACAACTTTTATTAATATCATATATGCAAAAAGCATTTGTAGAAGTCATTGATTGTTGTTTTGAGTGACACTTAGTATATCTGTATTAACCTCAACAATACTGTTTGAGAGAAAGAGAGATAGACTGACTAACTTATGCTCACAACCATAAAGATATTTATTCTATTGATGTATTTATTTCAGGCAATTTCCTCAAACTGAGTGAGTTTATCAGCAAGAGTGCAGAATTTTTGGCAAAGAATGCCAGCCACTTAGACAATGTGATAGCCTCCTTGGACTGTCAGAAATATTCATTTGGAATACTGGGAATTCTGCAAGTATTTTCTAATTTTTTATTGAAATCATTTAGCCAGTATTTTCATTGATTGATTTTTTATTATTATACAAGTAGTTTTCAGTGGAGTCTATAAGTTTGTATTAAAATGGTTTATGAAATACAATGTCTTTCTTTCTCATTACAGGTGTGTAAAGTATAATTTAAGTAACATTCCAGATTTTGAAACATTGTATGTGCAAACTCAAGAATTTATTTTCAACTGCAATGGAGAACATGTCCGGAATGCAACTAGTAACTGTAAGTACTTGGGTTGAATGAAATTATTGAAGTGGTTTTTAATTTAGTAACCTTAGTTCTTTTAGTACTTATAAAAATTGCAAAGGCAGTGTTTTTTTGTTTTTTTGCTGCTCATTTCTGAATGTACCTCTCTGCTCGGGTGCTTAGATAATCCCTGTTGCAGGTGCTCGCTCTGGCATATTTGTTAGTTCAATACCTACAGTGACAACCTGTGGTTTATGTTGGAACTATGCTGAGCAGATTTTAGTTACAGTTTCCGAGAGAAAGAGAGAGCAAGCACATAATCTTGCATGATCAACAGTTTTGAACAATGCCAGTAAGCTTAAACAGTCAGTCACGATTAGTTGTGACTTTGTGCTAGCACAACTGTCAACAGCTTATGAACAGTTTTGTCAACCCAGTTTTACTCACAAAGCTTAGGTCAACTTGTATGATTTTCAGGAACTTCCCAATTTTGTTACATGCTGGGATTGTCTCTCCTGTTCAGTATTATCAAGAAGTTACCTCCTTGACTAATTGACACTGGGGCAATTTGAATGCAGGTCTCATGGTCAGATCACGAACGCCCTAGCCACTTGGCCACAAAAATCGTTATCTAAAGATGTAATATTTGCTGAATAAAACAGATAAAATGTAAAATTTCCAACTGTAACAATTTTTGCCTGGTCATCAAAGAAACATTCTATATTATCCTGAGTGAATATTATACCCTTTTTTCTGCTGAACTATTTCTAAATTGTTGACTTCAATTGCTCTAATTGGGCTCTGCATTTGTTCAAATAGGTTTTCTCGAATGTGCACATACAAGAGAAAGTCCTTCTAATCCAACTATGTCTACATGATCATTTTGTTTAAATCGGAGGTTCTCGACTGGGGTCCTGCAAGTTAGCATCCCCTTTACTCTACCAGATGTTTTGATTGTAAATGTTGAATAAAAACTGAGAAGGATATATATATATATATATATATGTGTGTATGTATATATATATATATATATATATATATATATATATATATATATATATATGAAAAAAATAATAAATTATTATATAAATATTGATAAAATAAAATATTAATATATATTTATTAATATAGTAATAAAATTGATATTGTGAAAAGTGGGGGATCTTCAGATGTCATTGACATTTGACATCGATGGACCCAAATATAAAAAAAAACTTGCAAAGCAATATCAACCACAATGATCTCATTGAATAAATCTGCACTTTTTTTAAATTTATTAATTACTCGCATATTTTAAAATGGTTTATTATGAGTTGTTTTACTAGTGTACTTAAATGTTCCATAGAACTTAGTTGTTAAATACAAGTTTATATTCATTAAATTAGTTTTACTTCAAAATAAAGCATATACATTTACTATTTCTATAATACAATTCTTAAACTTATTTATTAGTAAACAATAAAATAAGCTTTTGTTTTCTCTTCATCAAATGTTTATGGAGGTCCAGCAAAATAAATTAAGAGTAAAAGTAGTCCATGGGTAAAAAAAAAAGTTGACAATTACTGGTCTAAAAGAAGAATGACTTTGGTATGGTTTGAGTTGAGGTGATTCATTTCACTTGTCCCACGAGCTCTTGCATTCAACATTGTTTTAAATAGTACCTAATTTTTATTCTTTGCTACACTGTTTAAAGGAGGAAACATTTTTGACACATTAGCAAATTGCACATAGAAAATAAAGTCTGGCAAGATTTTTTTTTTGTTTTATTATGTGGAAGCCACACATCAAAGCAATTAACATAACCAAGCTGCTGCAAATGACTTTTGGTGTTGGATTTTTTTAATATGTTGGCCATCTTTCCTGTGTTAGTTAAACTTTTATTATTTACAAGTAATGACTTGATTAGTAAAATGTGACACAGAAATCTGAAAGTGTATTGGAAGTGTGAAAAATGTTTTCCAGAAACTAAGCAAAGTGCTTAGAGGAAAATTTACTTAGAAACAAAGAAAAGGATACTGAACTGCTATGTCATATCTATCTATCCTCCTATCTGGCAGTTAATGCTTAACAATTTTTTTTGTAGATGAAGAAGAGGCTTGAAGGAACAGAAATGTGATTCTGCAGACAGATATTGAGAATAAAATGACCTGAGTAAATGAACAATGAGGAAGTTGTAAAGAAAATGGAAACAAAAAAGATATTCATAGTTAAAATCCAAAAGAGAGAAATGAAATTTCTGAGACACATTATGAGGAAAGAGTGCTTGAAAATTTAATACTCACAGGGAAGGAAGGTTAGAGGGAAACATCAAGTAAATTAGGTAATCAGTTTGTGAGAATGGAAGCAGAGACAAGCAAGAATAGTAAAGTGTCAAATATTGATTTGAACTACAAGGGATTAGAAGTTGTGGAGAGCCATGATCGTACATGTCTTGATGGGAAACAGTGCACATGAGGAAGGATGACTTGGAAAATTTAATACTCACAGAAGAAACTGAAAGATGAAGGTGCAGAAGGAAACAGTTTGTGAATGGATAGCAGGACAAAAACAGGGATGGTACAGTGGCAAATATTACTTAGGGCTACAAGGGACAGGAAGTGGTGGAGAGCCATGATCAATCACTGAGGGATAGAGAGTAACAGCAAGCTTCTTAGCTAAAGAGTTTGTGTGAATGGATAGCAGAGCAGGTATGGTGAAGTGTTTAATGTAGCATAGAGCTACAGAGGACAGGAAGTTGTGGAGAAGCAGGACTGCCAATGTCCTGAAGAGAGATAGCACATAAATGATGATGATCATGTTCAAATGGTCTCTATTAGTATAGAGTAGTTATTCAGTCCTGTCTGTGTAGAGTTGCATTTGAGGCGATGATGAGAGAAAGCCATCTCTGTCTGTCTGTCTGGATCTTCCAAAATTTTAAAACCTGCATGTTCCAGCATCCAACCGTAATCCATGCTTTTGATATCAGGAGGCCCATTATTGTGGTGGAGATATCTTTTCATCTTTGATCCCCACTTGTCACGGGTCCATATGTTACCTGCTTGCCTTATCTCCTATTGCCAATTGAGCCTTCTTTTTTTGGTCATTATTGTTTCTGTAAGGAGAGGTTTTATGGGATTGGGTTGCTATCCAATATGCCTAATCTTTCACCTTTCTCCTCCTGGACTTGGAAGCAGGTGATAACAGTTCTGTAGAGTAATAATGTTGCTTCTTTTCTATCATCTTCAGTGTTAGAATCAATTAAACAAAAACCTTAATTTTGACAAAAGATGCATGCTGACAAGTCACCTGTTACAGTATATTCAAAAGCTTTATTTTTGAATGAAGTTAACTATAAATGTTCCTAATGCCAGCAAAATGGTTGACACTGTATATAAACTTGAACCAAACAGTAGAAAGTGATTGATTTTTTTTTTTTTTAAAGTCATTTTTGCAGACAA
The DNA here is from genome assembly GCA_903632075.3 of Acanthosepion pharaonis. Taxonomy (NCBI): domain Eukaryota; kingdom Metazoa; phylum Mollusca; class Cephalopoda; order Sepiida; family Sepiidae; genus Acanthosepion; species Acanthosepion pharaonis. Next base: position 1,353,737 of record CAHIKZ030000779.1, on the reverse strand, counting down.
TTACATATGTGAAAATCCCTTTAGCATTCAAACTATCCCTGTAAATATCAGCTCTCAATGTTCAACCTGTACCCATAAGTATTGGCGCTAAATGTTCAGCCCATCCCATGTATACTCTGCCATTGAAAATAGTGCAGGAAGTCGCACAAACAGAGAGAAAATATTTATGGGGCAGGTTTGATAAAAGCTTTTACTGCAAAAGGTATTATTATATAAAATTTGACTTCTACATATCATAAAAGATGTGATTTGAAGTTTACTTTTAATGATTGTTAAAGCAATTCAAAACATTTGTAATTCAGCTGACATTTAGTAAATAATGATTTGTGAGCTGTTTTGACCATAAGCCTCATTTTCAAACTGCTGAATGTGCTGGAAGAAATTGATCTAAATATAATGGATATCATGTTTGTCTTTTATTTTGTCTTTCAGTTGCTGACCTTTGCCATAAATTTACTCAATACTTAATGGATACCAGACAAGTAAGTGGATGATATTAGATTTCATACCTTGCTTCAAAATTTTTTAATATTGTGAAGATGGATATTGAAAGATAGGATCTGTTGTCTTGGATGAAGCTGTGTGATGTTGTGAATTTGTTTCATGGAATTCAACTTTATGCTAAATGTTTTCTTTTATAGCAAACAAAAAGCTGACTGAAAACCTTAAGTTTTGTATTTTCAAATTATTATCTTGAAACCAACAACAAAATGACTTAACCCAAAATAATTGTGGAATTAGGATAATTTACACTGACAATATCTAAAGAGAGAAAAAAATACTGCATTTTTTTGGGGCAGGGTCAGTGATGAGGGAGCTAAAAGAAGTCTAATATGTTACTCTTTAAACTACTATTCTATTCTTGTGTAATAATTCTTATTGGCAGATATAGGTGAAATTATCATTATTTTTTTTCCTAGTAAATTTTTCAACTTGACAAACAGAACAGGAAAACTAGCTGAATCCCAGAATTCCACTACACAAATTGTTTTCTATCATTGCAAATTCTAGCAAATCTGTTTTGGAAATCTATAAATGACCAATTCCCTTCTGCTAGCACTGTTTTTATTAGAGCATAATTTTAATAAATTTTCTTCTTTTTAATTCATTAATGCCTACCATAAAATCTGATACTAATTATAAACATTTGCATAAAAGTCAGTATTAATTAAGGTTCTATAAGAAATCTGGTATTAAAGGTTAAAAAAAAATTCTCTTATCAAATATAAGTTTTATAAACCTCTAAGACATTAATGTAATAAAAATGGGACTGTAGGCTTTAATGCATTAATTTAATCCATTGATAATGCTTTTAGTGTCTCATGTTTCCCCTCTATAAAATCCTTAATTTTCTAAAATTATTCACTGCTTTTAAGTTAACTCTCATATTTTGAAAATAAATCAAAGACAGACACCTGCCTGATTTGTGTAATTGCTTTCAAAATGATGTTTTTTTTTTTTTTTTTTTTTTTTTTTTTTTTAACAGCGTAAGTTTTAGACTAAAAGAAATTGTAAAAACCTTTCACTTTCTTTTAAGAAGTTATATTTTTCTTTTTTGCTTCAATGATTTTCATTTTTTTGTTTGTTTTTGTTTTATCATTTAGCCTGCTCAAGCAATGCGAGGAATTCCTATTCTTATCAAAGCCATCAACAAAATCCAGCTGTTTCCTTCTCAGTTGACCTCCATCCATAGTGATCTCTGTAAGGTAAAATTTCAGATGTATACTTGTTTGAATATTGGGATAAGCATTTTACAAATCTCCTTTGACCAAGTCAGTAAAGACAGATAATTTTCTCTATAAACTTGTTTGTTTTGTAGCATGATTTGTTATTTTATCTTTATTTTATACTAGAATACAAAGTGAAACTCTGAGGTAGAATGTGGATGTCTGTACAATGCTATCAATATATTTGTTTTGCCCAAAGGTTTCTTCATAATTTTTGATCATTATTTGCATTTACAAAAGATTTGATACTTGGAGCTGTGTTGAAAACATGTTTCCAAAAGATGTATGTACTTAAATTTCATTATATTAAACCATAAGACCAAATTAAGATTATCAGTTTTAAGTTTTATTAAATTATAATTTTTTTTTTTTTTTTTTTTAGGAAAGCCAAAAATTTCTCTTGGTTTTCAATTTTTTTCTACACAGCTACAATTGATTTCAAATGGAAATCTAGTTATGGTTCCATGAAAATGTTTAACCTTTGTGCCTGCAAAAAAAAAAAAGAAACCAAAAAAACCTTGTCAAAATGATGGTTATTCCCTTGACACTGCTATTACTTTATACACTTTTGACTCCCTCGGCAATATTTATTATTTTAAAAAGTGATGATTAGAATCTTAATGAAACCCAAACACATGAAAGTGGATTTTTAGATTTTCTTTATTCTTGAGAATTAACAAATATATTAAATGCTATTTATTTATTAGATTGCTTGTACAAAAATAATTTTATATTTATAATCTTGTAAAAGTATGTGAACCAACTGTAATGAAATATTTATTATTTACTATTTTGTAAAGAAATAAATGTGAAAAGAAATTTCTTTATTCATAACTTTATAAAAATATCTGTACAATAAAATTTAAATACACCTATAATGAGGAATAACTAATTATAAATTTTTAAAAAATGCATTTTACAGGCATTTCTTTCATTTGTTCTTGCCATATATTTTTATACTCTTTTAAATATAAAATTATTCTTGTAAATAAACAATCTAATAGTGTTTAATCTTTCTTGTTAATTCTCAAGAATAAAGAAAATATATAAATTACTTTCATATGTTTGAGTTTTATTAAAATTCTAATCATTACTTTTTAAAACAAACTTTACCAAGGGAGTGAAAAGTGTAGTACTAATAGTATCAGTAATAATAGTATTACGAATATTTTAATGTAACTACTTGAATTGGTAGAATTTTTGAATAAAGTATGTATTTAGTAACTTTCGTTTTATTTTGTTTAATTTTATATTTTTCCCTTGTTTTGGCTAAGACTTAGTCAAATTTGAGTAGAGTTACTTATAACCAAAATAATTAAAAATAATATTTGAAAAATATTTTGCCTTTTATTAATTTTTATTTCAGTTTTGCAGATTTCATATTGGATTTCGTTCTCTGCAACCTTTAAAAGTTCTAAATGCTTCAGTTGTATTTAATTTTTAGTTTCTGCAAATTTACTCAAATTTCTTGTTAATGAATCAGGTTTGTAGTTCAAAGGTTGTAAAATATTTATTTTGAGACAATTTCTCTTTGAATTCCTTTGATGAGGATTTATAGTCCACATGTAAATAATAATTTGTCCTCATCTTTTTTGTTATTACAACATTTCAGCTGTTGTACCCTTCAGTATTTAGTTGTTTGTCAATCAGTATAACCTTCAGGGAATTTTGATCTGAACACTTTAATTAATCTATGGTGGGTAGTTGTTCTGCTGACCATGTCTAGGGATATCTTGTCTAGTTTTTATTTAGTACTTCTCAGTTACTGTTTGCCCTATTTACACTGTGAGTCCAAGTACACACTGCCTGATCTAGAGATTGAAGTTGCAATTACTGCCACCAAATTTATGAACTAATCCACTAGATTATTAATTGAGCAGTACTAAATGAGATATCCCTAGGCACGGTCAGCAGAACAAGAACAATCTGTCCCTGTAGATTAAATAAAGGGTTCAATTTGAAATTCTCTGAAGGTTAGCTGGATCAGTAACATCTGATGAAGGCCAAAGAGCAACAACAACTGAAATGTTCTTTGAGAGACATTACTTTTTCTTTCACTTTGAACTACATCAGCATCTCTGGTGCAGCCTGGCGACTGAACAAGAATACAAACCTCTTTACTCCTAAATTTAGGAAAATATAAGTTTGCCATTTAAAATTACTTACCATACAAATACCAACAGTTCCAAAGTGGAATGAAATTTAATGAAAGAATTAAAGATGTTTTAGCTTTGCCTGAGATCCCATCTTTTGTATTTTGGTTATAGGCAGTTTCCTTTCAATGAATCTTTAATGAAATCAGTGCTAAAAGTTGTTCTGATTTTTTTTATTTGACAGTTGTGCTTGCAATCAAAAAACCTTCAGCCAGCCTTGCAGTTCTTGAATGTAGATTTTGTAGACATAGGAAATGAGGTAAGAGTCTTTTAATCTTTTCTCACATTTTTCTGAAATCATTTTTCATCTGGTTTTCTTTATTGCAAATTTCTTTATTAGAATAATTACATATGAAATGTTGATAAGTGCCAAAATAACCAAATTACAAATAGAAACTACAATCTGTTGAATAAGATGTGGGCTTTTGAACCAAAACTTCATCATTTTATCTCCTATTTATGGAATTGCTGCCCTTACATTACAATTCATGGTAGGAAACTCAATGACAAAGTGGAAAAAATTTTCCATGTGACATTGTTTAGGATTTCATCAGACTAAAGTGATGTTGATGTGATACACATATGAACGAAGAAGAGGAGACATTGAAATTTTCATCTTTTAAATTTAATTTTTTTTTTTATTGTTTGGTCTCAGCAATTTCATTTAGTTTTTTCCTTTTTGTTTGTTTTTATCACTTTTGTTATTAAGTGTAGTGAAAATTGGAACGAAAATAATCATCCACCTGATCGAAAACAGCAGCGTATATGTTCTGCGTGTAAGGTTTATTTTTTTTTTTTTTGACTGGAAAAAACATGGCTGCTCCCGGGAAGCTTATATGGTCACGCGGGCGGTCACGTAAAACCACGGAAAGTGAATTCACACATGCAAATGAAGAAAGGCAGAAAAGGACATAAAAACGCCGATCACTCGTCACTCCAGACAGAATCTTCTGCAATGTTGAAGAAGAATCATGTAAAGGAGAAAGCAGAGGCGCAGGAAGAGATTATTGAGTAAATTGGGGGAGTTTATTGGTCGTTGCAGTTTTACACCAGGCGCACCAAGTGAATAGTATGTTTGTTCAGGAAGTTTGTCAGTCGTCGCAGATTTGCACCCGGTACATTAAGTATCCGACATTGTGATAATAGTAGATCTGCCAAGAAAGGTGAAATGTTATAAGATATAAAAATTTGGATGTCTTTATTTCTGTGATAAGGTATTGTAACTATTTACACTATTTACTTTAATTTAGTCCATGGGGTAGGTTGTTCTTGTTTCATGTGCCATATATCACCTGAAGAAGGATGTAGTGTACAATGGCCTGAATGTTGTAAATATAGCAATAAAGACGAGGACAATAGTTCAAACAATGTAAATAGTGTAAATATATAAAAATTTATATATCATTTTCTTCCATTATAATGAATGTAACAGAAGCATTTTAATGTAATGACAAGCACTTCAAAAATGTTTTTATTTTGTATTTTTTATGATTTTTTTTTTTATGGTGATACATTTAACAAAATGAATTGGAGAAGAGTTTTTTTCCTCACCCTTAAAGTGGAAAAAAAATAACTTCTCTCCAATTCCAGTATCTGCAAACTTAACACCAAATATTGATAGGAAAAACTTATGATTTGTTTTGTTTGTTTTTTTTTTTTAAGTATTTTATTGAAACACAAAAGGAGTCAATTTAACTTTCAATTAATATTTAAACATGAAAAAAAGTCACTTAAAACTAAGCTTAAAAAAAATAAACATTACTTTACAATAAGCAATTAAAAAATCTTGTGTAATCTTTATTGCATTTAATCATAAAATCTGATTCATCACAGTGCAAAAACTTCGCAATCTTGAATCTTCATGCCTGCAAAAACAAAAAAAAAAGCAATGTCAAAGGAACAATTTTTCCCTTGACACTGCTATTATTTTAACTACCTTCACTCCTCAGCAATGTTTAGTGTTTTAAAAAATGATGATTAGGATTATAATAAAACCTAAACACATGATGAAAGTGAATTTATACATTTTCTTTGTTCTTGAGAATTGATAATAAAAATAATAAATGCTATTTATTTATTAGATTGTTTATTTACACTATTATATTTTTTTTATTGGAATGATTGGCAAAACATTTAGCTAATTGCCAATTGATTTGAACTTTATAAAATGATAAATAATAAGAATTTCCTTATCATTGGTTCACATATTTTAATAATTTAGTAAATGTTTATAAATTTATGAATAAAGAATTTTCATATGTATTTCTTTATAAATTGGTAAATGATAAATATTGTATTGCTTTTAGGTTTTATTCCCGTTCTAATCATCTCTTTTTGTCACAGAATGAAGTTAATTAAAATAAATAGTGATGTCAAGGGAAAAAACAGTCTTTTTGACACTTCGTTTTTTGTGGGCATGAAGATTCAAGATTGCCAAATATTTTACATTCACTACTAATGGAGCATTATGTTTTTGTTGTTTTTTTTTCTTTTTCAAGGGAGGTCACTATGATGCGAAAGATTTTTTGCTTTATTATTATTATGGTGGAATGATTTACACGGCACTCAAAAGTTATGATAGAGCTCTCTATTTCTTTGAAGTGGTAAGTTTTTTTAAACTGATTTTATTTTTACAGTTTGATTTACTTGTTAATTTGTTTGAATTTATATTAGCTTGCATTTTTTGCATTTTTAAATAAATTGTTTCTCTTAGAGATTAATAGAATTGCTCATATTTATCTTAGATGAAAGTGTATCAATTGCATACAAAATTATTTTTAAAAGCAATAATTCTATTAAAAAACAAAGTATTAAATATAAAAAAAATATCTTCTAAAAAATGACAGAATTATAGGCACCAACACATATTATTACCTTTGACACACCAGAACCACCACATGAGATAAAAATTGGATATACACTTTCCAAAGTAGAAACATATATTCCAAACCCATTGAGGTGATTCAATTGCCAAAGGTATGAACATGGTAAGAACCAATGCACAAGGATCCAATATGTGGAAAATGTTTGGAAAATGATCCTAATCACACACAGATCACATACCCTAATTGTAATCAAAACCATAGTGCAACTTCCAGGGACTGCAAAACCTGGTAAAAAGAAAAAGACATACTAAAAATTAAACACACCAAAAAAAATCTTTTTCAGAAGCAAGGAAAAAGCATCAAAACAAACTTCAGTACACCATCATATGCAAAAATTACCCAAGCAACATCAAGCTATACCCATGAAAATCTAATATGAAGCAAATTACATGAAAAACAAAAAGAACTAAAATCTCTTAATTCAAGAGTTATAAAACATTAAAACCAATTGTAAGCTTGGAAACCCCTACCAATGAACCCAAGCTAACCACAATGTAAATCCAACACAAAATTCCCTGACAAGATCCTCTCAACTACAAAACAGTCATAACTTCTCAAATGGAAAATTACCCAAATAGGAAACTGACAGAACAAAAATTAGTCAAACCTCAATATAAAACAAAATTGAAATCTAGAAAACAAGAAAGAGAATTAAAAGTATATAAACAGGAGAACAACCCACATAAAGATAATGAGAAAAAAAATGAAAAGAACCTAAATGATCGAGAATTTAGAAATACTCAGTGAAGAACAAGTTCACAAACAAGGAAAACTAACGGTACAGAAAGTATGGAATATATGGAAACAGATAATCAAAAACATAGTCATTCTTAAGATCCACTTATAAAAATAAAAATAATTACCATTCAAAAAAAATGGACAAACAGAATGCAAACATCATACAATGGAACTGTAGAGGTGTTAAATGAAACTCTAATACAAACATATGCAAATGAGTGTTAGAGCAAGAATGCTCGGTCTGGCTGTCAGAACTGACTGCTGTAAACTTCCCTCGCCAAAAGGCAGTACCTACTTCTATTTATAGCTGGGAGAGTCCATGCGTGCATGGGTAAATTACCATAACACTTTGATTCATTGAACAATAACTATATGTTCAATTTATATTCCTCTAAAACACAGACTGAATAAGACTGAAATAGAAAAGCTAATTGAGCAACTTCCCCCTCCATTGCTACTAATGGGAGATTTTAATGCTCTAGAATCATCTAATCTATGTTTTTTTTTTTTTTTTTTCTCCTTGGAATCACCCTAAGCAAGGCAGTAATGCCACAAAAACACAAGGGGGTTACAGGGTGTGGAAGAATTAGGAACAAAAACATTAATGATGAGCAGAAAGAGAAGATAGTAATCAGGTGGACAGTAGATAGTGATTGACATCGCATAAAATAAAGTTGCCTGGAAAGCATGGAGAAGTGCAAGAGAAGAAACTGTTAGCATAGAATTTACTATCTAGCCAGCTCAACTGTAAATTGATGAGAACTCTATGCCAGTCTAGTGCTGCACTTAAATTCAAAAAGAGCTTATTCAAAAAATTACCATGAAAGTACTTATAGAAAAGACATAGAGAGGCAAACTTATGGCAGTGGGAAAGTGACTGGAGCTGAACCACCAGATCAGGACCAGTAATATTGCAGATTCTTCTTTGGATCTTATCAAGGAGCTCAAGGTAAATAGCATGGTTACCATACCATATGTGGCAGCCATAATCTATGCATGAAATAATGGTAGTTATAGATATGTAAGAAAAATTGTCTTACTCTATATAGTGAACCAACTTTCTTAACGGCTGATGTAGCAATGAATTCAATATACTCTTTCCACTATCAGCAGAGAATGTGAGTTTGAGAAGGTGCAGTGAGTCACTTTCTTGTAGGATAGCATCAGCCATACTGATGGAAGGCAGCAAAGATTCTCTCAGATGTATCCTTAAGAAAACCCACACATACCTACACCCAGGTATTGAATTGACATCAGCCATCAACCTAACCATATGCTCCCCATCAATTTTTATGGAGTTTCAATGGAAAGTTCATAATGACCAATGCAGTAGTGACCATTTACTTATTTTCCTAATTATAATCAAGTCTATGCCAGAAGAAAGGAATTCAAAATGGCAACTACACAAAGCTAACTGGCCAAAATTCAATGAACCCTGCTCATCCCAAATCAACATGAAATTCTCAATGAACCAGAACCAATAGTCTCCTTTACAAACAATACCCAAATTTTCCTTTAAATCACATATCAAATCAAAACCCTGTTTCACAGCAGAATACAGAGAAACGGTTAAAATCAAGAAAAAAATGCTAAAGATATTCTTACACAAACTACAAGCTCAAGCAAAAGCATGCCATATAATTAAAAAATCCAAAAGAGAAACTTTGAAAAAGTACATCTCCAAATTAAACTACAAAACCCCAATAAATAAAATATGGGAAATAATAAGGAAAATTAATGAAAAAACATCACAGACTGCAACAGTCCATTTAACTAAAACAAATGGAAATGAATGCACTGGAAAAAAAGAAATAGCTAACTTAAAAGTTACAGAATTTCAAAGAAACTCCTTAACAAATCACTACACTCCCAAATTTCAAAACTATCATACTCAGTATCAAACATGCCTTCCTTGAAAGATATATACAAATATGTCTAAACAAAATAGAAAAATGGACAAATGAAAATGGTTTGTTTCTCCAAAATAAAAACTGTTCTACAAAAATGTGCATCCTATCTCTATCCAGAATTAAAATTAAATGAACACATTTCCCATAGTCCAAAAAACAAAATATCTAGGAATCATATGAGATAGTAAACTTAACTTCAAAGTGAACATTGATTACCTTAAACAAAAATGCCAAAAGATTTTAAAGTTTCTAAAAGTAATATCAAAACTGAACTGGGGTGATGACTGAAAAGTAGTGCTCAGAATATATAGCTCACATATCAGATCAAAACTATACTATGGATGCATTATTTACAGTGTCACATGTAAATCCTATCTTAAAAAAAAATACAAATCAAAAAATCAAAGCCTTCCAGACCTCACCCATGCAAAGTCTCTATATGGAAACCAATGAATCACCAATATATATCTCTGAGATTCATCCCTCCAATATGTACTAAAACTACAATCTATAGCCCAAATAATCCGGCATACCAAAAAACATATTAACCTCAATATATCCAGTTCTATAGAAATAAGCTAACAGTAATCCCCTCATTTGAACTTTGAATCAAAGAAGCACTAGAACAACTAAACAAAGGTATTGATAACAACACCAGTCACAATAAATAAAGTCCCTCTATGGACAATCTCCAAACCTCACACAGACCTTATACTGATACATTAAAAAAAGATACATTCAACAAAAGATAATATGGAGAATTAAGAGATAAATATTGTAACTATAAACCATTCCACACAGATGGATAAAAAAAATCCTAGATAGAATAGATGCAGCAGCCACAAACAGACAAATTCAAAAACAAATCAGGCTATTTAAAATGATAGAAAATTCAAAAAATGATCTACTTGGACAAGTCTTCATCTAGTTTTTTATTAGTTTTTTATTATCCCAGTGTCTTGAGCATTGTACGCTCTGACCTTGTAATTGCTAAAGTTCGTGGAATTTTGAACTGAAAACTTTATTCAATCTCCTGGGATAAATTGTTCTCATTGTACTGTCTGTGGTAGAGGATATTTTTCATCAGTTACTTTATGATGTTGTTTCTCTCTCTCTCTCTTTCACAGAACCAAAGTATATGATATTTTTATATGGTCCAATCTAGGGAAGCAAATCAGTCTATGATAAAGAAATTTTCATTTATTTTCCCATTTCTCTAATTGAACAAACCTTAACTTTTGTGTCCACAACCCCCCCCCCCAAAAAAAGAAACCTGTTAAGAGGATGGTTTTTCCCTTGGCACCACTATTATTTTGTACTGCCTTCACTCCATTTGCAATGTTTATTTACAATATTATAAAAATATGTGAAGCAATTACAATGCAATATTTATTATTTACTATTTTATAAAGAAATAAATGCAAAAAGAAATCTTTTTATTTAAAAAATATTACAAAATTATCAAAATATGTAAACTATCTACAATGCAATGACCATTTTACAAATAAGTATGAAAACGATTTTCTTATTGCTAATTTTATAAAAACATCAAATTGCTGCATGAAAGAAATACCTGGAAAATGAATTTTTTTCAAAATTTTTAATTGTAGTTACTTGTCATTATCTGTTTATTTAAATTTTCTTGTTCAGACATTTTTTTATAAATTTATGAATAAAAAAAAATATTTTCATATTTATTTCTTTATAAATTGATAAATGATAAACATTGCATTGTATTAGTTGGTTTGCATATTTTTATAATGTTGTAAATATAAAATTATTCTTGTAAATAATCTAATAACTAAATGTTTAATATTTTTGTTGTAAATTCTCAGAGAATAAAGAAAATGTATAAATTCACTTTCATATGTTTGGGTTCTATTAAATTTTTAATCATTGCTTTTTAAAACAACAAACATTGCCTTAAAATAATAGCAATGTCAAAAGAAATCATTCTTTTGACACACCATTTTATTGCAGGCATGAAGGCCAAAAATTGTTTATATTATTGAATCGGTATAATTTTTCCTACAGTTTACCAATCTCTGCGTACATTGTATTTCATATTTTTATTATTCTAAACTCACACTAGATTCTCTTATTTCTATTTTCCATTTTACAGGCAATAACCACACCCAGTATGGCTGTTAGTCATATTATGATGGAAGCATATAAGAAATATATATTGGTAGCTCTAATTCTTCATGGAAAAGTAAGGGAAATATTTCTTTAGATTTTTGCTTAATGAATTGGAACTTCATTTTCTCTAAATTCTTTGATAGATTCCATATAAATTTGAAAGTAAAAATCAATTAACATTTATTGCCATTTTCTTTTGTATAATTACAACTGTATTTTCTTTTCCTGTAGATTCCAGCTCTTCCTAAATATACATCACAAGTTGTTGGAAAATATATCAAGGTAAGAATAAGATTTGAAACCACATTTTTGTGGCTCTCAATGTTTTCTTTTGCAACCTTGATGGCACCACTGTTAATTTGTTTTTCTTTCTTTTTTTTAGCCTTTATGCCAGCCATATTATGACTTAGCCACTTCTTATTCAACAAATGATCCTAACGATCTTCGGATGAATGTCAATAAACATTCGGAAGTATTTACCAAGGTAAAAAACATTTTAATGATTTCTGCTGGATTTATCAGTAATTCACTTTTAATAATGTATGTGTTACCATTTACTCAAGTGACTTACAGATATTTTAAAACTATAGCAAGCAATGATTTTATTGAGAAATAGATAAAGAGGTACTGAAAAGTTTTCTGCCTGATTTCATTTTCTAAAACGTTAGAATTTATTTTATTTCCTTTTTCTTTCTGTCTGAAGTTTCTGATTATCTGCATTATTTACAGTCACACTAATGTCAACACCGTTGTTGTTGTTGTTACAACATTTTGACTCCAGCTCTCTTCACTTGTCTGTTGATCTGGGTAATATCCAGAGAATTTCAAACTTTTTTTAATCTTTTCACCCCAAGCAAGACAATAGTACCACTAAGGTTACTGGGAGAGAAAAATGTTAGTTTCTCTTCCTTTCATTAAACCTCTTGAATGGAACTGTTTACTTAGTATATGGGGTTGGACTTTTCTCATTCTTTTGTTCATGTCTAGGGATATCACAGTTCAAAATTTCTCATAGATTACCTGAATCAATAGACAACTGAAGAAGGCCACAAGGTACACTGGTCAAAACATTTTTTTCTTTGTTGGGCTGAGAACTTTTCAGAACACTCTCATACAGTTTAGAATTTTAAAGTGTTGAGCTTGAGTGTTTTTTTTTGTTTTATTTTATTTTATTTTATTTGTATTACCTCATCTATAAAGATGTTGTTCCTAAAGATAATTCTTATATTTTGTATTGTGGACTTTTTGATCTTCTCTTGATGTAGATAGTCTTCTGTAAAGTTTAGTCCAGGTAAGAAGTACATACTGCAATCAGTGTTTTAACTGATATAATATTAATTTGTAGGATAACAACATGGGCCTCGTCAAACAATGTATTATCTCCCTTTACAAGAAAAATATTCAAAGATTAACGAAGGTAAGTGATGCCCTATTTCATTGTGCATAATACGAGAAATTTTGAATGAAAATTAAAGATAACAAAGGTGCATTATACACAACTACATGTGTTCAGAAATTTTAACTTGGCTTAAAAAACTTATTTGAAACAGCAAAATTGCCAAATATACTCAGCATAATAGATAATAAAACAGAAAGTAGGCAGGTGTTGATAACAACAAATTGTTTACAAAAGGTATTTCATATGTTGGCAACATTTGTTTCTCTCTTCATTCTTAATGAAAGACAATATTTTTTTTATTTTTGTAGTTTATTAATATTTAGAAATATAATAAAGTCATATTAAACAAAAGTATGATAGATTAATTAACACCTTAAAATGTATTATCATGTATATCTAGTTAGCACCTTTTCCTGAAAATTTGAAAATAAGTTTTGAAAAGGAAATTAGAAGAAATGGCTAAACATCCGGTTCATTTCTCTATAACATGTTAGTGAAATATACAGGGTTTCCATAAAGTCTCTTTACAATTTAAAAAAAAATTATTACAGAAATATGTGGAAATTGTTATAAAATGAGGAGTATTTAGCTTTTTTTTAACTAACTTAATACACCTCTTTATGAGCACCATTACTTGCACAAAGCACGTCAAGACAGTACTCAATTTTTTGACATGTTCACTGTAGCATAGCCTCATCAATAGTGGCAATGGCATCAGTGATCTTTTGCTTTAGATCAGTAATGTCCCATATCTTTGTTTGATACACAATATCTTTAACATAATCTCCTGGAGTTTTTTCCATGGGGTTATCTGGTGAACAAGGTGGCCAGGGAATTGGGTCATCTCTTCCAGTCCACTGGTCTGGAAATGTTAAGGGTTCATTTAACAATACCTCTTTCATCAACAGAACACATGAAATGCACAAATGCAGTGTGATGAAAAAACTTTGATAGCTACTGAATACATTACTAATGTATTTTTTATGCAATTGCATATTATTGGGTAAATTTCTAGAAGTCTAATTCATTGGTGCAATAGTACATGTTCAAATACATGCTCTTTCTATTTAGATATCTGAAATGTACTATTACTATTTTACGTTCAGACTAATGTCCTCATCTTAATTTTTATCCCAACATTTCAGCCATTGTGCCCTCCAGCCTTCTTCAGATGTCTATCGATCCAAGTAATCTTCATGGAATTTCAAACTGAACCTTTTAATTTAATCTACAGGACTAGATTGTTTTTGTTCTGTTGTCCATGTTTAAGAATATCTCATCCTGCTCTTATGTAGTACATTATTATTTGGCCCTATTTCTACAGTGTCTGTAATAAGCAGCCCAGGAATTTAACTCACAATTACTGTCACCAAATTCACAAACGAATGATTTAATCTGCTCGGATATTGTCCTATAGGAAATTATTTGAAATCTTTCCTGTCAGTCTCAGGCAATCATGGTACTGCGCTCTGAATGATGTTTCATTTGCAGTATCCATCATGCCTTGACAGGTCTATTTGAGAATGCCAGTTCTTTCCACTGTAGCAAAGTTAGATGCTGGTCTGTCAGACTTTGGCCTTTCCTTCTTTGTCTTTTCACCTCTGTTGGGCAAATATCACTTTAAATTTGAAGGTTTTCTGTTTTTTCTCCCCACAATGCCTGCCTCCATGATGGCCATTCAAAGACTACAGCTTCCCTTGTATTTGAGTTGACACAGGTTTCTTTTACAGGAATTTTTTAGTGTAGTTGTTGTCTGCCTAGAGAGTGCTTTCCCTGAGTCAAATCTCCATATAGGAAGTCCCTGGGTATTTGTCTGTTCACATGACTTGTCCAAGCATCTTTGCTTTAAGAGGTTGTACATGCTGGGAATCCCAGCCATTTAGAGGATAGTGTTGCTGGGGATGTTGTCTTAACTAAGAAATATTCACAATGTCAATAAAGAGGCATTAAATAAAACAAATTATTGATATATCTGTTGGCTTATGGCTACATCACATTGAAACACCAGTTTCCATACAATCACCAAAGTTAAGCAATGTCAACCTAGATGAGTGACTGCTTGGGAATACCAAGTGGTGTAAACTTGGATGTGTGGTCAGTGTAATGGATAATGACCAAAAATTGTTAATTGGTGAGCTGAGTTCTAATTCCTGTTAGGTTTGTTATGAATCTACCTCTTCTTCCCCCAGCTATGGGTTAATTAGTAAGAATTGTATCACGAAACCATTATTATCTACCTCCCCAATTCTTATAATGTAAAAATATTTTCTGGCTTTAAATAACCTGAAAAGTGTTGATAAGCTGTTGAAAATGAATGAATGGATCAGTCAATTGATATATCAAATATTAAATTTTCTTTAAAAGCAAAAACATCAATCCTTTAATTTTGGTTGTTACCAGTAAAAGTTACCTGAAAATGTATGACTGTACAATTTAAAAAAAAAATAACACCTGCATAAGTTTAAAGATAATCCTGATGCTGTAGTTAAATTTCTAAGCATTCTGCTATCAGTATAAAAAAAATCTTTTTATAAATTTAGAACTGCAGCTCGGAAATTATGCTTCTATAAAGAGTTTATTTATCTGTATAAATTAAGACTATAGTAGAATACAAAACCAACAGAACAAATCTTCATTTTAATGTTTTTTTGATTCACTTTAGCATTTACAACTCTGATGTTAATTAATCCTGAAGGAAAGTAGTAAGTTAAATTCAATGTAATTCATTGAATCGATCCATAAGAAAAGAACTGGATTTAGTGTTCAAGGCACAACAAGAGATGACTAAAACATCTATTGTGATAGAAGAAATTCAAAATTTTAATAAAAGCTGCATTATTACAGCTATCAGTCACTTGAAATCAGGTACTTGAACTGAAAAATGTAAAATGTCAAAGAAAGATGCAATGTCCTCCAGACATGAAAACAAAACTGATAACTTTCTAGAAAAGGGCAATTTATAACCTACATTTGCAAAATTCAAATGTTAAATACTATGACTGAGATTCCTTCATTATTGGGAAAGTAAAGCATTTAAAACATTCTCATTGGTCAGGGTAAATTTTCATGAAGCATTTTTGTCTGGAGAAATACAAGCAAAAACTTTCTAAAGTTTTCCTTGAAGTTATTAGCAATTACTGTGAGGAAGTGAATAAAAATCCCTCCATTAATGTAGAATTTTCTCAAGAAATTTCCAGAAAATCTTTTGAACTGAAATATTGTTTGGTGTCACTACAGATTGGCTAATCATATCAAATTGGGTGCATTATTTAATTGACCAGTAACTTTTGTTAAAAATGGTACATATTCTAGATCTGACAGTTCTATACAAAGCCAATATCTAGTTAACTTATAAGCAAAAATTGTGGTGGTGGTGGTGGTGGTGGGGGGAATATGAAAATTTAAAATAGAAAATTGAATAGTTGGCAGTATAATGTGCTTCCCCATCAAAGTTGGATGCTGTTGTTACAAAGCTCTCTTGAAATATCTGAAATCTTTTGATGTTAGGGAGCTCCCTTGGAATATCTGAAGTCATTCAAATGAAAAAAAAAAAAGGTATTAATGTTTTAAAGTTCCAAAATGGGAATAAGGTAAACCTGGTTTTATTATGACACTTATATTTTAAGTTGCATACTTGAAAGGCAACAAGGTCTGATGTGAGAAACTATTGGGCTTCCTGGTAAATGATGTTCCAGTTGTGAAGACATGATGAAAACTTAGGAGCTTTGTTGCAGTTGAATTTTAGCATAGACTTTAAAGACTTTGAAACAGCAAGATGTGTCTGGTCTATACAAGTGATTAAAAAAAAAAAAAAAAAAAAAAATATTTGCTCTTTCTCAATGTAAAAGTGTGACATTAATTTACCTGAATCCTGTACCTGAAGAACATTTTACTTCCAATGATGGCATGATATTTCCCTTTATTTATTGGCTCAGATTCCAAGTTGTTTCGATGTATTTCTCTTGTAATCATTTCCTAATATTTCTGAATGTAATAACTTTCTTACTTTTCATTTATTCTGTTGCATAAATTAAAACAAACTGTGATTTTTCTTTGACAGACCTTCTTGACATTATCCCTAGCAGATATGGCTGGTCGAGTGCAATTACCTAGTCCTTCTGAAGCAGAAAAATACGTCTTACGTATGGTATATATTTTCTTTTTCTTAAACCTTTTTTTCTTTTTCTAATTTATAATTTTTGACATTGCATGCACATGTGTTGTAGATTGAAATGCTGGTCATTGCAGATAAGAATAGATATTTTTGTAGGTATTGCAAAACCATATTCTAATCTGACTAATCTGTGTGGAAAAAGAAATTTAATAAACTTATACAAATTTACAAAGTTTTTACTATTTTTATTGTATTGGGATGGTGGCATGAAAAGTTTAAATATTTCATGGGAATACGTGAAGTGCATTTTGTCATGTGAGAAATATTAAATTTCAGATTGAAGATGGTGAAATATTTGCTACAATCAACCAGAAAGATGGAATGGTCGAATTCCACGACAATCCGGAGAAATATAACAGTGCACATATGTTACTTCAGTTGAACACTGAGGTAAGTTCCTTGCAACATTGTTATTATCAGGGGATTTTTCTATTTATGTTTGAAATTCAGTGTGTCTGTTGGGTTTTTAGAAGCGACAAGAAACTGTCCTTTGTCAAAATTGGATTAGGTTTTAACCAAAACTTTAGTTGACAATATTTTTTGTTTATATTAATTTGTAATAGGAGTTGAGGTTTAGTTTCTGCTTTTGAGAAATGTCATGAAAACAATCATTGTAGATCAGACACATTGAAAAAAAATGTTGGCCATGGAATTTATTGAAAAAACAAACAAACCCTTAATTGTTTGTCATATTACATTAAAAATAGTTGTTTGCATTGTCTAGTGATTATTGGTACAGTACATTCAAATTTAGGTTGCGGTCATTGTGTACACTTTTGTACAAATACCCTTGGGAAAGGGATGAATCTATCTCCCCTCCCACAAGCTAAGGGTTAAATAGCTGGACTCTCTAGCCTTGGTTGATAACCAGTCTAAGAGAAGGAGAACTTTGAATTCAAAATCTGCAATGGCTAAAACTAGCACAAGGATTGCCTGCCTAGCTAGCAGAGTGGTGACACTTAATGGTTAAAACAGCTAAACCACTATCACCAGCAGAGCCAAATTGGCACCCAATTATCTGGTCAGTCAAAATGACATAAAATGTTAAGCAGACTTGAATGTTGTTATTAATGTCTGATTAACAAGTTTTATATATAGTACTTGATTTCTTTCTGTATATTAAATTATGATGTTGGTTTTTCAGCAATTTTATTAGTATACTGAGCCTACCATCAAGCAATGTTTAGCACACTTGTCTGTCATTTTGAAATTTTGTTCCTATTTCTAAGATAGGATTTTGTAGTAAATTTAATGAGAAAATTACTAAATCTGTCTTCATAGGTTTAAAAATAAAATGAAAAAGTACCCCTCCCCCCCAAAAAAAAATAAACAACATGTGATACAAAACTTAATTTACAGCATGAAGATTCTTGAATCACTTTTTATTTCTAGATGCCAACTGCCTCATAAGCAAAAAGATTTTCTTTATTCACTAAAACTACTTGGTATTACATAACTTGACCTACTGTCTGTCTCTCGTTTGCCTTTTTATCAGATTAGAATTTTTTTGCAACACACTAACATGTGTTGAAATCCTCACTGTATTTAGTAGTATTGAAGTTATTGCTTGCTCTGCTCATTTGAAACTCTCCCTACTGGGTTTATATTTACAGTTCTACTACTGTGGATTATATTTTCCCAGAATTAAATACATGAAACTTAAAGAAAAGATAAGCAAACGAAACAATATTTCATTTTTATTAAATAAGTATTTTGTATTTCAAACATTAAATTGTTTTTAAAATAGTGTGAGTAGTTTGTATGTTAAATAATAAAACTTTTAATTTAAAAAAGAAATATTCTACTAAGATACACACCCTAGTAAAACCAACTGTACTTTGTACCCCCTTACCTGATGCACTTCTCCCCCAAATTTGGTTTTGGTTGCTCAATGTATGTCTATTTTAGAGGCTGTAACTGATGGACTAATGGAAGCCACAGAACTTTATAGATAGATGACATCTGAAGACTACTCTTACAACGTTTTACCTCGTTTATATTTGTAATTTTTTTTTAGTGTTTAATATTTTAAACTTATCAATGATCCTCTTTGGTAAGGGTGGATTGAAAAGCTGGATACTTAAGAGGACTTTATACCACCTTTTTTCTTTTTATCAATAGTAATTTTCAACATGTCTCCACTTCATCATGCTATACTGAAGATATCCCAAATAGAAACCCCACCATGTAACAATGCATAAAACTCAAAGGATAAGATCAACTGAATTTTTGACAAATGAAATTTCATTCTGCAGTTTTAGAAACGATGTTGACTAATAATTCAAATGTTTTTCTTTGGAAGTTTCTTTTTCTCTTAATCTTTCTGACTCCTTGATTTTGCTGTTTGTCTTCAGATGCAAAAATGCATTGCCCTTGATGAAAAGTTGCAGGAAATGGATCGAGATATAACAGTAAATTCCCAATATGTCCAAAAGGTAGGTACCCCCCCTTTTTTTCTTCTTTTTTTCTCTTTTTTTTCTTTTTTTCTTCTTTTTTTTCCTTTTAGTTTTAGGACTTCTTTCAGCAAGTACATTCCAATAATAGATTTGATATTTGAACAAATAGGAAACAAAAAATGCAAAATGTTTATCCTTTTATTGTTATTTTTATTATCCATATACCAAAAAGAAAATCTGGTTTGGAATAATAATTTTTGACTATTTGTAGTAACAAGAAGTTGTGCAGATATTGTGTGGGTTTCGATGTATCAGTTTTATATTAGTGTATTTTGTTTTTTACTTGAAATGTTAAAGAGAACTTTAATTATAAATTCACACCATTTCTTGACATGATGACATTTGTTTTCTTTCTATTATAGCAATAAGGTTAAAATCTGTTTCCATTTTAGTATATAAGATGGATGGATGTTTTAATTAAACTGCCCAAGTCCGATGGATGTAATTTTATCCTAAGTTAAGCAATCTTAATGTTTTATATTGTTTGAGGACACAAGTTGCACCCATGGGAAGTTTGTTGTAAAGAAATAGATTGGAACACAAAAAGCATAAAGTAGGTACCTCCACATAAATGCGGTACCAAACATTTAAAATGAATTTTTGATAATGAAAAATTTTTCTTGAAGCTTTTATTTTAGTTTTAATTTCAAGCCGAGAGAGTAAATTTAATATTTTCAATAAACAAAATACTATGCTTTATTTCAAAACTAATTTAAATTGATTAGAAGGAGTTTTTGTTTTGAAATTTCTAAAATCTTTGAATTTATTGTCAATTTTAGCAAACTGCTATAAAAATGTAAATCTCTTTATTAAAAAATTTTCCAAAAATAAAATATACTTTAATGAAACTTACAAAAAGATGTTAATCAAAATTTCAAATGTTCTAAAAAGGAGTAAAAAATTTAACTAAATAATCAAAAAATACTTTGATCTTTAGTCTTAATAATAACAAAGATTTTGATGATATCAACCTGATATGGGGATTTTTTTTTTTTTTAATTTTTTTTTTTAAGTGATTTTTCTGGAAGTACCTAGCATAAATTAATTAAGAATTACTGTAACTAAGTGAAAAGTTTTTGTTGGATTTATACTTTTGCTTTTAGTGTTGGTTTCAAAAATATGGCAAGAGATAAGTCTGGGAAAACTGTGCTCAACCTGAAACCCAATATGCCATGTGTTTTTTTTTAATTTATTTTTTTTGTTGTTGATTGCACTGATAAACCATTTCTTTATAATTTTTGGTATTTATCAAGTGCCTTTAAAGTATAGTGCATTGCTTAGCATCTTTGGGCTACCAATGTGATTAGTCATTGTTAGAAATAGTAAAGTTGAATCCCTTTTTTTTTTTTTTTTTTTTTAAACTGAGCCTAGACATGATGAGCAGGTTCTCAAGTCTTTATTTCATGCTTAAAATATAAATATATAAACGAGTTAGAAATTTCAGTTATTTTCCGTAAAGTTTCACTAATTCCAAAACTAGGTCAGGTACCAACGTCAAACTTTGTAAGTCTTAACCCTCTAACATTCAACACACTCAAACCTGCCCTGTAAATATTGGCTCTCAAGTTCTCACTGTTTGTGTGACTTGCTGCATTATTTGCGATGATGTCATCATATATTATGACAGAATGTACATGAGCTGATATTTATGGAGCAAGATTGAATGCTAATAAAACTTACTATAGCATATTTCTGACAAATTTTAAAAATATTCTGTTTACTGTTTAAAGTGCAAAGAGCAGGGATTTATTGCAAAACAAATTTTTTTTTCAAAATTTGAGAAGGGTGAAAGTTTACTTTAAAATAAAATTATCTCAAAAAATCTGAGTTTTTTTGTTTTTTTTTGTTTTACTTTGTGCATAAAAATGCTTAAGTTTTTGACTAATCCAAGGAGCCTCTTGTTATGTTTATTACAAACATGGCAAGAATCGTCCGATTAGTCAGCTAATGAAAAACAAACAAACCCTAAATAGTGTATGAGGTGTTGCTAGTGTAATCAGTCATAATATCCACATTATTTTCTTTCTTTCTCACTCATTAGTGCAAAAGCTGCCTCAGTCTTAAAGTCAGTCATTACTGTAGTCTGTTTCATGAAAGTGTGATACTTTGCAATCTGCTTGACCTATTTTTGCATTCATATCACCACCTATCACTATGAGCTTGATAGATGACTATAGAAGTTTATTGCTGAGAGGTTAGTTTATTGCTAGATTCTCAAGGATATATTTAAATCCCCTGTTTCTGTGAATTTCCCAACTGTCATTGAACTTGTCAATTAGATATTTGACTTGTCCTAAATATTGTTTGTTCATGTCTGCAGTTTGAGCCCTGAATACCACTTGGCTATCATCCAGCCTCAGTTCTTTGCTTCTTCTTTACTCACAACAGGGCTTCACTTTCTGGGCCTTGTTTTCCCTCATTTTTCTATCTACCCATGGTTTACCAAGACTTTTGCTAAGTGCTATTACAGATTGAACCTGTGCATTGTTAAGTGGCAGTTGGGTTGGAGCTTTAGTCACTCATGATGGATGTGTGGCTGGTGTAAAGGATAGAAGCTCAGGATGAGAAATTGGAGAGCTGATTTCGAATTCAAGTCAGGTTTGTTGCATTCAATTATGCACAAATACATCTCCTACCCCCAGCTATGGGTTAAATAATAGAACTTGTATCTGGGAAAAACCATAGTTATTCTCAAAAAAAATGTTAATGCAATATTCCCTGACAAAAAATAAAATGATTCTTACAATCCAAAATATTTTTTGGCATTAAATAACCCACAAAGGGCTGATAAACTATAAAAAACAAAACAATAGTCTCTCGTGTCTTGGTGAGTTGAGTATTCAAGTAATCTTGGATTTTGGATGTTTTTTTGTGCCCTTATATTGTGCTGATCTGTCTGTTTTACTGTGATATGGTAATTGTGTTTGTGTGTTGAGCAAAAAGAGATTAGTTGAAGAATTAATATTCTTTTGCAAAAGGAAAATTGGCATTTTGTTCTGTGCTACTTGTAAGCTGTGATGATGTGGACTTCAGTCAATTTGAAGTCTCACTAACTATATATTTGATAACTGAAAATGTTATAGCATCCAAATCATCACTTGTACTGCCCAACCACCTCCAAAATGATTACTTGTACTCCCCCACAACCATGTCAACAAAAAGATCTGAACTAATCTGATAAGGAATTGGAACAAGTCATCACAGTCCCTATTGTTACCATCTTTGTTTCAAAGAGTTGATAAATAGGATCCTTTTCTGGACATGAATTCTTTTCTATCCAAATTCTTCTCCCAAATAACATGCACTGTTTGGAATTTCAGTTTGACAAGGGGAAAATATTATTTGGCTTCATCTCTCAACCTAGCCAAAAAATATCCCTGTTTCCAAAATTTCTGTTTCATAAACTGCCTCTACACTTTTTCTGGATATTTAAACCTTTTCCTTTCCTGTTAAAAAAATACATTTCCTTGTAATTTAGGCAATCATTTTATTTTATTTTTTTTATGAAAAGAACCATTTTTATTCCTTTTTAATAAAATGTATTTATCCTGCATTTAGAATGTAAAATAATGTAATCAGATATTTGGCCGTAGTGTTTTGGTAGCCATCTTGTAACACTGAATCTTATCCGGTTAAATCATGGTTCAAATCTCCATGTCACATTAGTTCTCAATTTTTTTTTTCTACAGATTTTATTAATACACTGAACCTGTTGAGAAAAAGTTTCTCAGTATGATGGGAGTTTTTCAACTAATAAAATAAGCATGTTGCTTCAAATAAACATTCTGTCAGGAATTTTTATGTAAGGTTAATAAATTTTTATTACTTCAAATGTTATTTTTTTAGTGGATACTTGTATTTGAAATAGACGCCCTGCATTTTTTTTTAAAACTGTGCATTACAGCTATTGGCCTGTACACTTGAGAAAACTTAATAAAGAAAATATGCTCTCCAGCTAGGTTTGAACCTGTGTCCCCCTTTGTAGGAGAAACCATTGTCTGACCCGGCATGCTTTAGACTTGCTAGACCAGAGAGTGTCACAGCCCAGCAAGTTTCTATTTATCCCTTTTAAAGAATGCACATCCCCTTAAGATTTTCTCAAAAGCCTATATCTGCTCGATTTTGTATCCAAAATGTAAACAAATAATGTAGAAATTGTTAAGTAAAGCAAAATAGTGCTGCTCCCTGAGAAAATTATTTAATAATTACTGAGCCAGGAGGAAATAATTTACTTGTACTAGCCGGCACTTGTATTTGGTATTGAAAAGTACCTACCATCCACAAAGCACGTTGTCTATCATTTTGCTCATAAATTTCTTCCTCATCAGGTACTTCATGAATTTGTGTGCCAAAATTAGTTGAAGAAATACTCAATAATAGTAACTAATTATTGCAGAGGCATATTTTGTATGATTTTTGTTAATACCAAAATTTGACCGAAAGTCTTTTTCTTTTGTTTTTTTGCTTAAAATATGTTTTTTGTTAACGTGCAATATTTAAAATATATAAATTGTTTTTCTCTGTCGTCACCATTTTCTGTACTTGTTTCACCAAAGTCTTCCACTTTTACTTTCCAGTGTACTGGCTTACATGAAGAAGAAATTCCTGGTTCCTCTAATATCAAAGGACAAGGCTACTAGAAAAAAAAGCTGACAATTCTCATCTCTCCCTTCCTTCGCTTTTCATTGAAAAGATGGGCATTTTTTTTTTTTTTTTTTTTTTTTACCTTTCTGCATTGGACATTATTGTTTACTCAGACTGTTAATAAAGCAGCCATTTGTGTTCAAGAACAATAAAATGCTTTCTGTTTTTATGAATCTGGGTTTTGTTTTCATATTGTGGTATAATTTTTTTTTGTTAACATTAGGTCTTTGATGACCACAGAATTTCCTAAAATGATTTTTGTTGTAAAGTATGAAAAAATTTAGATTTTAATAATAAAAAGAAAGTCTTGGAGGAAATGGTTTGAAGAAATGAAAAATGTTTCTATAGAAGTAAAATGGTAAAACTGATTTGTATTGATTGATTGATTAATCATAAACACTTGAGAGGTTGTCCAGACTGAGTGGAGTGGGATTCCAATGTCTTATTTCAAACTTAGTTAAATTGTGTGTGTGTATGTGTATATATATATATATATATATATATATATATATATATATATAAAAATAAATTTTTAATAATGCAGAGTGAGGGTCATATTTGCTTAGAAATAATTATCTTTTCAGGAACTGGGTTACTTGATTTTATTATTTTAACTTGTATACAATTAATGTTATCTCAGCTCTGCAAAAAAGGCACATTTACAGATTCTTGTGGTTTGAGAAAATTCTGTAGTCATTAGGTCCATTCTTCGATACACATTTGCCAGCCAGAAATTATGGAGTGAATTCTGAAGGTGTCAGTGAAATACCTGATCAAAAAAAAAAAATGATTTTGGGGAAAATGTCCAACCATCTCTATAGGTATCAACTAAAAACACATCAAATTGTTATTAAATTAACAATCCTGCACCAACCACACCACTTTAAACAAGTAATCACGTCATGCACAATGTCACCTCTGGCTGCCACGTAAATTAGTCTGGCAATTGCATCAAATTCAAATACTCACTTGTAATTTTGACTGGGTTAAAAAAGGGGTCCTTGACCATGAGTTACTGGAAAATTGGTGTATCTGTGCTAACAAATGTTCATTAATGACTATGTCTATTGAGATGAAAAGTTCTCAGCCCGACCAAGGCAAATATTCACCCACTGCTCCTCACACTTGGCTTGATTTGATCATTTGATTTTGAGACGTTTCCAGCATAGAATTTCAAATTTTCGTTGATCTTGGCAATATTGTTTCCTTGCATTGATTTTATCCACAATGCATCACTAAATTCTTTTCACCATTTCCTTGAGCACAAGCTGTCATTATATACCAAGGATTTTGAAATGGCAGATGATGAACCATATATCAAATCTGTTGGTGGACTTCCTTTTCTCATCACAATCAATATAAAAAGTCAATAAGTTTTATTTATCAGGTATGAACTATGTATCCTTTGGATAAAACATGGTTAATGTTTATCATTAGCAAAAAATTAAGAATTTAAGATTTGAATGGGGCGTTTTTTGTTGCTGAAATAAAGAATGGTTGAAAGGAGGCAGAGTGAAGACATACATTTTGCACTGTGGTCACCACCTCCTTTCATAGTGACATTCAAAGCAGAATAATGCAATGTTTCTTTTTGAGATTACCCCGTCCATCCTCTAAGAAGTGGATTTGTTTTTGAAGTTACCTTGTTCTAAACTCTGAATTCAGTTTCCTTCTCCTAGACTGGTTGCCATCCAAGGCTATAAGACCCAGGCTGTTACCCATAGCTGAGGGGGAGAAGAGATGGATTTATACCTGATGGACATTAGCACGTAAGTGAATGTAACGAACTTGACTGGTATTTGAATTCGGATCTCCAATTACTAAGTCAGTGCCGCTAACCATTACTCCACTTTGCCTCCTTAAAGCCAAAGGTTACATTATTTAATTTTTATTCTTCATTTGAAATTAGTGATTCCTTACCTGTGAATAAAACGTGACCGTTAAGAACGTATTTTTCAGGAAAAAGTTATATTCACATGGTACAAGGCCGAAAGTATGGGGCACCTAGTGAGGATCGAACTCCCTATTCAGTCGTAATTGCTCGAGCTAGACAAGCTTGCTAACAATTAGACAACATTGAGGTATCCAAAAGTTATTTTCACATGATTCGTTAATAAACACGCTTCTTTGTAAATAAAATATGTTATTAACCATTGCCGGTAAATAAATCATTTTGCCTAATTTCGTTGGGTATGAGATTTTGATTTTGATTTCTATGATTCTGTAATTCTGGATCAATTTCCATGGTGACAGGGTTAGGGTTTTTATCACTTGAAACGCCCAAGAGCATGTACACAAATTGAGGGTTTAAGGATGATCGAATTTTTACTACCAGGGATGCGTCGTAATCCTATAATACCAGAGTAATAGAGATATTCACAAAGATTAGCTTAAGCCGGCGTCAGAAAGATTTTGCGGTCCTAACGTTTGAAGTGAAAGCACCTTGAAAATCGGGATTCGGCAGCCAGCCTTTAAACATCAGCTAGAACACTGAACATGATGCATTCTAAAGTATCTCAACTAGAGTTTCCCGACTTTTTCTGTGTCATCGCCCACTTTCACATGGAAATTTTTTCCACCGTTCACCTGTATGATAAATACTTTATAAAAAAAACGTACTGTGATGGATAAATTGTTTTGACCGATTCTTTTCCTGTCTTGATAAATTCGAGTTGGCCAATGTGATGAAAAAAAGCAAAAACAATTTAAATTAAATAAAATTTATCCTGAAGTAAATTCTTAATTTTACTGGCGAAGTTGTTCTTGGTCTTCCCTTATCTGATTTATATCCGAAAAAAAATGTTATTTTGTCTGAAGAACTATTTGACTGTTAATGACCCTTCTCAAAACTATAGAAAAATGCCAAAATATTCCTTGTATGCAGGGGATATTTATATCTTATCTATCAATGTGACTCGGTTATTCCCATTTAGCCCCCTCTCTCTTCTTCTTTTTTTAAAAAAGTACAGATTCTTTACATATATACTTGAATATATTTTGTGGGGAGTAGCCTATGTTGAAATAACTTTTCAATGTTCAAAATCCGATTTCACCCACCAAAATTTCCACTCACTCACTATTTTCTGTTCAGTTACCCATCGCTACACAACTGTTGAAATCGCGTCACACTAGAAATCGTTTCCACCTTGTCATATATTTTCCTAAAATAATGGCTTACGAAGGTCGAAAACGCATCGGGGTGTTTATATTCAATTTCTTCCTGGAAACCAGGAAATAAATGATCGGAACCGTAGAAAAATGAAATAAAAGACATCTTAAAGAAAGAACTTTGGTTGAAGATCAACCAAACTTGCATAAGAGAAAAGGATATATAAATTTTTATATACCAGATTTTGATAACATCTTGCCATTCTTGATAGATCTTCGATTATCACAACGTGGGAGTATCACAAAAGTGATAAAAACAAAGAAGCTAAATAAAATTGGCCAGACGATATACACAAACAAATAAAAAAAAAAAATAAGTTTAAAATTTCATCATCCCCACTCCTTCGTGCGCATGTGCAGTTTTAGTCCGATGAAGTCTTAAAGGACGAATCGCA
Source organism: Acanthosepion pharaonis (assembly GCA_903632075.3). Taxonomy (NCBI): domain Eukaryota; kingdom Metazoa; phylum Mollusca; class Cephalopoda; order Sepiida; family Sepiidae; genus Acanthosepion; species Acanthosepion pharaonis. The sequence goes on along the minus strand of CAHIKZ030000779.1, from coordinate 1,325,949 downwards.
TCACACGAAAAAATTGTTTAAAATTTGCTGTTTGTATCACTTCAGACATTCAGCATACAACGTTGATTTCTGTGGCCATGCTCTCTCTCTCTCTCTCTCTCTCTCTCTCTATATATATATATATATATATGGTTAATACAAATATAAAATTTGTCACTTAGCTGATTGATGTCATATTCAGCACCTCTATTTCAGAGTTTCGTAGACGAACCTTTGCGTAATTGTCACATTGCACGTGGCATGGTGAGTCTTAGCTGAAGAGGTCAGGACTGGTTGAGGTAAAGAATCTAACTCGTCAGAACATTTGCCATGGGGAATAACGATAGAGTAGCAAGAGTTGCAACATCTCGTCTGTAGGATAAGCTGTCTATCGAAGTCAAAAGAGTGTCCCACAAGAGGGAATTGCGGTAGAAGAAACTATCAGCATAGAACATACGGCTATATTTACCAGTTTCAACAGTAAAATAATGAGACCTAGCAGCCAATCTAGTACTACGTTCAGGAAATTCATGAAATCGAGGTGCCAAAGAGTAAAGCTCATCGGAACTATTACCAAAATAATTTAAAAGGGGAGGAAAAGAAAAGTAAGTCATAAGACGAGCCAATATAATAACTCAGATTTTTTATTTTATTAATGTATATATATTTAATGTTTTGAACTTTTTTTTTCTTCTTAAAAAAACAACACCCCGTCTTGGCCTCGTGTAGGAAAATCAGTACAACCAGGCATACCCGATTTATAACATCAAAAAGCCCAAGTTTTTGTAAATTTGATTAGTTGCCGTTTTCTGGGGGAATTTATATAAAGCACGCCCTAAAGCTAGTAGCAAATTTCCTCTGGGTGCGGGATGAATACTGATCATAGTCGGTCAGGTCGCCCATCGAGAGAAGTCTGTTATTTATTTAGACCCGAAACTTCTAGTGACATGTGAGTAATAACACTGATGATGCACCTAGAGTTGGTACTTAAAGGTGTTATTTTAGCAATCAATGAAAACATTTATAGAAAAGGCATAGTGAAGTTACGTCACGGCGATGGGAAAGTGACTGAAGCCGAGATGCCCAGTCAGGAGTAATAACATTTCTGATTCTTTGGATTTTGTTAAGAATCTCTAAATATATCACAGAAGCACCAGACCAGATGTGATAATAATATTCAGTGCATAGACTTTTAAAGTTGCAAGACAGATTCAAATTATAAGAATTGTCTAGCACGACATCGCAAACCAACGTTCCTGGCAGCAGACTTAACACTTGATTCAATATAATCGTTTTACTTCATCTCAGCGGAAAATGTGGGACCAAGCAATGAGTTGCTCTCCTCGAGGTTAGCATCAGTCATGCTGATGAAAGGCAAAAAAAGATTCTCTAAATGTATTATGACAGAGCAGTCATTTCTTACTTCACTTAACAACTTATTGAAGTTCATAGGAGTCGCTTCCCCAAAAATGCGTCTTCTTTTGTCTATATCGTAAACTGCACACGAAAGCTGACAATGAACAAAGTTTACATATATCCGATGTTTTCTTTGCGTCTCAGACGTTTATTATCGAGGTGATTGTCAAACTATATTGGACCGATCGAGTCTCTGTGTGACAAATTCCAGAGGAGAAGAACCAAGAGGAACACGAAAATAAAATGGGGAGCTCGTATCTCATTCTGTTCGTATCAATCTGTCTTTCTCTCTGTGTGTCTCTTAGTTCTTTATTATATGTCAAAATTTTCACAATGAAATTGGTATTAAGCAAGCGATGTTCGTAAACTATTACCGATATGAGCAATATACTATGCCTTGTATCCGGAAGTTTTCAGCTTATAATATTGATTCTCAATCAATAATTTATAATTATTGATTGAGAATATCATGTTTTGTGGGGGTCATGTTTTGTAAGGTAAACTAAGAATAACACCATTTTTTAGTTGTGAACAAATCCTAAAGGGATTGGCCATAAAATCACATTTTATCATCGCCATTGGCCTACATAAATAATAATAATTATATTACAGGTTAATATGGACTCATTGACATTCTATAACCTTCATCAACCATTCATTCATTGATTTCTAAAAACCTGTTTCGAATATTGCATTAGTTGTCGCTTTTTTGTTGCTGCCCAGACAGTTTGAATATTGTCATCCATTCTCATATATATCTCTTTCGATGATTCACCACAAACCTGTTTTTGGCAAGGTGAACAGTAATCAGCTTTGTCGTGTGCGAAGGAACATCGATTTTTACCGTAGCCCATTAGAATCATGAGTAGCACGTGTAGTGCACCCACAGCAGCAGTGGTTGTCTAGGTTCTACCCCTCTTCGGGTTGGTTTTAAATCTTTTTTGTCATCTCAAGGTAAGAGAGTGCAGTTTGCCATGCTATTTAACCCATAGATGGAGGAAGATAGATTCCTGTTTTTTTCCCAAGACTATTAGTGCGAAGTGAACGAAGCAGAATCGACTGAATGGATATAATCTGCATCTACACTTCTTCTATTCACTGTTTTCCTCTCTCCCTTTTATCTTCAATATGTCCTGTCAGTGTCAAATTTTCTAATTTTCCTCATTATGTGCCTTTGAACTGTCAACTGTCTCTTCCTGATGCTAAGTATAAGGGTCCTTTCTGTTTCCATTTTGTCTAAGGCATTGCCGTTGCTCATGTGTTCAGTCTATAATATTCTCAGCATCCTTTCTGTAGAATCATATTTCTGTTGCTTCAAGTCTCTTCTTCATATGTAATGAGATTGTCCCGCATTCACTTGCCATATAGGAGGAACGGTATTACATAACAGTTCAGTACTCTTTTCCGGCGTCAAGGGCGCATTTTTTTTCTTCTTGAAATAAGTCTCGAAAATTCGTTTGTGCGAACGTAAGGGGTTTTCGTTAGCCTATGCTAACCCCATAGGAAGGTTATCCATATCAGACGGTAAAGTGAATTCCTGTATGTTCTGCAAATTTTACAGACATCTCAGGAAAAAACTGCGTCCTTGACGCCGGCAAATACAGCAATTAACCGCAACATTCAAGAGTGTAGTGTCTACTGAGTGTTCCAAAAGTCACGCGATAATTGGCAGAAAACATACACTCGTGAAATAGCAACCAGGAAAAATTTCATGACATCATCTTCCATCATTCGACGAATACAGTTTCTTAATGATATATTGTCACATAAACATGATTCCATTTAGTAAATAAATATAAAATTTACAACTGCGACTTTTGGAGCACCTTGTGTATATTAAAAGTTGAAAATATTTCTATTACATTTGTTATCCATTTATACACTTCCTTTTGAGTTTTTGATCGAACAATTTTAGCCACTTCTGGTTTGCTAGTCTCGTTGTGGGAGTCGATGCGTATAGACTACAAGAAGGAAGTCAATATTATTATCCGACTTGTATGCCAAATAATTTCACGACCGCTAGATTATTGTTTTGTTTTTGTTTTTTGTTTAACGTCATATCAACATCCATATGGGTCATTTAATGCCGAAATTTAATTTTCTTCGAAGCATTTGTAATTTCTTTTACAAAAATGTATAATGCTAGTAATTTTCTTCAAAAATGTATTGCTGGCAATTTTTCTTTTACAAAAATGTATTGTTGTTACTATCTCTTTTTTTTTTTTAATAAAATCTATTACTGGTAATATTTTTCCTTACAAAAATGTGTAGCTGGTAATATTTTTTTTTTTACTATGAATATACATTGCTTCCACTTCTACAACAAAAATGTATTTTTATACTTTCATAGTGTTTTGACCTTAGTTTTGGGGCTAACTATTTGTCCATAGCTGAGACCCTAACAAGTTTTACCACCCCGGGCCATGGTGGACCTGGGAACAGCAGTAATTAAGAGGTAATTCTCTAGGAATCCTTCTACTCGGTTTTTCGTTGAATGTTAAATTCGGAGTGTCGTGATTAGATACAATAACAAAATATTGTTGCAAGGTTGCTCGTATTTCGTCCGTTTAGGATAATTACACGATTTTCACTGAAAGAATAAAATTCAGTAGAAAAGACAACGTAGTTTTAACAAATAAATATTAATTCAATATAAAGACAGGAATACAAGCAGTTGGTGATAGATTGGAAAGAAATGTCTTTTTGTTTGGCTTGATAAAGTTCTGAAATAAAATATAAATGTGAGAAACAATGAAATGTTGTTATATGTGTGTTTATATGAAAAAGTCAACGCGTGTGTGCGTGGTTCATAGTAAAGAGGATACAAGAGATAAAAATTGTTTCTTACTGTTGGCGGTGTTGCTGTAGTCTGAAGTTTGTCAAAGCGAGAGTTGCGTGGAACTTGGTGACAGTTGTAAGTATCCTGTTAGAGGCTGGGTTTCGTATGTTTTTATACAATTTTTCGTTACAAAATCGGCTCCAGAATTAGATTATTTATTTCTTCCTAACTGGCCCTAAAAAGCCACGTGGTATGTCTTCTACTACGTCCGCACGATATTTGGGCGGTATCTACCTAAATCATGATGACTAATGTAACAAACTTTCTGATTTGTATTCTGTGATTTTATTGGTATGTTTTAAGATGTAAGTATTTTCTTGTGTGTGATGTTTTAGTGAACACGACAATTCCACGCTCCTCAAAACCTTCCGATCAGAAGCCTTGCTGCCGGATGTAGTTTATTGTCATACCCAGGACCGACCGTTCGATGACATTACAAAAATCTGTATACAAGAGTGAAAAAGGATAGTGAAGAAATTCATTGAGTAAATGAGGTATTTTGATGACCGTCGTTTGGACAGGCAAACATAACTGTGGTGTTATGGTGGAAGGAATAATATATTTTTCGGATGATTGAGACTCTAGCCAGTTTAAAGCTAGAAGAAAACTTCCCACCGCCCAACTTTGGCCTCGTGCAAGATTTGTACTTTTTTTGTACAATAATAAATACATTCGTTTTACCTACGGAATGCCTAAGGGTGTATCTCGTTCTGCTCTCGGTGATTTTCAGTCCCCAGCAAACCGCATTTCTCTCTGGGCACAACACAGTATAGCACAGAGAATGTCCAAAACTTACTTGACTACACACTGGCTTATCTATTTTTTACAATGATGTTCATCCTGTACAACGCCTAATAAAAACAATCTCTCGATACGTGACAGTAATTGACGTAATTTCAGTTAACACTAGTATGAAAATAGCGTTCTCTAAATTCTTCCAGTTGTTAAAGACATTTTGTTTTGTTATTATTAGTTACCTCGTTTAATAAATTCATTTCGTTTCGCCTTGAAAAAGTCCACATCGGAAGAAACGCGTCGACAACTATTACAGTTTTCCTATTGTCTTTTACATTTATAAATATATATATGTATAAGAAAAATAAATAAATAAAAATAGTTACCTCCCTTATACTGTGGAAAAAACATGTGAATTTTGAAATTTAGAACGCTGCATGACGCAGTAAACGAACAGTTGAAATGTTATGAATTTACAGAAATGCATATACACATTCACAGACAATTTAACCCACTGAAGATTGTCTCAGATAAGACTGAAAGTACTTGGGAAAATAAAAAAAAACCTATTTGAATGGAAATTTTGGTATTTTTCTTAATCAATATATATATATATATATATATATATATATATATATATATATATATATATATATAGATAGATAGATAAAATGAGAACAGATGGAGTATAATTCCACTGTACGTAACATTTAATTTAAAAAGGACTCAATACAGAGTAGAACTAAATATTATTTATTCTAGGATATTAAAACAAAAACATGTTAAAAATCGTTACACAATTACAATTATGTTTCAATACTACAAATGTGTCTCCTCGGGCGATGTTAACCTACTGGCGAATGAATGATTAATTTAATTTCAAAAGCCGAATACTTCCTCTTTAAAATAAAAATAGGTTTGTGGGCTTTGTCGTGATTAACCAATCGAATGTGACCGAAAAAAATTTTTGATATAGTTCATGACATGAAGTTGTCTGCATATAAATCCTAGACAATTTCCTTATGGACAGATACACGTTGTTACCTTATTTCGTAAGATGTATAGAAGTTTTATGTCCAACTTTCCTAATAAGTAAAAGGCAGGGAAATAATTTAACACCATGCTAACCAGTTATATGTTCGTTCAGCTTCTTACATAAAATTTTATAGCTGATAAAAGAAAGGCCCCTTTAAGAAACTGGTAAATAACTTAACCGTTTGAAAAAAAAAAGATAAAAAATACAGAACTACTTTGGTAAATTAATATGCAAACATTTAATAAAGAGCATCTATATAAGATGATAATAATACCAACTAATCAATGCAAGATGTTAATAATACTAATTAAACACCTGTACATCTATATAAGATGTTAATAATGCTAACTAAACATCAATACAGAGCTATATTAAATCAAAATCAAACTTACAAATAAAATAGTAAGTCATATAAGGTGCACTGCAGTTCAACAACTGATTATTACTATGAGAAAAAAGTATTATCAAATTCAGATTTTAAGGTAAAAGGTAGACTATGCCTACAATTTACAAAAGGTCTGAACCCACAGATAAATTGGAAAATTATAGGTTTTGCTCATACTCCTAATAGTCTTAGAGATAGGTGCAACTTGTGTTTAGAAGAAAAAATTAGAATAATAAAATACAATAATCAAAGCAAACTATAAAATCAAAGGAATGAATTAGTTTTAAAATATCGATATAAAAACAAATTTAAATTTCCATGATATAGATTTTATTTTATTACCTTATAATTCACTTGAAATGTCGAATGTATATTTTTAATTTCTATATTTTCATTTTTCGCCATATTAATTATATCTTATAATTGTCCCCTATTCTAAGAACTCTCCTTCCTTTTATCTTACTCCTCTTTATATATTTTGTCAAGTTTTTTAGGTTTTAAATATAACTTTGTATGTTTTTTTTAATATAAATTGATTTATCTTAAAGTTAAAAATGTATAATTTACTTTATCTTATTATATTTTTATTTTTAAATATATTTTATTCTTTAATATAAAATTTAAAAAAATATATTCTTACTTAAATTTAATATAAATTAACTAAATATGACTTATTTTTAATTTATCTTTGGAAGAGTATTTATAAGTAGCAACCTTATATATATATATATATATATATATATATATTTAATGAAAAACAGACCACTTTAAAGTACCAGTACAATAATTTATTTCATCAAAATCTTTTTTAAAGGACTCCGGATCATCAGGTAACAATTCCAATATATATATATATATATATATATATATATATATAAGTAATTCATCGAGCCTAAAAGAAACCTCAACAGAATGCAAAAAGTACTGTAAGGCCGTTTCGTCCTATAGTTGGGACTCATTAGCAGTGCACATCCATTACCGAGAATTGAAACCCAGACAATTATGATATCAGCCAACATGCCAACTGTACCAACGGGCCTCGGTGACGAAGAGGTATCGTTGGTACAGTTAGTATGACGCTTGCCTACTATTTATTGGCATTGAGCTATTTTTGTGGATCAGTTTTAATATTTTATATTACTAGGATCCATTTGGATCATATACCAATGGATTTATTAACTTATCTATCTATCTATCTATCTATCTATCTATCTATCTATGTGTGTACTATTTAAAGAAATACACTATTGACATTATTCGGACTATTGTCCTCATTTTTGTCGCCATATTTATTACAACGCTTCGGCCGTAGTACGCTCCGGCCTTCTTCAGGTGGTTTGAATGTCAAACTGAACCCTTTATTTCGCTTGCTGGGGTAGACTGTTCTAGTTACACGTGCCATGTCTAATGGATGTCAGTTATCAGTTATCTCCTGTTAATTCCCCTCATCAAGTTCTCCACCGCCTTAACCAGGTATTGAACTCAGACACTTTGGGTCCTGTCAGTGGATCTAACTAACGCTTTTATCCATTGTGCCATGTGGATGAAAGCGTGAGTTCAATATCTGAAAAAAGCGAGACATGATTTTTATTAGAAATTTTATTATGACAAAAAGAAAAAAAAATTGTTTCATGATTAAAGTTTGCTCTCGTTAAAATATTCTCCTTTGGCATTCGTTGCAAAAGTTTCTCAAAGTATAAATTTGATAATTGATTCCATTCTTTTTTCAATGACTCTGAGAGCTCTTTTTCATTTTTTTCACTCTTCTGTCAATCCATGCTAATTCAGTGGGTGGCTTCAAATTTTTGAACTGTAGTGCATATGGCAGTGAATGCTAGACAATCTCCTTACAAATGAAGAAGAGACTTGAGGCAACAAAAATATGGTTCTACAGAAGGAAGCTAAGAATACTATGGACCGAACCTGTGAGCAACGGCCAAATTTTAAGGAAAATGAAAGCAAAAAGGACACATTCTTAACACCAGAAAGAGACATCTAAAATTTCTAGGATACTTAATGAGGAAATAAGACTTAGGAAATTAAAACTCATAGGACATATTGAAGGCAAGAGGTCCAGAGAAAGGCAGGAATAAACTACCTAACGAGATTATGTAAATAATTGTCAGAACAGGGATTAAGAAAGATAACGAAAAGGTAGGCATTACTAAGAGCTCCAAAGGACAGGAAATCGTGGAGAACCACGATCGCCCCCAAAACAAGAAGAAGAAGAAGAAGATATATTTATGTGTGGTTCGCGAAATACAATTTTCGAGGCACTGGTGGGTGTTGTCAGTGATATTTTATAACATGGGATCATCGGAGATTTCGGATCTTTCAACATCAGATGTTTTTCTAGGGTTGGCCGAATTCGAGTTTATCAAACCCTGATCTAACTCTTCACGACTGGATACCACATAGGCCTTCATTTCCACTTTGATAGCTTGAATGGTGGGTATATTTTAGTGACGTCACAACCAACCAATGACCTTTTATGTATTGATCAACCACCTATTTAATTCTAATTAAGCAGTCAATTTAATTTGGCGTCGTTTTTACAGAATAATCTGATGAAGGCTCTGTAAGTTGGATTTTGTTTTATTTATTTATCAGAGGGAATTATCTAAGTTTTATTTTAATTATCCGTACCGAATTTGAAATAAACGCCCCATTTCAAATACAAAGTGTCCACTATAATAACGTTTGAAGTAATGAAAATTTCGGATTAAAATAAATCCAGTAGTTCTTATATACAGAGTGTAATGGAGAAATTGTCGCCATTTTATATTTTTAATTTCGCACATGCGCGTTATTTGTCGACTGCACGTATAGTAGGGTCAGTTGGGCACCGTCTGTTAGAAAAAGAGCACCATTACGCATTTCGTTCCGCCACTCTGATGGTATAAAAAGAAAACTACAGTATATATCAATTCAGTCTCCTTCGAAGTATTCTCCTTCTGAAGCCACACACTTTATCCAGCGTCGTTTTCATTGTTGGAAGCATTTCTGGATCTCTTTTCTTTTTTTTGAGATAGCCAATAGCTGCCTCGTCGCATTCTCCTTGGATTGCCTCGACATCTTGAAATCTTGTTCCTTTTCAAGTGGGATTAACCTTTTGAATAGAAAAAAAAGTCGCAAAGAACGAAATCTGAGGAATATGGTGGTTGCATATCTGGAGAATGTTTGGCAAAAAAATGCTGCACAAGCTATGGTCACTGATGGAACCCCTGTAGTGTGGTGTGACGACCACACTCTACACATGATCCTTCCAAGTACTGCTATAGACAACGGAAGTGAGCGAGAACATTATAAGAGTGTGTATTCGTGAAAGAGTTAAAATCTGTACTTATAGCGTTTTCTAAATTCTTCCAGTTGCTAAGGATATTTTGTTTTGTTATTAATATATACTTCGTTTTAATAAATCCATTTCGTTTTTGCATTGAAAAAGTCCATATTGGACGAAACGCGTTGCCTAATATTACAGTTTTCCTATTGTCTTTTACATTTAGAAATATTGTCTCAGGTTAACTCTGAGAAATTTTTCACACGCGCACACACACACACACACACACACACACACACACACACACACACACACACATATATATATATATATATATACCAACAGTGGTAAAGAAAAGCAGACAGCAGGGTGATATGGAGTCGCAAAATCTATTAAACACCCCCCACCTCGCAGAATAACACTGTAAGAAAGAATCAGTTCCACAAAGCTGAGGCATACGCCGGCTGCCATGTCTTCTACTACAGTCACTGGAGAAGAGCGTGACTCTCCTAAATACGACCCATTATCTGTCTGAGAAGGTGAAAAAGATAAGATAAGTCTTTGTTCAAGGAATGAATCAATATTCTATATTTTCTTATGCAATTCGAGATTTATTAGACAGTATAGTCATTGATATTTATTTTTTTTCATTAAATATAATGTTTGCCATGGATTGTAAGAAAGATAAAACCTTAAAAGAGCATCAAGATGTCGTAAAGATCGGATAAAAGATTTGATCTTCTCTATTCTCCTTTTCTCCCAATAATCCTTTACGAAAACACCTAACTAGCAAATCTTTCATTTTTGGTGATGACGCCATAGTCATAGATTTAGCTTTAGAATTCCTGGCAGACAATAAAGGCTGACCAATGAGATCAGAGGTTCTCAACTAGGGGTCTTTGTATGACTCCCTGTTCTTCTGATCTGGCCCCATTTGGCTATCATCTGTTCACCAAAACACTTGGCTGGGAACCAGTATTGCTGTGGATGACATTTTTGACCAACTGGATGAACGATTCTTCACCAGTGGAATCCAGTTACTGTACAATCGATGGAAGAAGAGTGTGGAGCACGGGAGAGACTATGATGAAAAATAAACCTCATTGGGTCACATTCCATGAGAGTATCTTGGTCAGAATAAGAAATTTTAAGCCGGTCTTCGTATAAGCACATACGCTGATAGGTTAAAAAACATTGATAAAGTCGGATGTTCGCCTACCTGACAATTCCTCTATTTTTAGTGTTAAAGCTATAGACATAGATTTAGCTTTAGACATCATAGCAGACAATAAACCAGAGGGTTTCATAGTTTTCTCAGATTCACTATCTGTACTTACATCACTGAGAAACAAAAACACAAATAATCCTTTCATTGTTAAATTACTCAACAGGATCAATCTCATCTACAAGAAAAAAATTCCGTTAGGTACCTAGCCATATCGGTATCCGTGGAAATGGAAAAGCTGACATGGCAGCAAAGGAATCCTTAATAATGAACATTTCAAATTTGAAAATCCCCTATAAAGACTTCAAAGCAACTATAAACTCATGCATTCTAAACAAGGGGCAAGAATTATGTAAATACCATCAAACCAATAAACTTTACAAAATTAAGAAGATGTCGTCCTATCAAGAATCAGAATAGGACACACATATATCACTCTTCAATCAATAAAGGCTGACCAATTGGATAAAAAAATTCTGTTAGATGATGACAGTCGAGAAGAAGGAATCATAGGAAAACAACGTCCAACTTAGTGAGCTTCAGTAAATGGATGGTAGAACAAGTTTTTTTTTTTTTAAATCAATTTCATCCCAGGCAAAACAGTAAAGCCACAAAGGATTACTAGGTGTGGAAGAGTTAGAAACATAATATTGCTAAGGAGCCAGAACAAAAGAAGAGTAATCAGGAAGACAGTAGGTAGCGATTGACATTGGAATTAAGATTTTGAAAATTAAAGTGACTGGAAATTATGACATAATAATAATAAAAAAAAAGCTTACCTGATAATTCCTCTATTTTTAGTGTTGAAGCTATAGACAGATTTAGCTTTAGACATCATAGCAGACAATAAACGAGAGAGTTTCATAGTTTTCTCAGATTCACTATCCGTACTTACATCACTGAGAAATAAAAACAAACAATCCTTTAATTGCTAAATTACTCATCAGGATCAATCTCATCTGCAAGGCAGTGGAGAATTTTCAGAGGGAAATTAACAGGAGATAACTGATAACTGACATCCATTAAACATGGCACATGGAACTAGAACAGTCTACCTCAGTGAGCGAAATAAAGGGTTAAGTTCGACATTCTAACCACCTGAAGAAGGTCGGAACGTACAACGGCCGAAACGTTGTAATAAATATGGCGACAAAGATGAGGACAATAGTCCGAATAATGTAAATAATGTACATAATACTTCATCTCAGAAATATAGACAGTGTTTAGGTTACATTTAACTATATTATTGAAACATTTTGGAGCTTATGAGCGGGTCGATTTCTTGTACCAACTCACCTTACATACACACATAAATGGTGGAAGTGGACCCGTGATCGAGTAAGTCCACCTCTAAACTCATAACTCCCAAACTAATATTTTAGGGGTGATTTCCATGTCATTGATGATGCCTTAAATGGCTCATAAGACCAGCAAGTGGTCTGCAAGTCATTCCACAATGAGTAGAGGCGAATCTTCCGAAATCAATCTGATTATCTGGATGTTTACGTTTATGATGCCGAGTGAGTTCACTGACAATCTAAGGGAATGCGACGAGGCAGCTACACACTTTGTGACTAATTTCGCACGGAAAGTGATATTGGTAGATGAGGGTGTTTCTGTGTCCACTTTTGTGTCAGAGACCATCCCGTGAGAAGTAGACACGATACATTGCACGAGAGGGACTCCTTTCTGCGTCTCTCAGGAGGTGTGTGTGTGTGGGGGGGGGGTGACGTCTTCTATACAACTACCAGCGCGTTTCTGCTCAGTGTCAACAACATAAATGCAGGAACACACATACATTATTTTTTTACTCGGTCGAGTTAGCTCGGATATTCATGAGTCTATCACGTCAACCATCACGGTCCTGCATCAAGGTCGAAAGGTCATTAAGGTGGAATTTTGTGTCATAACATAGTTGGTCAATATCGGTGGTTGCTGGGCGATCAACTCGTCTCGCTCCATGGCTAGATGTCTAGAGCAATAAATCACTCGTGAGTTCTTGTTTTGCTCGTCAGTAGTATCCGGTAAAGCGCATTTTGTGTTCGCTTAAGATTGTAGAAATATCAGGGATGGGTTTTTAGAACTGGGATTTAGTTGGATGTTGTCGCCAGGAGATGTTAGGTATATTTCTCAGAATCCGAGTGTAGGTTGCATCAAGCTTAGACTGTAGGGTTTTAGCTAATATCCAAGCAGTGACACCATAAATTAACACCGACTCAAAAGTAGCTCGAAAGAAATCTCCGAATGAGGTTGTCTGCTAGATAAGATTTCCAGAATGCATCCATTTTTAGTCATGGCGGAGGCCCAGGCTTAAGCTATGCGAATTTTCACATCTTTTTCAGTAGAATTTATCTCGCTTCCTAGGTATGTAAAAGATTCGACAGATTTATTGATTCATCTGAGGCAGTCTGCATTCTGTCTTACTGGTTGGAGACTATGAATTAAGTTTTAGAGGCATTGACATAGAGTCCAACATCAGTGGCAGCATATTCTAGATGATGTAGAAGAACTGTGGAATTGGTAATGGTGTCTGGCAGTATCATTATTATATGCTTTACTATTCAGACCAGTTTGCACATCTTGTCTAATATACTCACAACATTTCAGTCGTTTTACCCTTCAGCCTTCCTCAGAAGTCTCTTGTCGTACTAAGTAATCTTCTCATAAAGTTCCACCACCAGATTCCGGACACTCACCCAGTCCCGACATCTGAGTACAGACGTTAGTTTTAAGGCTACACAATATCAACACAATTTTGTCCAAGAGACACATGGCCAAGTGGATTGAAACATAATTAAGTTGGGCAGGACTGAACACTTGTTCATTTTAATCCCTGGATTTTGTTCAGTGGAAGAAAGTACAAAGACGAATAGATGAAATATCCCCTCTTTACATAGATATAGGAATGAAAACGATCTATCCTCGTGGATTGGAAACTGCAGTAAAGTTACTGAATACAAAGACACACAACCAAATAAGGAACGAGCATACAAACGTTGTGAGTGCTTTAGCAAAACATATAATAAAAACAGGTGAGCATCCAAATTGTAAACTATGACATTTCGAAGACAGAATGAGTCAACAATATGACTGAAAAAGGTGCAAGGTCAGGGGAATATGGCGGGTGGAGGAAGAACATGCCAACTAACTTACAACTGTATTATTTTGATGAAAGCGATACATTTTTTCCTTTAATCCACTCTGTACGCTGCCATTGCCGTGCAAAGAGTAAATTACGTTTCCATACTCCAAGTTTATTCTTAACGGCCACGTATGATTAGTGGTTAGGATGATATATTCATTCATCACAATTGGTTCTCAAAAAGGAAATTATTTATGACTCAACCTAATCTATCTATCTATCTATCTATCTATCTATCTATCTATCTATCTATCTATCTCAGTCTGTTCATATCTGTCTCAGTCTGTTCACACCTCTCTCTCTCTATCTATCTCAGTTTGTTCACATCTATCTATCTATCTATCTATCTATCTATCTATCTATCTATCTTAGTATACTCCATTAAACTGCTACGTATGATTAGTAGTTAGAATAATGCATTCGTCATTACAATTAGTTCGATCATATTGTCGCTGGACCTGAGCAATAACAGCTCACTGTTTTGTAAAAGACGAAATAATTCCTGTGAAGGATTTCTTTGGTTTCAACATGATGGGCGTAATATAGTTCAGTGTTCTTGGTTTCATTTTCCCTTGGTTTCTTTATCGCTCCATCGAGGCAGGCGTAACGTAGTCTCACTTCACTTCCAAATGGTTCCATTTCCTTTCAGCTATGTGGGCGAGAGATAGTGTAGTAGACCTAACTTCGTGATTAAAGTAGGTGCGAATCCCGAACTGTCGTCAGATACAAAACAGTCTTTACCAGTCAACGTCTTGGTCCCATGTCAGTCATCATTGACGTCGGAGGCGTCAAACATAACTTTTGGAAGTGCAGTTTTTTTTTGGTGACGGCGGTGGTAATGGGAAGTATCTACACTAAAGTTTACGGGGATTATCTACACGAGATTATTTACACTTTTTTAATTCTCTTTTTTATAAGTTATTTTTTGTATTATTATTCTGTATAGGTTCGACAAATGGATTGAATAAATTTTCGATTTTCACTAGAAACTATTTTTCTTTTTATTTCACTTCTTTTCACGTTTTGTTTATTTTATTTGCATACTTATCTCATTCCTCTCTTCCTCTTTTAGTGCCTTTTCTTTACCTTTTCCTACATTTCCTTTTTTCAACTTTTTTTTCTGTCCTTTACGCTTTTCATTACTCTCTCTTTGTCTACTGCAATTTCCTCACTCTCATTCGACTTGTCGTCGTCGTCTTTCTGCTTCTTAAAAATAGTTGTGTGTGTCATGGGCATATATTTTACGCAACCACATACTTTACAACAGACTTTTCGTCGCATTTTTGGTAAAATAGAGGAGTATGGTTAAACAATATGAATATCTCGTGACAGTTTTAAGTGTCTTCTTTTCAGAGGCACCTGTAATTTACCGATTTCCCATGATAAAAAAAAAAACATTTGACCATTTTTTTCTCCGAGTCAGTCATATAACTTTTAACAAAAACAGAAATTCTGTTCCCGCCTTAATTGTTCCTGTAGTGACGTATTAGGTTGGGCCATAAATAATTTCTGTTTATCAACTTTATTCTTCAAAAAGTACAATTACATTTTATTCAATTATATATTTATCCTTATTTATAATGACTTATCAGGCAAGTCTTCAATACCTTTTGAGTAAAATTCCGGATATTTTGACGTGATAAAGTTTTTCTATAAACTCTAGAAGCTGGTTTGAATGCTCTACATCAACCTAGAATACTCTTCATTACAATCTTGAATATTCTAGATCATGTGACTCTAGAATACTCTAGAATACTTTAGAAGCTGGTATTCATTAGAGAAAAGTTTTCCCCATTCCAACGATCTAAAAAGTTAATAATCGGTTGATACAAGGTCAATTGAAAATGGCCGGTAGAAGAAGAACATACCAATCAAGTTACAATTTTTCCTTGTGTTATTTTGTTGAAAGCGGCAACATTTTCTCTTTAATCCATCGTGTATGCTGCTACGTTTAAGTTTATTCTCATATGGTTATTTCCTAAGCTTAGCTTAGATGTGTCACAAGGTCGAAAGTATGGGATACCTAGTGAGGATCAAACTCACTACTCAGTCGTAACTGGTCTATCGAGATAAGCCTGCTAACTATTATATCACGCTGAGGTGCCCAACAGCCATATATGCTTAGTAGTTTGGATGATACATTCGCCATTACAATTGGTTCCCAAAAACGGAAATTACTTGTGACTCAAGTTCATAGCTATTTTTCTGTCAACAATTGATATGATCATAAAAAAAGACTTACAACTATTGTTAATCGTTAAAACAAAGGACTACGTGTCTGTATTTTTTTTGTTATGGCTTGACTGCCGTTTGCAGGTTGCACCAAGCAAAGAAGTAGACATTCTAGATGGCCCGCTTAGTAAATAACCTTTTCTTTTTTTTCACAAAAAAATCGAATTAAATTTCCTATGACTGGGTTAGGGTTATGCTTGTTACAACCTACACACACACACACACACACACACATAGAATTAACTTGGTTAACGTTAAAGAGGTCCATACCAATACAGGCAACCCGGAGAGAAATGTTAGTAATGCTATACCGTATAATACATTTACCGAAAAAAAAAATACGTTCAGTTTGAAGATAATAAATTCCTTACGTTCTTGAAAAACTTAAAGACTGTGTACAAGCAAAATAAAGAAGAGAAAATGGAAGAAAACAAAGAGAATTTGTTCGACGATTGAAAGTATGATAAATATTTCCCCGTTTAAAAAAAGTCAAGAATTTTATCCTTCTTTATTCGTGCATGATATTAATTTTGTCATTTTTGATAAGGAAATTTAATTCAGTAGTGTGTAAAAAGAAGACAAAAAAAAATCTCTTTTGGTCAGAGCCGCCATCTTGAGTCATATTGTTTTGTTAAGTTTGCCGGTTAAACGGTACTCAAACGATTTTCTTTCTTTTTTTCAACACCGAATCTTTTGGTGGATTGATTTTTTTTTTTACAGCTTATCAACCTTTTGTGGGTTATTTAAAGCCGAAATATATGTTTAAGGAGTGTAAGAATAATTCATTTCTGCGAGTGAATATTGCATTAACAACTTTTTGGAGATAATGATTTTTCCAGATACAAGTCCTACTATTTAACCCATAGCTAGGGTGTAGATTCACAAGAGTATTTGCGCGTAAGTGAATGCGGAAAGAAATTCTCTGTTGAAATATTAAATCTTTTGTTAAAGTCTTAGAAACCAAAAGGCTCTGTATCCCAATTTCGAAGCAGAGAAAAAAGATTGTCTTTTCAGGCAATCAACTTTTATTTGTAAAATCTATAATCCTTCTTGACTAAAGGCATTCAAGCAATTATTGCTAAAATTTGAATATGAAAGCTAGAAATTTCATAAAAAAACAACCATATTGCTTTTTAATTTCTTAAGTGAAATTGTTTATTATTATTAATTGTTCAGCTTAAAAAATTAATGATTGACAATGCTTCATCTAAGTAATCAACAAAATATAATATTACTACTGATGCTACCAATATGTAGAAATAATGATGACGTCATATGCTGGTAAAGAAGATAAAGAATGACTATGTGAATAAATGTGAAATACTGGAACGCTTCGTGGCCTAGTTGATAAAACATCTTTTAAACCAGCCCCCCCCCCCAAAACGGTATGAGAGTTTGATTCTCACTAGAACAGTGGTCCCTAAACAATGCGGCGCGCCTCATATTTGCGGCGAGAGAGGATAGCAAGTGAGGCGGAAGGATTGAAAGACAATCAAATATTTAGAAACAGTTTCCAAAAATTTATATGCCAAAAATAAATATGATTTCGAAACTTAAAATATTATTATGGATTATTTGTAATTGCATGCATGAGTCCTAGTATAAATAGTTATAAATGAATAGTTTTATCATTGTGATATTTTTGTATTATATCATTTTGTATTAAGAATATAGTAACTAGGGTCCGCAAATTGGAGGAGAGAGTTATCAATGATAATGTTCAGACTTCGAATCCACGGTTATCTTCCTTTAACATTCTCTGTTTTTTTTAATTTTTAAATGTACTTTTTATCATAAAATTTGGTGAAGCGTGATCAAATTTTAATTCCGAAAATGCGGCCCAGAGAAAAAAAATGGGAACCACTGCACTAGAAGTTTGTTCTGTATTTTTGTTACTTGTTGCTAACTAACGATTGTAGAATGTGATAAAAAGCAAATGAAGTTAAGATGGACATATTCGTTAAAGAATTGATAATAAATTCAATTTTAGCTTGAGATTAAGCTTTGGACATCGTATTCGCTTTTCGAATTCTTTCTATATGGCGTTTTGGACAATCAACCGCTTATGTTAGGTGAAAGATAACTTTATAGGAATATCTATCTATCTATCTATCTATCTATCTATCTATCTATCTACGAGTGTGCACTGAAATGTTCATAGGTAGACTGTGAAGGAGTGATGCTAGAGCTGTGAAATCTTGCCTGCATTAGTTTAAACTTTTCTTATGAATAACTGCATTGTTTCTTTCCAGATAAACTAATATGTGACTGTTCAAAGAAGACTTCAAAACTAACAGCGACTTCTCTTAAAAATGGACAAAATTTAGTGGTGTTGTCAAGTAGCTGCAAAAAAGGGTTTATCCCTAAGGACATTCGTACTGATATGATTGCTACACTGACGTTCCAGCTTTATTAACAGTGCAAATGTGGGTAGCTGAATTAAGGAGGGGAAGGGAGAGTCTTGAAGATGAACAAACGTCTGGACGTTGTGCAACAGCCACCACCGAGGAAAACACTGATCGTTTTCATGATCACATGGTGATGAATGACAGGCGATTGACTATAAATCCAATATATAACCAATGCTATTAGCATATCTCGTGAGTGAGTTGAGAATATTCTGCACAATGAATTTGGCATGACAAAGGGCTCTGCTCTGTGGGTACCACGTCTTTTGACACCTGCTCAAAAGCATTTCAGGCTAATCACACCACGGGAAAATCTAACACTGAGTCAGATCCAGCTGGTTTTCTTGAACATTTCCTAATCCAGGATGAGTGTTGGGTTTATCACTTTCAGCTCGAGACAATTCATGCAGTGGAAATACCCCTCCTCAAAAGAAAAACAAGGTCATTTTCATCTGCAGGGATGGTGATTACCTCTGATTTTAGGGATGAAAAAGGCATTGTGTTTATTGACTGTCTTCAAAAGAGCCACATCATCAATGAAGAAAACTTATTGAGTCAGTTACGAAAGATTATCAAGAACAAACGCCAAGGAAAACTAACGATTCATCAGGACAATGCTCCAGGACATGGCTTCAGTGGCTGCTGTACATGACTGTGACTTTGAACTGGTTGATCATCCTATTTGTTCTTCTGATTGCGTGCCATCTGACTATCATTTGTTTCCTAACATGAAAAAAAAAAATATACTTAGCTGAGAAACAATATCGCAGTGATGATGATGATGATGATGATGTCATATCTGCTGTTGATGACTTTTTTGGCCAACAGGATGAATATGGCGGGTGAAGGAAGAACATACCAACTAACTTACAATGTTTTCCCTGTATTATTTTGATGAAAGCGATACATTTTTTCCTTTAATCCACTCTGTACGCTGCCATTGCCGTGCAAAGAGTAAATTACGTTTTCGTACTCCAAGTTTATTCTTAACGGCCACGTATGATTAGTGGTTAGGATGATATATTCATTCATCACAATTGGTTCCCAAAAAGGGAAATTATTTATGACTCAACCTAATCTATCTATCTATCTCAGTCTGTTCATATCTATAGTGGGTTATCAGTTATAGTGAAGTTTGTGAGTGTTGAAACAAATTACTTTGGCCTTGTTAGTTAGGTAGCCCACCATAAGAGTGGTATAAAACAAGAAAGTCAAATTGTAAAGTGAAACAACAGAATTATATACATATAAATGAATTAAGGTCTCTACAAATAAAATTAATGTATTTTGATTGATACAAGGTCGTGAAAATGTTCGTAGTAGTCCTTGCAAGAAAGAGTTTATGTGTACGTAAGCAGGAACGTATGTATGTATGTATGTATCATTTATCAAGTATAAAAGAGGTGAGGGAGAAAGGTAGAGATAATAATAACGATCGCTTGACGTTTGTCAAGGAACGTGTTAATATGCTCGCCTCCTTCTCTCTGGTGACAGGCAAACTTGCCCGTTTTTTAATTTGTTTGTGGGGCTTGAAAAGATCATCTGGGAATTATATCCCGGACATGATTCGGGCCTTTCCATTAGACGACGAACAAACTTCGCATCGGCTCGCGAAAAGGTCCGTAAAAGAATTTGTTTCTGAGAATTGAAGATTGTTTGAATTTTGTTTTTAAATGTTTCCTAGTTTTCTATTGGCCGAAAAACATTTCTCATCAAGGTGTGAAATTTCACGAGTTTTGTTTTGGATTCGCTTTTGCGTGTGTGTTAAGCAAAGTTTGTAAATTCGAGTCTTTTTAATTGCTAACAAAATCAATGAGTCAGTGCTTAGCATTTGAATTTTAAATCGAGATCTTGTTTTGTTCACTACATATATATCTATCTCAGTCTGTTTACATTCTCTATCTATCTATCTATCTATCTATCTATCTATCTATCTATCTATCTATCTATCTATCGCAATCTTCATATCTATCTCAATCTATTCGCACCTCTTTCTCTCTCTCTCTCTCTCTCTATTTCAGTCTGTCCATATCTATCTATCTATCTATCTATCTATCTATCTATCTATCTATCTTAGCAAAGACTGTAAATAAGATCATCCCAATTGTAATAAGCGAAATCATTAGTTTTTACCAAAAGATTTTGCAATAATTTTGTAGGCTTACTGAGTCTTATTGGTTTTTTTTTTAGTTATGTTCGAACTAGAAACAGTTGAATTTTTTAAAATACTAAATGTCTTCAAAATGGCAATGGTTAATAAGATGTTTGAAATAAAAGTAAGAACTAGTGGGACTAAAGAATAGAGCGATCATCAGAACATTTGCCATGAAAATAGCAACATAATAGCGACAGGTTTGCAATGTTACGTCTGTTGGAAAGAGGTTGCAGAGTGAAGAATAGGTCTTATACTACAAGATAGCGCAAACGATCCAGCAGATATATTTTATTAAAATATTAGTTGATACATTGTTCGAGTAAACATGTATTTCTTGAAAAACAACCTGTCAGATTTTTGTGATGTGAGTTACAGACGTGCACTAGCAAAACGCAAATTGAAACTTCTTTTTATAAATAAACTGTTTGAAAAGATGTCAAGTCAATTATCTGATTGACTTTGGAGGTAGAAGAGGTTTTGCTTTGAGTTCAGTAAAGTTCTCGGTTGAAATGTTAATCTTTTCTTAAGATCTTAGAAACCAAAAGGTTTCCAAGACTGTTTGAAGTTCTGGCAGAAGCGTTCTGTAGCAGGCCGAAGGCAAAGAAAAAAACAGCTTGCGTTTCTCCATACAAACCAATGAACAAAAGAAACAAGACCGACTGATCTCACTTAAGTCTAAGAAGGGAAAAGACGCCATTTCCCCAGAGAAACGTTCCTTCCCCCACTTTTCTGAACTGGCAAATAAATATCGACCCGACATTTTCTTTTATGAAACGATATTTAATGGAGTATTTTTCCTGACGACTATAGTAAATTCTACGCTGAACACATCTTAGAAATTGAAAAAAGAAAAAAAAAAATGTGACAGTCAAGGTTGAATGTCTGCCAGGAAAAAAAAAGAAAAGAAAAGAAAAGAACACAGTCGTACATATAGCCACATAGAAAGATATTGGTACATATATACATATAGACTTTTGTATATGCCCACATATTGATTCACCAACTTACACTGTGCATGCATAATGATACATAGATATACTGGGAGAAAACTTTTATATATATATATATATATATATATATATATATATATGTAAATCATTGCATGTAGAATAATTTATATATATTCATTTTTAAACGTAATCTCCTTTCTTGTCAATTTCATATCAAAATTCAACTCATATATATATATATATATATATATATATATATATATAGCTAGGTAATGAAAAGTTTGGTAATCCGCCTGATGACTTATTAAATAGGTCAATGTTTGATTCTTACCCGCTCCCTTACTCTTAAGTATTTTAATAAAAATAGATTTAAAACTATTCTTATCTCTCCCTTCCTTCTCTAATTTCGACCATATCTGTCGTCGTCCTACTCACCCTCTCTCTATCACCTTACATAAACTTAAAACCACCCCTCAAAGGCGTATAAAAATAAAACGTAAATTTAAAACCATTTTTTATGCTTCAAATGTGATCTGAAGAGCCAGGAAAAAACACCTTCCTGAGGAAATAAAATATAATCAATGGACACTTAAGGTTATCTGTTTTTCTAATTAAATTATATATATATATATATATATATATATATATATATATATATATATATATATATATATATATATATATAAAGGTATATTTAGGCAATAAGTATTCATTCAAACAAGTTTGATTAAAAAGAACCAACAAGTTTTGCCTGTTTAATATTTTAATATATTTTTCAATTTTCGGATGTGTTGAGTATTGTGTTCAAAGTTGTGAATAAACTGTCTGTAGTTCATATTTTTGTTCAAGTACTTTTGACTTTCGCAGTCATTATCCAGAACCGATGTCGCGGTGTCTGTGTGGTAATTAGAATTCTTTTGCGTCCTTGTAATCTTTGGGAATCTGGGCGTTTGAAATGGACTAGCATGATGTCATTGAGAACGAGCACACACAAAAAGATTGCAATTTATTTATTTATTAATTTAATCTAAATTTTTATTTCATATTTAATTTTTGATTTTTATTTATTATTATAATAAAATATGTTTTCACATTAATTATATTAATATGCACTTTAAGATACCTTCTGCGGGATACGCTAAATCGTCGAGTACATTATTCAACAACTAACCCGAAAATTGGAAAAATACAATCTTTGTTCTTTTCAATCAAACTGAAATGAGTGATGCGGCTAGTTTTAAAATTTTTTGAAAGAATATTTTTTTCAATCTCACCAAATTCATCTGTATTCTTTTTCTCCCCATCAGCTTTGTCCCTGAGCTATCGCACACTGTGGCAATAAAAAAAAATCTACCAAGAATGGCGATATATTGTAAGAACCAGGACGCAAATTTATCGTGTCTGAACTAGTGATCAAGGCACTTTCCAGACATTTTCGTCTCAGTGAATTATTTTCTCTTTTAATCAAATAGCATTTCCTTTGTCAAAATTGTGATCCGTTTTGTTACGGTGAACAACCAATTAAGGTGGTAACGTCAACAAAGCCCAATCCGATGAAACGCGTCACAAATAAACTTTTCCAGTTTGTCATATTTTTTCTAAATATTGTTTGTTGATATATAAAATTATACAAAATTATACATCGTTATATCATATATATATATATA